>JAXRKP010001662.1:0-75000 GCA_037039925.1 Doris montereyensis
ATATTTGTCATGTCATCATGCCATCTTATTCCAGCACATAAAACCATATCATCTGTAAATCTTAGCTCGTTGAGATATTCTCAATTTACGTTGATTCCGTATGTAAAATCATACTGGAACTCTTCTTCTTCTAGAGCTGTCAACTTTCTCAATCAAGATGCATCGACTGTGAAAAAACGCGGTCTGATTCAGTAGAGCATGTTGCAATTTTCGAGGCGCTGCGAAATACTGCCGTAAATGAAACAATATATTATGTACAATTGCTAGAAAACATATGATACGAAAAAGCATCTGCCAGAATAGACCAAGTGTCAGAAAATTTCAAGACCGAAAGATGGGTAAGACAGGGGGATCCTATCTCTCCAATTCTTTTTACGACAGCCGTAAACAAATAATAATATACAACTTTAATTACATCTCAATGCCGGCCTGAGAGTCAGCACGTTTGAGTTTCGCATTAACCGAGAAAGCTTTTAGTTTTTACTTTATTTAGACTATATCGTTCTAATTTATTTAATACATCGTTGCTTGCTTTGTATCATTAGAAATACTGTGTAGAGATGCACTAGCATTCTTCTAGTAGTGATAGTGACATAAGTGTTCTTGCCGTCATTGAACTACATTTGTTTATTTGGTGGCATCATGTTTATAATAAAACTCCTTGTTTCTCACCCATGCAGTCTAACACCTGAAGAATACATACTACACAGCGTTGACGTGGATTCCATGCGAGAGGAACTGAGGTAAGTTACCCTTCTTTGTCTTTTTTTTTGTCTTCTCTATGGCTACCTGTCTCATGAGAAATTCTATCACATTGCTTACGTTAACATTTGAAATTCTTTTAATGAAATGCAATGAATTTGAATTTACTTTTAAACTATACGGTGTAAGTCAGCTTTTTTACTTTTCTAACTTGAAACATAGAAGAGTGACTTTGATCGTTATGTTGGTTCTCATAAGTTGATCATAGTTGGCTTTAAAAAACACCCCATTAATTGTCCTTATTTATAACTTCATGAAGCGAAGCAACTTTATTTCTAACTCTTTGTACTCCAAAGATTCTTTAGAAGCACTCATTTGAAAGCTTTCTGGGTAGGGGATTTATTTTGTGTTGTTCTGTCCTCTTTATCTCCACCTGCCCGCCCTATTAATTTCGACATTAATTGTACCTTGGGAAACTGTAGGCTGATTTCATGTATCCGATTCAAGGATTAATGAGATGCTGGCTGGGACCTTTTTTCACTGTGCTAGTTTGATGCGCCTGAAAGTGAACCCATTTCTATATTCCTCGCATATAAGGTCGGACTCACCAAGCATGTTTCTGTAAGTAGACCTGCCAGCTGGGTTTTAAAAGAGTGTGGTCGCCATTTGACCAGCACTCTGGGCTAAATGACTCAAACTCAAACCTCTGTATGACAGAACAAAAAACAAAAAGCAACTGAAATTTGACCAGCAAGGGAAGCGTGATGAAAAATTCTTGCTCTGAGTGTGTGTGTGTGTGTGTGTGTGTGTGTGTGTGTGTGTTTGTGCGTGTATATGTTTAGAGACTATTATAAACCGTCTTCATAATATTTCTTTCCGATACATTATTTTTAGGCCTAGTTGTATCCGTTTTCAAATTTCCCCGTGAATCAACAACATGAACGAAGAGGATAATAACTGCCTTTGAACTTATATAACTGCAAACGCTGTAACGAGCTGATGTTTTCCTATTTTATTATATTTTTTATTCTTTTCCCTTTCTCATTTTCCATGGTTTGTAGAACGTTGAGTTCCAAAACAAGACTGGCAGGTAGATCAGGTGCCTACGAAGCTGCCAAAAGCATTCATTCTCTGTGGACGTCTCAAGGCCTGGATGACGTGCACATTGACAGCTACAATGTTCTGCTGTCACTCCCTGATGACGCCAATCAAATAAGGTAAGTCGCCTGTCACCACTACAATAGTAATGACAACGATTGGTTCAAAGATTTCTCTTGACAGAAGTATACGTAATTGATAATGATGATGATTAAGCATCGTCTATCCACTGCAGGATGTAGTCCTCGGCAGATCTCTTCTAGTGAGTTTAGTTCCCTGCCTTCCTCTGTAGCCCTCCGCAGATCTCTTCTAGTGAGTTTAGTTCCCTGCCTTCCTGTAGCCCTCCGCAGATCTCTTCTAGTGAGTTTAGTTCCCTGCCTTCCTGTAGCCCTCCGCAGATCTCTTCTAGTGAGTTTAGTTCCTTCCCCTGTCCAGATCTCTTCTAGTGAGTTTAGTCTCTTGCCTTCCTCTCCGCAGATCTCTTCTAGTGAGTTTAGTTCCTCTGTAGCTCCGCAGACTTCTAGTGGAGTTTAGTTCCTGCCACTCCACCCAGGATCTCTTCTAGTGAGTTTAGTTCCCTGCCTTCCTCTGTAGCCCTCCGCAGATCTCTTCTAGTGAGTTTAGTTCCCTGCCTTCCTCTGTAGCCCTCCGCAGATCTCTTCCTAGTGAGTTTAGTTCCTAGCCCTCCGCAGATCTCTTCCAGTGAGTTCCTGTCGTTCATGTCGGTGGTCTTCCCAGATCTCTTCATTCTGTGAATCTTTTTTTATTCATCTATTGTCTTTAAATCTTTACTATCTGAGTATTCATAATGACGTCCCATAAACAGTGACTGACAGTAAAGGAGCCATAAGTAATGGTTTCAGGAAAAAGTATAAATTTGATTTTTACCTCAAACAAATCATCTTCAAATGATTTGAACCAAACGTTTTTTCCACCCCCATCTTCCACCTCTGTCAGAAAAGCAACATGTCGGAAAACTTCCAGGTTTTTCCTTCCTTTGCTGTCATTCTAGATTTTTTTGTATTTGTTTGTCTATCTTTAAAGAACAATACATCCCATAAAAAAAAACAACGTAGGTCAATAAAAAAGAAAAAAGTTAATTATACTCAGAAGAAGAAAACTATTCACGCAAGCTTTTCATGAAGGCTATGTGAAGGGAAACACACCGGAAAACATCAGCCCTTCGTAATTTGTTTTTACTAGATTTTCTTGTATTTGTTTGGGCAGAACAATACATTAAAAGGCTGACATTGGTCAGATTGCCATTAATTCGACCAAATGCCAATTATTCCTTTGTTCTCCAAGTCTATGTGGGAAACATGTATCTTTGTCATTTGTACTTATGTCCATCCCATGGGTTTGTCTCTTTTGTCATTTGCCTCCATGTAGATTCCCTTCATCTCGACCAAATGCCAGGTATGTCCTTTGTCCCCGTCCCATCCTGTCTTCGTCTCTTTTGTCATTTGCCTCCATCCTGGTCTTGTCCATCCCCTGGTCTCGTCTCTTTTGTCATTTGCCTCCATGTCCATCCTGGGTCTTCGTCTCTTTTGTCATTTGCCTCATGTCCATCCAGGTCTTCGTCTCTATTTGCCTCCATGTCCATTGTCTTCGTCTCTTTTGTCATTTCCACTTCCATCCCGGAGTCTTCGTCTCTTTTGTCATTTGCCTCCACGTCCATCCCTGGGTCTTCGTCTCTTTTGTCATTTGCCCCCACGTCCATCCCTGGGTCTTCATCACTTTTGTCATTTGCCTCCACTTCTTTGAGACCCATCCCCCCCCTCCCTTTTCCCAACAAAGCAACAAAGAAACTTTAAAAAAAAAGCACAAGAAAAGACAAAACAATCCAACAAAACCAAGCAAAACCAAACCTTGCAAAATCAACAAATAACAACGATAACAACACAAATGACAAAATGACTATAAAGCGACTGTTTACTATATAACCATTTCTATATAATTATTTATTATAGGTTATCTTATACAATAAAACAAGTGGGGATGTGATGTTTGAAAGCTCACCCTTTGAGCCACCTTTGAGAACGGAGGAGAACAGCACTGCCATTCCATCACACAATGCCTTTTGTGCGGCAGGAAATGTATCAGTGAGTAATCTGGCAACTTTCTGGTTTGTGTGTAAGGTAACCATATTATTATCTCTGTCTGCCTGTCTGTCTGAATGTCTGTCTGTGTGTCTCTGTCTCTGTGTCTCTATCTTTCTGTCCTATCTTTCTGTCTTTATCTTTCTGTCTCTGTCTCTGTCTCTGTCTCTGTCTCTGTCTCTGTCTTTGTCTGTCTGTCTGTCTGTCTGTCTGTCTGTCTGTCTGTCTGTCTGTCTGTCTGTCTCTCTCTCTCTCTCTCTCTCTCTCTCTCTCTCTCTCTCTCTCTCTCTCTCTTCCCTCTCTCTCTCTATCTATCTATGTATATCTCTCTCTCCTCCCCTCTCCTCCCTCTCTCATATCTCTGTATATCTCTCTCCCCCCCCCCCCTCTCTCTCTCTCTCTATCTCTCTCTCTATCTCTCTCTCTCTCTCTCTCTCTCTCTCTCTCTCACTCTCTCTCTCTCTCTGTCTCTCTCTCTCTCCTCTCTCTCTCTCTCTCTCTCTCTCTCTCTCTCTCTCTCTCTCTCTCTCTCTCTCCCCCTCTCTCTCCCCTCTCTCTTCTTTCTCTCTCTCTATCTATCTCTCTATCTATCTATGTATCTCTCTCTCTCTCCCCCCTCTCTCTATCTCTCTCTCTATCTCTCTCTCTCTCTCCTTCTTCCTCTCTCTTTCTCTCTCTCTCTCATTCTCTCTCTCCACCTCTCTCTCTCTCTCTCTCTCTCTCTCTCTCCCCTCTCTCTCTCTCTCTCTCTCTCTCTCTCTCTCTCTCTCTCTCTCTCTCTCTCTCTCTCTCTCTCTCTCACTCACTCACACACACACACACACACACACACACACACACGTTCAACACGTTATCTTTATCTGCGTTTGATGACCATACAATGTTGGGTTTCTAAATATCTTGACGTGACATCAGATTTACTTTTGAAGACGTAGCATGCTGGGTTTTAAAAAAACTCTGAAAGTTCAGTGTAATCGATGAAAACTATGACAAAAGATAATCATGCATTTCCATAATGACATGTTGCATTTCCATGATTACAAAATATATTTTCCTAACTCATTTTAATTTTGTATAATTGCTAAAACTAAATATGTGATATTGAAAGATTAGAAGAAGCATCCTGCTGACGCTTTGGAAATTGTAAGCATCGTCTTGCATGGTGATTTGACAAGAACTCGTGTTGTAGTGATAAGATATCTTAACAGTTCCTCGTGCAGCAAGTTTCAGTAATACTACGTCTATTTGTACCATTTATTTCAGGGAGATATTGTTTACGTCAACTATGGTAGAATGGAAGACTACCGGTATTTGACGAACACGCTTTCCATTGATTTGTCAAGAAGATCTTCATCATGCGATATGGCAAAATATACAGTCATGAAAAGGTCGAAATCCAGCCCTTCATGAAATGTCTTTGATTACGATATTGATTGATGCATAATGAAAAAAGAGCTCTACATGATACGAAACCAAAGAATGTGTTGTCTTGTCAACAAAGAAGTAGTTTGGTTCGATATACATGATACGTAATATTAAAAAGAAAAAAAAAAAGAAGGAATAAATTTGATAGAATCTAAAAGATATATATTTAAAGCAAAGGAATCATTATTTTACAGATGGGTGTTGTATGTTGAATATCTGTAGTGTTTATTTGTGGAAAACATTGGTGGTTTTATTTTTTATAAGCAAACACCACTGATATGAACTGATGTCTAAATAGCTTAGCATTTCAGTATCGTTTTCTTCCATCTTTCAAGAAAAGTTGTATTTATTTGCTCCCATGGTAAAATTGTGTCTGGTTAGCATTAATTTTTTCTTTCATTTTTCAAGAAAAAGTTGTATTTGTTTTCTCCCATGGTAAATTGTCTGGTTAGCATTCATTTTCTTCTATCTTTCAAGAAAATCTGTATTTCTTTTGGTCCCATGGTAAATTGTCTCCGTGATATTTGTTTTCATCTTTCAAGAAAACAGCTGTATTTATTTGCTCCCATGGTAAATTGTAGAATTTCTTGTTATTGTGTAAGTGTTTATAGTCATTTGATTTATTCTGATTGGTATGTTAAATTTTGGGGGAGGATTAGTGGGGTTCTCTGTGCCCAAATGTTGTAATGAAAGACAATTTCTTTAAAATTGTTGTAATTCAAAAGCAAATTAAATAATATCTACCATGACATCCATTAGCCGAGTGATTGGGCTACCAGACTATCATGAGGTAAAAAAGTTCTTCCTTCAAGGCGGTAAAGCCCATTGAGCCGGAGCTTATCCCAGTTTCTATAGCGTGAAGCAAAACAGTTGAGATAATAATCACCTCTGACAGGATTCTAGTCTGATGCAGGTTTTTACTTCCAAGCTAGTGCTTCTGCATTTGCACCTGGGTCAGTAAGAAATGCATATTAAGTACATTTCCCAACGAACACAGCGTTAGTCCAGAGTGCTGCCAAAGTATTTATATTTGAAGCCAGGACCCTATGCTCCTTAGTCCGGCAGCCTAACTACTCGACTACTGATGTCACATTAGAATCATGATATCCCATGTTCAAATCCTAGCAAAGCCAGGTCCGATGTTGTGTTCCTTAGAAAAGACATTTAACAAAATATAGTTCCCCTCAATCCAGATAAACAGGTACCAGCATCAGCTGGAGAGTAAAACGCAACATACTAGTGTCCCTGCTCATGTTTGATGTATTGCCACCTGTTCAACTTCACGCTTTGGGAATCGGTATAAAACGGGCTGTAACTGCAATGGCCTAAAGGAACTTACATTTTCCTCCTTTGTTGTTTGCCTATGAGGTGGCCGAAATACCATCCCCTATAACCTCATTCCTAAACTCAGGTGGTGAATGCAGCTACGTACAAAGCAAGCGGTGTCATCTTCTACGCTGATCCCGCTGACACCAATCCCAACCAACCAGACGGTGCAAAAATACCTCTTGAGTCTTGGTGGCTACCTGAGTCTGGAATACGACGTGAAAGTGTTCAAAGCGACGGAGGATGCGGACACGCCAGGCTATCCATCCAAAGGTTCGTTTTAAATTATTACACAGAACAGAAATTGGCCTCAATAACATGGTGATCATGATAATGTGCCATGATATCTTTAATGGCTTTATTTCATTTTTGTTTACACACTTTACAGTAGAAAAGGAGAATAAGACACAGAACTTTAGTATTGCTGTCACAATTCATGTAAAATGTATCTGTTACATTTTATATCTGTCAACACGTAGATGATTTGATTTGATTGTAAATCTTTAATAACTTATGTAAAATGTCTCTGTTAAATTTTAAATACGCTCTTCCATAAGCTTTCAAACTTTAATACGAATCTATGATAATTCATGTAAATGTATTTGTTATGTTCAATATTTTTCATATGACCTAAGTTTGATAAGAAATATATGAAAATTCATATAATCTAAAATTGTATCTGCTATATTATTGTAATATTTTTTATGACAGAGGATTTAATTAGAAGTCTATAATAATTCATGTAAAATGTAACTGTTATATTTAACATTTTTCGTATGCTAGAATTGAGATTCGATCAGAAATCTAATGCAATAGTATCAGATTTATGAAGGAAAGTAATATGAATTTGCAGATATGTTTTAAGGATTCGTTTTAAATATCTTCTTTATATTTTCCTTGATAAGTAAACCTGGTGCTATATCTTAATGGAAGTAATATTTGTGTCTTATTCACCTTTTCTACTGTAAAATATGTAAACAAAAAGGAAATAAAGCCACTAAAGATATCATGCAGCACATTATCATGGTCGCCATGTTATTGAGGCCAATTTTCTGTGAATGGTTCTCTCTGTTTCCATGAGTCACCGAAATATGAATAGCTGAGATATTAAAATGATGGATGCTTTTGAACATAGATGCCTTCATCATTAAAAGTTTTCTCATCACATTTTGATAATTTTTGTGTCATTCGCAGAATACGCTTTTCTGCCATAAAGAGTCTGAGAGGAAACTACCCACAATGCCCTGCCAGCCAATTAGTTATGGTGATGCAACTCATATTTTACGGTAATGCATTAGTTCAGATATTATTATTTAGAATTCAGATTTTTTCTTCCACCTTTTTTTCAATATCCTATAATATCACTTTATTAATATTATGAGTTGATATATTTATACTGAAATAATAAGTAAAAATGTTTTCTTAAAAATGGATAATACCAATTCACAGGAGGCAATATGGATTTAACATTATTATTCCATACTGTAACAATATGAGGCAGGTGAGAAAATATCTCAAGTAAACTTGTTCGTTTTGTGGCTGTTTTTCCCTAGCAACCTCAATGGACCACAGTCACCGACAGACTGGCACGGGAACACTTCCCATAGAATATCGTATCGGTCCCGGTTGGACTAATGGGACAGACATGTAACGCATTTACTTTTTGTGTGTTTTGATGTAACATTGTATTATCTCTTGAATGTAAACAAATATATATAAACCTGAGTCATTTATTATAAAACATATAATTTCAATGCTTTTCATTTATGTAATACATGTATTTTAAAAGAATAAGATCATAAGACATTTATACATGTCAAAATTCCTAAAACTCTCACAGATCTGAAATGCAATTGATTTTTTCTATGAAAATGAGCACTGCATACTTTACATGTAATTGGAATAAGTCCTTAATTAACGAGCAGATCATTAGATAAGGTCTGATGAGATCATACAAAAAACCCAACAAAACAACTAATAGGCATAAACCTTTAAAATCAAAGATGTTTTCAAATGCCAATAGAGAAATCAAAGAGAATATTTATACCTTGAGATTTTTCTGTTCTCTTTCACTAGTCTCAGTTTCAGTATACCTATTATGCAATGCTCAATTACCTCTCGTCACATATGAACTTTACTCAAACATTATCTTACAGTTTGCATGACCAGTTTTCTGTTTTGTTTGGTGTAATTTAATTGAATGATGATTTTTGTTACTGATTTCTATTCATTCAGATCGACATGAGATGAGTGTTTCAAAATCTAAAATATATTGTAAATATAATAAACAGTCAAATATATAAGTGCAAGTAAAGTAAAGACACAGGTATATGACATCAATTTTTGGTATAATGACGAACCCTTTTTGTTTAGATAAAATAATTATAAATGTATATAGTACATGAATTAAAATCGCATAATCTAAACAATTACTTTTCTTCTAAGAAACATCGCATGGGGTATGTTTTGAGATATTTTTTTAAAGGTGTCTTCCGGACGTGTCAAACAAAGATCGTATTGACAGCAGAAGAACATTTCAGACGTGAGGACATGCGTATTTAAAAGAGATAATGAAAAATCAGTGCCAAATGGCGTCACACCTGATATTCCAACTTCTTTGGAGAAAGGAATGGGAGACTGTATTTTTGGCTGGCACTTAATACAACAGGAACCTGAGTGGGACTTGAATCCAGTTCCTCTGAGGCGCAGTGCAATGTCTTTTAACCACACGGCCATCTTGTTCACTTTTCGTTTAAGTGAAGTTATAAATTATGTACATGAGCAGTTGGTATGATTCAATTAAGAACATGAAAATTTTTTATTTTTATTTTTGAAGAAACACATTATTTTATTTCCCAGTGATTCGAGATTGATTATCAATAATGTCCGTGATGTCCGACCAATTAATAACGTTATTGGAATCATTAAAGGAGACATTGAACCAGGTATCTACTATCTGTGACTGAATGATTGTTCAGCCCTACAAATACGATACGTTTCAGGGGATTTTTACTCAGGGGTGGTTTTTTTCTTAACAGATATCATTCTCTGATATTTTTATTTGAGAGAAATAAACATTGCCTATTCCAAAAATGAGATTTATATTTTTGTTAGCAAGTATTTCATTTTCTAAATATCTCAACAACATTTTTTCATGAGAGCAATTCTCTTATAAAATTTGAGATATATACCAGTATTTATATTCCATTTTTCAAATGTCATTGTTTATTTGAACAGCAGGTGAACATTTATTATAAGTACATTTTGTTAAGGATATAATCTTAACCAAACTTTCTTCAGCTTTTCCCATATGATATTTTACCCAAATCTTTTTAGTGTGTTTAAGGTTTAGCATTTGTTTCCAGACCGATATGTGTTGCTAGGCAACCACCATGATGCCATGAGCTTTGGATCAGTAGATGCTTTGGATCTGGGATGGTGGCTCTCAACCAGATTGTTTCAATTTTTACTGACTTGTTGAAAAAGGGTAGGAAAGCTGGATTTTTTTTTAAATTCTTGGTTTTTTTATTGGTTAACTTGAATTCTTTTTCTTTGTTTCTGAACACACTTTTTAAAGTTAGTAATGATTCATTCACCATTGTAGGATTTCCTTTACACTGTATGTTGAAATGAGGCATGTTGGGAGATGACTGCCAGAGTCATGGGGGTTATGTGATTTCTGTACTAGCAGAACAGACCCATTTATTCTCCCCCAACCTTTGAAAAGGTGCTTAGCTAGCTGTTCTCACTTGACTCAGATAAATAAGTACATGCAAACTACTAACTAGTGCGAAATGGCTTATGGACAGTGTATGCTGTGTACGGTACTCCCAAGTCAGTTTAAGAAACTCTTTAAATAAAATGTTGTACAAGAGGATAAATGATGTAAAAACAGTGGGCCTGATTTTTTGTAAGAGGATGTATGTTTGTGTATATATATATATATATATATATATATATTTATATATGTGTCTACATGTGTGCATGTATGTATGTGTGTGTGTGTAACATAAATATGTGTGTGTGTGTATATATATATATATATATATATATATGTGTGTGTGTGTGTGTGTGCGTATGTGATGGTAAGGAAGGTCAGGGATGGATGGGAATGGATGAAAAATTACGGTGTAAATCTGTTTATTGTATCTTTATGCAGTCAATAAAGGTAATAATATAATAAGGAACTCACTGATGTGTAGTATGTCAAAGTCTTCAGAAAGATTTTTTAGTTTAATGTTATGAGTTGAACGCCTGTCTAATTATGCAATGTTTAGATGACTTTGAAAGAATTTTCCTTTTGGTCTCTAGGTAACAGACCACGGCGAACAATAGTTTTTTGTAGTTGGGATGCTTCTGAACAGGGGCATATGGGATCCTTTGAATGGGCTGAGGTAACTTTATGTTTGTGTGGAATGTATTTGTCAACTTAAACTATTACTTTCTCGGGGTTTTTTTTATATTTCAAAGGCATAACTTAATGAAAATGAGAAATATGTCTTAAATTTAAAGCTGTAAGAATTCATCATGAAATCAAAACGTACTAAACTTAAAACAAACATTGATTTATTTCCTTTGAAATGAACGAATGATTATAATTCATATTATAACAACCATTGATTTTTTTCCTTTGAAATGAACGAATGATTATAATTCATATTATAACAATCATTGATTTTTTCCTTTGAAAATGAATGGATAATTACAATTCATATTAAAAATTTACCCTAATTGCTCACTTGGTCATCATGGGTGACGCTTGTTGCATTGGGCATATTCCTTCATTTAAAAGAATTGGAATACCAGGCGCGACACCAGACAGTGCCTGCGCAAATGGCACTAAATTTTTAACTTATTTTTTTATTAAGAATAATTATGTATGTAGGACCTCTGATGTTTCAACCAAAATAGTAAATCTTTTTTTGTTTTGCCAGGATCACTTGAAGACGTTGCAGAACGGTGCTGTAGCTTACCTCAACGTGGACATGGCTGCCGCTGGACATTACACCCTTCACACAGCGGCCAGCCCACTTCTCGGGGATTCTCTGTACCGGGCAGTTAAAAAGGTACACATACATATACACAGCTTATTGTCTGACTGAAATGTGTCATGTGTTTGTTCTGTTTTTTTCTTGGTAGAGTTGTCACTTATTGTCGTTTATCAATATACCAGTACATGTATATGGGCAGTAGGCTTTTAGTGTTTATTCATAGATTTTGATTGAGTGGTTTGATGATCAAATCAGTAATTGCCTGAGTTATTAGAGTCTTTGTTCCTTTGTTTAATTGAAATTTACCCCATCCACCATAAGCAGTGATCTCAAGGTGAATTAAGAGGAAACAGCAAGACGAAAGACAAGGGAAACTTAAAGAGTGAAAGGAAAGAAGTAGAACTTACCAGCAAACCCCAACCAAATGCCAACCAGAGAGTCCTAAGATGTGAAACTTTGATTTAAACCAACCCCACCAAATGCCCACTAGAGAGTCTTAAGATGTGAAACTTTGATTTAAACCAACCCCACCAAATGCCCACTAGAGAGTCTTAAGATGATTTAAACCAACCCCACCAAATGAAATTAAGATTGAAATTTGATTTAAACCAACCCCACCAAATACCCACTAGAGAGTCTTAAGATGTGAAATCTTGATTTAAACCAACCCCACCAAATGCCCACTAGAGAGTCTTAAGATGTGAAACTTTGATTTAAACCAACCCCACCAAATGCCCACTAGAGAGTCTTAAGATGTGAAACTTTGATTTAAACCAACCCCACCAAATGCCCACTATGAGAGTCTTAAGATGTGAAACTTTGATTTAAACCAACCCCACCAAATGCCCACCATGAAAGTCTTAAGATGTGAAACTTTGATTTAAACCAACTCCACCAAATGGCCACTATGAAAGTCTTAAGATGTGAAACCTTGATTTAAACCAATTTTTACCTTTGAAAAAGGTTTAGTGATTTTGAGACTTGGCATTTTTATGAGGAAAGGTATCTTAATCAGACGACATACTTATTTTTTCAAGTTGAACTCTATACAGTAGTTTACTTATGATTTTGTTTGCGCTGTCTTTGTTCCAATAGATCAGATGTGTTGTATTAAAAAATCGTCAGAGTTAATTTTCTTCAGGCAATGTATCCATAAAGCATAATAGTACAGTAAATATTCTACTCTTTTTAATATTCTAGTGTAAATAAAGATGTGAGAGAGAGCTTTTTTTCCTTTCTCACAATATGTATGTGGCATCTTTCAACAGAATATTCCTTTATACTTTCCCAGGTTCCAAGCCCTGTTGATGGATTTAAGACTTTGTATGATCTCTGGCTGGCTCATCCACTAACAGAGGAAGCATTGAGTGATCCAAAGTAAATATAAGGATATAAAATGTTTTCAGATATTCACGTATTGTTTTATGTCACTTTTTGTATTTTTTATTACTTTCATACACTATCCTTTGTTTCTTTATCCTTGATGAAAAGATTAAGACAAATTTAATACACATCTTTTCACATGGTATTTAGTTTAAAGAATCTGAATCTGACAGGCGGTTTATGAACTAGTGTTTTTTGATCAGTGGAGATGGTAAACAAAAAGTTATAAAATAGTTTTCAATGTTTTTATCACGTTAGCATTTGAATGAATCTTAATTGTATATTGAGGCGATAA
The DNA here is from genome assembly GCA_037039925.1 of Doris montereyensis. Taxonomy (NCBI): domain Eukaryota; kingdom Metazoa; phylum Mollusca; class Gastropoda; order Nudibranchia; family Dorididae; genus Doris; species Doris montereyensis. The sequence continues at coordinate 13,320 of JAXRKP010001662.1, forward strand.
AAACATAATCTAACGTTGCCGTTTCTATTTCACAGAGTGCATTTTCCCTTTGCATCAGACAGTGATCACAAAGTGTTTTACCAGTTAGCAGGACTGTCAACTTGTTCACTGTCCACAACTTTCAATCGGGTATCTTCTACTTTTACCTACTAAATTTCTAAATCGCTGCATGCATTTTCAGTAGGTTCAATTTTCACTTATCATTATTTATTGTCCATCATCTCTCCGTCTGACATTGAAGTTCTAGCCTGTAGTCCATGAAACCAAAGGAATGAAGATTGCAAATCAAAGCAAAGCCATTCTGATAGAAAGACAGCAATGGTAGTTAGATTCAAATTACACTGTATTTAAATGTTGGATGATGTGTTAAAAAAAAGAATTATTTTCTCAGTCTTAAAACTTGAAAAACATGCACACTGACAATAATGCTCAAGAACTGATTTGGTCAGCTATTATGGAGAAGAAAAAGAAGAAGAACCAAGTGGGTGTTAAATTATTACAGTGATGTTTATTTGAGAACAAAGCAGGGAAAATGAGAACTGATTTCTTTCTTTTTTTGCTTCATTTATCTCCTTTAGATAAAGAACAGGTTGTCAGTATCCTTATTTGTGTGAAAAGACATCAGATCCTATCTCTTTGGTTTTGAGAGCTCACGTAAAACTTCTAAATTTTATGAAACATTTACTCAGCTATAAAACACGAAATAAGCCATTGTGAAGTGAAGTCAATGATGAGAAATGAAAACTTCACCAAAGAAGACGGGATAAACCTGTGATCTTTGAGATATAACAAGTTGCCAGACAACAAACGAGTAAAGCCTACTCACTTATATAGGTATCACATAGGGTGATGTCAGTTGAAAAACAGAAAACAAGGTGAATGAAGAATGGAGAGGAGACAGAAAATGCAGTAAATGGATAATGTCAATGGAGAAGAGTAAGACAGACAGTTTTACTGCATGAGTTGAGATGGGCTATGAGTGTTTAAGCCCAATAGAGATTCTACAAATACAGATACAGATACAGATACACAATGAAGAAATTTGCTGGAAGATAGATCTAAGTGGTTTAAATATGTTTACCCATCATTTCATGGGAGTAACGAATGAACCAATCATTATGTTTTTCCTTATATCTTTTATGCATCATTTATTCAGGGGTTCAAAGGGTACACAAAAATTTGATCAATTAGAAAAAAGAAAACAACGGCTCACACTGAAAGTAATCCTTATCATGTTTGTTTGTCAGATAATAATCAATATATATAGGGCTGCCAAATTTCATTGTTTAGATATTAATTCAAGAGAAAAAGGTGTCTCCCTATATTTAAACATATGATTTTATCTTTTTGATTTCTTATTTCTCCAGAAAAACTTGATCTGTCTCAGTATCCTACATATCACACCAGTTATGAAACATTTTATTTATATAATAAGTTTCAAGATCCAGGATTCAAATTCACAACTGCCTTGACACAAACATGGGCTCTCTTGTCGCTGTGAGTAAACATGACATTGGAACTTACATGATCCATCTGACTTAAACAAAGTATGAATTTAGACTCTTGAAAGTTTTACAGTAAAATGTTATTTTGTTTTCTGCTTTGCAGACATGTCTGTAAGTGACCTGGTATTTAGAAAGATAGCTATGAAAAATGTCACATTACAGTGGAACTCTCTAACCGGGAAATCTTGGTGGATTGTAGAATCGTCCCCGATTTGCCGAGGACCAAGGAATTTTGGTTTTCCCTCAGCAGTCGAGGTACCTAAACCCTTCTGTGAGTGGTAAAATGCAGAATTAATTGAACAAGTAGCCACAGGACCAGTTGATCAAAACAAAGATGGCATTCATCAGAGACGTCACTTGCACTCAGTTGATCTTCGTTGGACGGTAGATAGATAAGACACGTAATCGAGAAGGCATGGTGTGTTGTTAAATCTCCTCTCTCGTGTTTCTAACCTTATGACTGGGATAAAAGTGAGTGGTTGAATGAACAAATATGGGGGGGATGGTGATGATAATCAATGCAAGCCTGCCAAAATTGTCCTGATTAGCCGAGGACCTTTCCCGTTTAGAGAGGTAAAATATGTATAAACATTCTGTTCCTGGAAATTATTCGCGATTGGCCGGGTTTTCCGATTCCCCAGATTCCTGAATAGAGAGGTTTCGCTGTAATGTGAAATTTGGTCAGATTTCATTTTGTTATATTATATATTATTTATTATATATGTCTGTTTTCAAACAAAAATCTTAGACATATAGAATGGAAGTCGATGAATTTGTGTTTATTTCTTTTTCTGTGCTGTATCTTTAGAGCCAGAATGCATTAATTTAGTATCATCATAAGACAATTAATAGAATTTTCTTTACACGGTAAAAGTAAAAGCAAACGTTGAAAGGCTGAAATTTGTACCAGAAAAAACTCCAATACACTAAAAGGTAGAATGGAAACTGGTAAAGAAAAAAGAAAGAAAAACCTGACAGATATGAATATGTATGTAGAATTGAAAGTTTTAGCCTACCGCAAACAACGTATTACATGCTAACATTATCATGAGAGGTTGAGAGATACATTTTATTTAATGTTGTTGCAGGAAACTTGCGGAGTTGTTTTGCTTCTTGTAATTGTGTCTGTATTTGTTGTTGCAAAAGATAAATTATTTGATATATCATTTAACATTGACGCATGTCATTTTCTCTTTTTCCTCAGTGATTTGGCAAATTCTTCTCTGATTCCTTTCAAGATGTCAAGATTTTCAAGCACTGTCAATGAGTTCATGCAACAGATTTCAACGATTTATAAAGAGAGTTTCAAGAAAAATCAGATTAATATAGGTGTGACATATAAAGTTTTACACTCACATGAGGGCTTGAAGAATGATTTGCTGTCAATAATATTTGTTGTTGTTTTGTTGTTCTTGCTGTTGTTCTGTTTGTATATTTTTGTTGCCTGTTTGTTTTGGGTTGGGTTTTTGTTTTTTGTGTTTTGGCAGGGGGGGGATAATCAGTTGATTTTTATTGTGTTGGTGTAGTTTGTGAGAAAAGTATCCTTGTATTGTAACTGTATAACAGTAAGAGGACAATTACTGAATAACATATGAACATGATTTTGAATTTGGATATTCTCAAAGGAAATGTAATGTTTGAGAAGAAGTGGTTTTAAACGTTAAAAGTTATTTTAATTGAATGGAAAGTTGTTTTTTTGTGCCTATTTTATTATTTAATGCTTCCTTTGAGACAAGAATATTTTCATAACAAAGATATTTTGATAACAAGAATGTTTAAATAACAAAAATATTTTAACATATTTTAGCTTTCTTAAAGGTATGGTTGTATGAATATTTTTTTAAATTTTGATGTCAGCAAAATGTACATACTGAATGTTTGTTATCTTATCAGGAATTCAAGACGTACCCCTTAGTTAAAGTATGATAAAATAATAAATTTTTCATTGCAGAACATTTGGCTGCAGCGGTGGCAAACTTTTCACAAGCAATAACTGAATTTGAAAATCAGCTTTCTAGTGAAACTAATTGGGATAAGAAGTGTTATATACATGTAACTCACTAATTGTTTATTAACTTTATATTTCTTATAGGACCTCCCCAGTTACAGCCGAAGTAAAAAAAAGCCAAGGATTTTCTCAGCCAGTTTTCCTTGAGCAAAATTTATTTTGTCGTTTGGTATAGGTGTAGATTTGGACATGTGATGTGTTGTTTTGCATGGGTGCTTATTTCAATGCCAGTAGTCAAGGGATTGTAAAAAACAGCATATCATTGGTGAAACTGTCTAAATGCCTAAGTCTGACTGACAAAACTTTTCAGAAGAAGCAAAAAACATAATAAATAATCAAACCCTTTGCTATGCTTTTTGGAAGACAAAGGGAAATCTTTGTTTAGATCATGTGCGTAAAATAAGCTTTGTTTTAAATTGTTCAAGGCCTTAATAGTTATGATGACATGAAATAAGGCATGTATTTGATCATATTAAAGGCAAATCCCATGCATCATAGACTTATGCATTTAGACAGACGATATTAAAGATGACATTTGAACTTGTCTGTTATGCATATTATTTGTAAAGATATATTTAAATCACATGCTGACACCACATGTCTGTGACAAACATAGAACAGTTACTTTATTCCATTAAATGTGAAATTGAATCATGTGTCCACTGAAAGACATAAAGAATAAATGGAATCATGTGTCCACTGAAAGACATAAGAATAAACGGAATCATATTCATAAGAATAAATGGAAAGGTCCATAAGAATAAATGGAATCATGTGTCCATAAGAATAAACTGAACATGACATAAGAATAAATGGAACCATATGTCCACTGCCAGTAGAAAGGATATAAGAATGGAACCAATGGAATCATGTGTCCACTGAAGACATAAGAATAAATGGAATCATGTGTCCACTGGAAGACATAAGAATAAAATGGAATCATGTGTCCACTGAAGACATAAGAATAAATGGAATCATGTGTCCACTGGAAGACATAAGAATAAATGGAACCATGTGTCCACTGGAAGACATAAGAATAAATGGAACCATGTTCACACTGAACGACATAAGAATAAATGGAACCATGTGTCCACTGAAAGGCATAAAAGAATGGAATCATGTGTCCACTGGAAGACATAAGAATAAATGGAATCATGTGTTCACTGAAAGACATAAGAATAAATGGAATCATGTGTCCACACTGAAAGGCATAAAGAATAAATGGAATCATGTGTTCCATGTCATGTGTTCACTGAAAGACATAAGAATAAATGGAACCATGTGTCCACTGAAAGGCATAAGAATAAATGGAATCATGTGTCCACTAAAAGAGAATAAATGGAACCATGTGTCCAAGAATAAATGGAACCATGTGTTCAACTGAAAGGCATAAGAATAAATGGAATCATATGTCCACTGAAAGACATAAGAATAAATGGAACCATGTGTTCACTGAAAGGCATAAGAATAAATGGAACCATGTGTCCACTGAAAAGACATAAGAATAAATGGAATCATGTGTCCACTGAAAAGCATAAGAATAAATGGAACCATTGTGTTCACTGGAAAGTGTCCATGAAAACATAAGAATAAATGGAACCATGTGTTCACTGAAAAGCATAAGAATAAATGGAACCATGTGTTCACTGAAAGAATAAGAATAAATGGAACCATGTGTTCACTTAAAAGCATAAGAATAAATGGAACCATGTGTTCACTGAAAAGCATAAGAATAAATGGAAATGTGTCCACCATGTGTTCACATGTGTTAAAAGCATAAGAATAAATGGAATCATGAAAACTTAAAAGCATAAGAATAAATGGAACCATGTGCCAACTTAAAAGCATAAGAATAAATGGAACCATGTGGAACCAACTTAAAAGCATAAGAATAAATGGAACCATGTGTTCACTGAAACATAAGAATAAATGCATGTGTTCACTTAAAACCATGTGTTCACTGAAAGGCATAAGAATAAATGGAACCATGTGTTCACTGAAAGCATAAGAATAAATGGAACCATGTGTTCACCACTGGAAAGTGCGTACGAATGGAAATGTGTCTGAAAGGCATAAGAAATGTAATTATTAGAATAAAGTCTAGAAACCAATGTTACCATGCTCCATTAGAAATGAATGGAAAATGGGATCGTGTAATGTAGACATTGTGTGCGTGTTAACACATTGCGATCGCATTGGATATATATGTCCAACATGATGTCTGTCTGTTGAAGTCGCGTTGAACCCATGTGTTCAACAATGTTTATGATAGGTTTATTTGTGTGGGTGCACAGGACACGTCTGGAAATGCTGATACTGATATTAAGAACATTGAACTTTTTTTCCCCTGGTTATATCTCTTACTTTGTGATAGCAGTACAGTGGATCCTCTTTAATTGTGAACTCTTGGTGAATGGTAAAATTGTCTCGAATTGCCAGGTTTCCGGGGACCTAGGGATTTCGGTCTTCCCTTAGCAGTTTGAGGTACCTAAGCCTTTTTGTGAGTGGTAAAATGCAGAATTAAACAAACAAGTAGCCATAGGACCAGCTGATCAAAACAAAGATGGCAATTATCAGAGGTGTCACTCACACTCACAATCGATTTTCGTTGGACGATAGATAAATAAGACACATGATCAAGAAGGCATAGTGAATCGTTAAATCCCTTTGCATGTCCACCCTTGTGATTAGTGGTTAAGATGGGCAATAAAAGACTATGACGGTGCACAAGTCTTCTTTCTAAGTGCCACTCAGTGTCAATATCGTACTGTATTGTTAGGTGGATAAACAAGGACTGGCTTGACGCATGTTTTCACACCATCGTAATGAACATATGATGTGTCTGGCTTATGATCATCGTGAACTGGCACTTGTGACATCATGTTTATATTATGTAATGCATAACACGTGTAGCACTATTGCGTTTGTAATAATCGAGTATTTGCTAATACAGAAATCAAATTTGGATAACAAGTGGGTGTTGGAATAAATAAATATGGGGCAATGGTGATGATAATCAATGCAAGCCCATGAAAGATTGCCCGGATTAGCCGGGCACCTTCCCCGTTTAGAGACGTAAAGTATATAGAAAAAATTCCGTTCCCTGGGATTTCTTTTCCGATTGGCGGGGTTTCCTGATTCCCCGGATTCCCCCTTAAGAGAGGTTCCACTGTGGCAGTGTTTTTTCAATAATTTTCCGTTTCAATTTGTAGATATGTTTACTTGTTATCAGTTATTGTGTTGTTAAAAACAAATTGTTTTTCATGAAATTGTTACATACTTAGTGGGAAACCGTACATTTACTTAAAAACAATAGAGAAAATATTTACATCATTGTAAAGATGAAAATTTCCTGTATCATAGGCAAACAAAAACATTTCTTTTTATCATCTTGAATGAAAATGTTACTTGATTGAGTCAATCAGTCCATTATTCTGCGGCTGTAATGAGTTAAGAAAGCCCTGGTATGTATAAGCTGTCCAGGTAAAATTTGAATGTCTCACTCAAGCCTCTAGATAACCAGTTATGGTGTGCATGGGTGAACAAGTAAACAAACTTCTTTTTCTTCTTTTCAGGCCTCTGAAGCTCAGAATGTACAATGACAAAATGATGCAATTAGAACGCATGTTCATTGATCCTCGTGGCTTGCCAGACAAACCACAGATAAAGTGAGTTAATTACATGTAGTGACAAGACATAAGTAGATCAAAGCCTGAAATACTGTCACGGTTTTTTTTAACAAGTGGGAAGAGGGAACAGTGAAATGCTCGTAATTTAGTTCCTGAATAGTTTTTGTAATCAAGTTTATTCCAATCTTTTAATATTGTAATGAGTTTGATTGATTTGACAACAATCATATCATGTCTCAAAGAAACACAAATAAATCTTGTTTCTAAAATTTTCATTGAAGTTATCTCATTTTGTTTGAAATAAAGAAAAAAATAATGCTGTCCGCACAGACACCAAAGGGTGTTAGCCTGACATTCCAATGTCTTTAGAGAAAGGAACATAGACACCAGGCTGGAGTCACCCATGTTGACTGAGTGAGCAAACGAGATAACTTTTCTTGCCTGAGAAAAAAAAAGGGAAATGCCTGATGTGAGGCTCGAACCCAGTACCTCTGGGTCACGTTGCAAAGCCTTTTAACCACGCGGCCATCCCATCTCCCATCCTGTTTGACATTCATAGAAATTAATCTTGTTCTGTATAACTTAGTATAAGTCTTACTGTTTTTTTGGGTTGAATTTGGTAATTTTGACACGTTTTAATGTAACAACATTATTAGAGACTGAATTTGTCAAGAAAGAAAAAAATTATATTGTCTGTAAAATGTGAACAGGAGGCCCTTCAATAATTAAGTATAATATGCATACAATACATTATGTACATGCATGTGCATTGTACTTATTTCATAATTAAGTCATGCCATTTTTATTGTCTTTCCAGGAACGTCATTTTTGGAGACACCTACTTCCAAGGTATACAAGACACCATGCACCTGGTCAGCAAAGGGGAGAAACCCTGGGACCAGCTTAAGGAACAAATTTCATTGTTAACATTTTACATTGAGAGAGCGAGCGCTTATTTGAGTGAAGTTGGTTTATAATGGCAGTCCTTATAATATTATCCTATCATCCCCATACATATCAATGGGAGAAAACCCATTCTGAGGAGAAATAACTTTGTACATTTATTTGGTTGTTAAAAATGTCCAATCTTTACAAACATTCCAAACCTATGGCAGTTTTTCAATTTAAAAACGAAGCGTGACATCTCAAACTTTCTTAAAATCTGCCAGCCATGAATTCATTTCCAGTAACTGGATTGTTACACTCATTTATGGTATAAAAATCGATGTGCTTGATCTCAAAGAAACGATACATCAAATAAGCACTACATCTTGTTGATATTCATATGAATGATGGTTTCGTTCTTGTTACAAAAAAGATTTAGATGCCATCTTGAATTTGGAGTAAAAATCTCTTTCACACGTGACTTAACTGAAAACTTTTATGTGGAGGCCTGGAATAAAACCTGAAATGGATAACATTAACAATCTGATTTATCGTCCCCAGACAGTGGTACCAAATCTATCAATCTGTGTACCAGGTACCGTAAAAGTTTTCACATGAAACAAAGAATGTTTTGATGAATTTTATGATCTCAAAAATTTGTATGGGGGTGGGAACTTTCCTGATGTTGAGTTCAACTCTATATGAGTAAACAGCTCTCTCACGTCAACTTTCCAGCAGTTATGTATATGTCAATATGGTGACACGACACAACGCAGATTCAATTGCAGAATTCTTTGGAAAATTGCTGAGAATTTTGTCATTATACTGTATGACATAAGAAATATATTTAAAAATATTTCTCAGTTGTTAGTTACAGTATCAGCTGAAACCCACTTGGGAATTTTGTTCTCATTCCGCCTTTGATTAACAATATTGTTGTTTATGTGTGATGTAATGATATACCATTGCAAAGGTTCTTGTTCTCATCACTACATGACATCCCCCAGTCACCCCTGTTCCCTTCATTGATTGCTGTTGTCTCTTTTCTCTATCTGTGTCTCTCTGTCTATTTTGTTTTCTCATTCTCTCTATCTGTGTCTCTCTGTCTACTTTTGTTTTCTCATTTTCTCTATCTGTGTCTCTCTGTCTACTTTTTGTTTTCTCATTCTCTCTATCTGTGTCTCTCTGTCTAGTTTTTGTTTTTTCATTCTCTCTATCTGTGTCTCTGTCTACTTTTTGTTTTCTCATTCTCTCTATCTGTGTCTCTCTGTCTACTTTTTGTTTTCTCATTCTATCTGTGTCTCTCTGTCTAATTTTTGTTTTCTCATTCTATCTATTTCTCACTGTCTAGTTTTTGTTTTCTCATTCTCTCTATCTGTATCTCTGTCTACTTTTTTGTTTTCTCATTCTCTCTATCTGTGTCTCTCTGCCTACTTTTTTGTTTTCTCATTCTCTCTATCTGTGTCTCTGTCTACTTTTTGTTTTTTCATTCTCTCTATCTGTGTCTCTGTCTACTTTTTGTTTTCTCATTCTCTCTATCTGTGTCTCTCTGCCTAATTTTTGTTTTCTCATTCTCTCTATCTGTGTCTCTCTGTCTACTTTCTGTTTTCTCATTCTCTCATCAATTTACCATCCAGCATGTTTGTAATTGTTTTTTTCTCCTATAACACTTTACTTAAGTATTTATAACGCCATGTCATCCTTTCACTGGTTCACGTTAACAAGCAGTTCTCCATTTTCCCCATACTCATAAAAGATTGAAAATGGACTTTGAGTCATGTTCATGTTACCCTGTCATTGATGTACCTTTTGAGTTTGGAGTCATCACCCCCTACCAAATCTACTGTGTTTATTTGTCATGCATTGTTGTAATCCCATTTTCCAATTGTTGCATTAAAAAAAAAAAATCAAATATTTATTTTCTTATTCCAGAACAGGTAAGGAGACATGAGAATAACCACTTAGTCCTCTTGATTATCATATCATATCGTATCATATCATATTATATGCAAGGTGTAAATACGAATATATCTTTTAAATGTCTTTTACACTTGACAAAAATGTTTCATTCATCAAGTTCATCTTTCAAAATCTGAAGCTCTTTATCAATGGTTATCTTGAAGCTGTTCATATCTTGAAGCTGTTCATATCTTGAAGCTGTTCACATATTTTTTGTTTGGAATCTAAAACTGTTCCACATTTTGACTGTACGTAATACAAAAGAATTTCAACGAATTGATGTAAAACACCCCTTGATAAAAAAACTTTAGCAAAGTTTTTGTAACAAAAAATGAGACATGTGATTTGATTTTGATTTACCTACATCCTAAACTACGGTGATCTCAGCGATTTTGGTAGGATTTTAGTGTTGCCCAGACTGTCCTGTAAATAGCCAAAGGATCTCTTACGTGCATAGTTTTGAGATCTGCACGCTGGACCTCCTTTTTTATCGTCCGTCTCCAATGGGACTAGGTGTTGATCCACCTTTCTGGACTGGGGGTGTAGATTTTACTCGAAAAAAACTCAGCAAACTTGTCAACTGTTGGTGGGGCTCGAACCCATTACCTTTTGGTTGAGAGGCTGACATCTTGCCTCTGCACTACCGAGTCCACCTGAGACTACTGAGACGTGTAAAAGAGTGAAAGGAAAGAAGTTGGAACTACCACTACTACTAACAGTGCTCACTAATCAAACTAATGAAAGGGAATATTGACCTGCTGAATTAAAGAACAAAAAATCTGGGAAGGGAGGTGAAAATGTTACTTAATTTAATCATGTTCTATTTTGAAAGTCGTGTAATACATAATTAAAGCTAAATAATAATAACAAATGTTTAAGAAATTGATGAAGATTTTAAATTGTTATTTATTGTGTAACTTTATTTTATAGCAGAGACTGTAACCGATCTTCACTTTTTAAACATGTTTCCATCATCATTGAACCATCAAATTTATGTTCTGTTCTACCAATGGATTGTTGTTAAAGACAATTTTATTACATAGTAATTTGTTGACTCATATTTTTATGATGAGTTTTGTCTTTTTCTTATTGCAACTTCTTCATTTCTCATTAAATGGATTGAAATTGTTTGATTATATGCACTTTACATAATTATCCCTTTCTTGTTTCCAGTTTTTTTATCCCACAAATGTTGAGTTTTATGTGTCAAAATGTGATAACTTCTCTTAATTTATGCATAAAATGTGAATACACCGTTTGAATTGTGAAAAGTTACTTAATCAGCTCAGCTCATTATATTTTTGTAGTCGATGTTAGAATTGAGACGGTTTAACTAACCATGAGATAAAGGAAATTTAGCTTTGAAAACTCCCTTCAATGAACGGCATCAGGAATTGTAAATTGAAATCACCAAATGTTTTAGTGTTTATTGTCTCATTGAATTTCCAGGAAAATGGAAAACCTGTTGATTCATTGGTTACTTTGAAAAGCATATTTAAAAAAAAAAGAAATGTGAGTTTCTTATCTATGTTTTTTCATTGAAAAACTATTAGGAATATGTTTTAAGCGAACACTTTTGCCAAATGTATTGTCTGATTATACAATACTTACTACTATAGTCTGATTTCCAGGCCACATTAGAATGTCTAAATTACATCTGTAATGTATACTACCGTACAAGCATTGAGTAAAATACAGAGTGTCTTTTTTATTATGAACAGATAAGATATTGAACTCACCACAAAGCTACTTCACACAGAAACATGATTTTTTGCACAATTTTACACACGGTAAGATATTTATATGATATAACTTTCAAATACGCATGTGTTTTGGTGAAGTCAATAAGGCAGTTTTTTGTGCTTGGATGTCAACTATGACATTATCTATTATGATAATTATCTATGACACTGATATATTAGTAATATAGTCTACTGCCAGTTATCCAACACTGCCCCCCCCTCCCCCCCCAAATAATGTCTGATAACTGACATGTCAGATAAGTCGATTTGACCCTGGGCATGAAAAAACAAAACATTTGAAAGACTTGCCCTGATTGAAAGCACTGAAACTCCCATGCTTCTATCACCCGTTAATAGGATTAAAGCAGTGTCGATGCACTCCAGTTATTACACAGGCCATAAACCAACCAAACCATAATTTTAATGACCCAAAGCTAATGTACAATTCTCTTGACTCTATTGTGTTGAATTGTGATGGACTATCTAGCAAAGAGTAAATTGAGCATAATAAAATGGATTAAAATAGCTATCTGGTTAAAAACAAGTGTTTGTTTTAGTTACTGTTCAATTCTTTCTTTAGATTTTTCTATTGCCTTTCAGTAATTGTTGAATTTTGTTCAGAGTCAAAGAACCAACAAATTTCTCAAGTGTGATGACCTCTTGCACATGGAACCTGGCATTTTTCATTCATTTTCTGTAGAGAAAATAAGCATAGTAGTGAAATACAAAGGCTCCAAACAAATGCACAATGTACAAATACTCTCACTCTCTCTCAGTTTAAGGTTATGCCATGAATTTAGCCCTATGTCATTGTTGTTTTCAAAGGATCTTTAATACATACATGTACCTTCATATCACTAGTGCACTGGACCTTATATTTTTCCATCCCTTTATGTCAAGACTAAATAATTTTTAACGTTACATTTATAAGGTGTTGTAGCGAAATCCTATTGTTGTGAGTTTGAAATCATGAAAACACTGGTTCAAAAGTAAAAACTCATGGTTGGCCCAGGGTTTTCTCCACAATGTTATACTCTTAGGGAATGCTTCTTTACTTTGCTTTCCTCCTTGACTCAGGTGTGAATGAGTATCCAGCTAGAGAAAGATCTTGTCAGAGTGTTAGTATGAAGTGCCTGACAGGCTGTTGTCCTATGTACTCCCTAGGGAGTTGGTTGAGAAGATCTTTGAATGAAATAACCTGCTGGGGGATAAATGATGTACAGTTTGAGAGCCTGCATTTGTGTGGGGACAAGGACTATAAATCCATCTTTTTCTTTATACTTGTTATCATGCCTATGATAATGATAATATAATTAATTTCTATAGCGTCCACTTCCATCATATTATATAACGGTTGCCTGTGATCTGGCAATGATACTCATTTAAAAAAATTTCAACTTAAAGTCAAGCCAGCGTTTTGATTTGACCCTCGGCCATTGTATTATTAATGTCAACCAGTAAAATTAGTCGAATACAGTAAGAAAACTTACGCATATAAGGAAATATGAAGCTCACATCTGGCTTTAGCCTTTTAAACTTTCATCTTTTCTCAAATTTCAGAACCACTCAATCTTTCTCAACTTAATATTTCTGAATGTGCCTATTGCTATATTATACATTCTTTTAAAAAATGTCAACAGACAACACAGTGAAATTTAAGCAAATTTAATGAAAAAATGTTGAGAATGCAGAATTACAGCTGGGAACTTATTTTTTACAAAATGCCAATCTTTTGTGTAAAAGTACAAAAGGTATTTTTAATAAATAAATAATAGGCTTGTTTTTTCATCATGGAATCTGAAACTCAGGCATCATTGTAAGTCATAAAAAAATAATCATAAATCATTGGTTGGCAGAAAAAGCATATATGCTTATATTACATATGACAGGTAAAAGTAACTGAATAAATAATGGACCCCCCCTGGCACCAAAGAGAAACAAAATAAAAAGACATGAGAAATTTATCATTGCATACTTATACACTGCATGCTTATATGCATAGTCGTTTATGGTGTAATGTATTCATTTCTCAATGAAACGATTTCTTTGATTACAGTGGCCTAAACAAATTAAAATCTGTTTAAAAAAGAATATAAAGAAGAATACAATTCTCAGATTGTATGGGGTTTTTTTTTTCTTTCATTTAAATACACAAAAACTAAAGAATAAAGCTGCTGTTGAAGGTTTTTGTAAAAGAATTGGCACAAAACTCAAAAATGTGAAAACTTCTAAGATTGAAGGAGAAAAACAAGAGATCGATACAAAAATTTAACTAAGATATGTCGCTGCCATTCGGATGAAAACATAAATTTATACACTTATCTTGTTTTTGTTTTTTTCCTTTCACATAAATTGATTTAATGATAAACAAATACCTATCCCTGTACACATATGGAAAAAAAAATATCAGGAGGAAATAAAAAATCGTTTAAGAAGACATTATTAAATCTGTTCACTACTACATATTTGAGAAAAACAGTTCTATAAACTCTCCTGTAAAATTTTATCCATGATATTGGTATGTATGTGTTTTCATCAGAATGACAACGATACACTTGCGTTCACTTTTACAATATTGCAACATGAGACGTTAACAAGTCAAAAAGAAAACGATTTTGATGATGAGAAGCTTAAAAGTCTCCAAGCATGCAGTATACCTATCCCTGTACACATATGGAAAAAAAAAAATATCAGGGGAGGAAAAAAATCGTTTAAGAAGACATTTTTAAATCTGTTCACTACTACATATTTGAGAAAAATAGTTCTATAAACTCTCCTGTAAAATTTTATCCATGGTATTGGTATGTATGTGTTTTCATCAGAATGACAACGATACACTTATGTTCACTTTTACAATATTGCAACATGAGACGTTAACAAGTCAAAAAGAAAACGATTTTGATGATGAGAAGCTTAAAAGTCTCTAAGCATGCAGTATACCGCTGGTACGTGCCAATTATGCATAATCTAGATCGAGGGCAAATATATAAATTGCTGCCTCAGATGACTCCAAAGAGCTCAAACAAACAATGGTAATGAAAAGAATAAACGAAGAAAGAAGCAGGGGGTCAGCAGAATATTACATGGAATGCTAATAATTTACATATTTATCATAACTTGTTTATTGACTTCATAGGAGAGGGAGAGGTAGCAAATACAACAATTGTACAGATTTGACAGCAATGGAATCCTACAATGTATATATCCATGATAACAGGCATTTGCTGTAACTATTCGTTCTCATTCGATTTTATCTAATGAAGATTTTATTTCATGCTGTTCAGAATATACTATGTCAGGTGAATGACAGCAAGATGAAAGGCACAACCTGCAAAAGAGGTAGAGAAATAAAATAGGAACTAGTAGTAGAAGTAGATGAATAATATTACATAATAAAATATCTTTCTATTGTTTGTCAAAGAGGTAAAAAGATTTTGTTGCCAACTTTGATTTTTTCATTTTACTTTTTATAATTCTACGCCTAAATCCTCTACGGCAAATTCGGGGAGATGGGAGTGCCCATGCTAGAGACCACAGAAGACAAGAAGTGTTGCAGACACAAGAGGGTATGGATAACACTCACTGTTCTCTTAGCCCTATTAACATAATATTATTAACACGACATGTAACCGTACACGGATCCATCATAAAGCAAGCATTTCAAACCACTTGGCTGTAAACACACCTTTAACTCCGTTGATGTCATGGCAACTGCAAGATATGTCGAGATATCAGCATTTACAGGCGGTTGAGAGACCAAGAGGACATAAAAATAGCGGCAACAAGATATACCAATCGACCTTAATGAATCTCAATCACAAGTAAATAAGTAAATCTATCTAATAACTATACATAAATTGTAATAAAACCCTAATAAAAACAGAATTATAGTAATATGAAAGACTTCAAAGTGAAAAAGTATACACTACTAACAAGGAAATGCAAATATTGTTTTTATGGCGATTCATTCAAGAGAAAATGAGCTAATCAATGAATATAATTGATGTATTTTTTTATTTTTCAAATGGAAATTGTGATAACATAAGTATAATTTCCTTTTTTAAAGGATCAATAAAGATAATTGAAATTGAAATATAAAGCAGAGAAATGAAATAAGATTCTTTTTAATCATAACAATAAAAATACTAAATGTGGAAAATGTAGAAAATTTACTAGTCATTATTGATTTCCATAAACAGTATGTGAACAAAGTAGAATGTCAGAATTATTATGATAAGAGCAATTAATTATCAAATCTTTCCTTGCAAGAGAATGAGCATTGTCATAACGGCTTCAAACACTGACATCTCCAATCAAAAACAAAATATTTACCCAGTCACTGTTATCTAATACAAAAACAACTCAGCAACAGCATAGTAACAAAGGGAAAAATGAACTAATGGTAAAGGCTTTTCACAGCAATGAATGTGTGTATTAATGACAGTGAAAAGTGCTTCAGTTTAATTAAAATGTTTTTAGAAAGCCAGAGAGAAGAAAAAGGAACATCGTCACAATTGTGGTGATTTAGTATGAACATAAAGCAGATAGTAAACTGATTTATATTATTGTATGCAACTAATGCAAGGAAAGAGGGACATTATTCTCATTGGTTATATGGCAACAACAAACAGATTCACAAGAGTCAAGCACATAGCAACAGTGGTTTGGCTTGCACTCCTCCCCAACAACCTTTTTTAGACCTGTGTAAAATGTATTGATATGTTGACAAGAGCAAACAATCCAAATAAAATCTATCAATCCTAATTTGCTTCCAGATCGACAAAAATTTGTTTCAAAATAACCTATATAATTTGATGTTTGGTCTGAAAAATAAAAGTGTACCTAAAGAGTGGCCTGAATCTTTAACGTTATTGATATGTTGACAAAAGCAAAGAATACAAGTAAAACTTTTTCAATCCTAACTTTATGTCCGCTGTATGCATAAGAATTTATGTTTCAAAATAATGTATAATTCGATGTTCGGTCTGAAGAATAAAATTGTACTTAAAGCATGGCCTGAATCATAGAGAGAAAAAACCCACCCCAAAAAAGCCATTCAAATATTCGTTTGTGAAAGTCAACTGCACTTTGTCATCATCATTATGTATTCACCTTCAGAAGAAAGAATCAATAGCATCTCAGCAAAGAATGCATCCAATCACTTAAAAACGAATTACAAAGTGATCAATATCAAACTATTAAAGCCATACAAAGTGATACAATATCAAACTATTAAAGCCATACAAAGTGATACAATGGTCAATAAGTTATTTTCAAGTTATTTCCGCCAAAGTGATCTCAAAGTTTTCAGCAAGCTTGTATCAGTCATCTTCACAACCTACGAAATTGACAATGGATCTTTTAAATCTTTAAAAATGAAATTGAAATCTTTGACTCAGCTTCTTATGCGGCTCCAGTAGGACTCCAGTAGGACTAGGTTTAAAATCCACTTTTATTGTACACGTGAAACTTGGTCTTTCCTCAAATTACGCAAAGACTATGGAAATTCAATGATCTCTCTTCAACACAGACAAACAATAACCAAAATATAAAAGAAATGATGGTTTTATATTCAACATGACATCATGATCACTATCATAATCATGAACAATAATAATAATAAAAAATATACCATTAATAATATCAAAATAATATTAAGAATATTATGAAGAATGATAACATTTTAAAAAAAACTCTTACAGTTAAGTTGAAGATTTTCATAACAACTTTAAAGTATAGACAATAGGAATTGAGGAGAACATTATAAATCTTTTATAATATTAAATATTGGACTTCAAAGACCAAATTAAGCCTTAAGCACAAAACAATTGTAACCATACACATTCTACACACAGATACAAATTTTGGAAAAAAAAGGGAGAAAAATCCACACAACGTGAACATATCATATCATATCACAAAATTGCAAGAAGAGAAAACAAAACTGAACTTAACTCCCTAGATCTTTTCGTTTCTTTGCTTCCATAAAATTTACCCCGTCCATCATATGTAGTGATCTCAGGTTGAATTAAAAGAAAACAGCAAGATGAAAGACATGTAAAAGGTAAGAAGCAGGATCTAACAGTTGAACCTACCAACTGCACCTGCCCCTAAAGCATTGTAATGGTGGCATGTGGCAACACAGTCGTTACCTAAGACTTCTATAAGTGGCAACAAGTACAAATTTACAAAAGCGTATAGGCACATAAGCATTTACTTAGTTCAATGTAAAAGTAAATAAAATTTGAAAAACCAAGGATGGATTTGACATGGTTAAATATTGACCTAATTCATCACAGACCAAACTAAATTTATGGCAAGCTTAGGGCATGAAAATATCAGTGAGCACAAAACAGTGTTGCTCATTAAAATGGAAATTTATTCTAAGGGCCTTCATAGCCCATAGATCCAGAATATATCCAGGTTTCTATAGCAAAATATAAAACAGGACACCAGCCTGTCACAGGTTTTGTATATGGGTCGAGTGAGGAAATGTGTGTGGTAAGTGTTTTTCCCGAAGAACAAAACGTTCAAGCCAGGATTGCAAAAACTTTGAAGCCAGGACCTCATGATCTCAAGCCTGACACCACTCCTTTACCACAGGACATTCAACAAGATTACAATTAGTATTTGAAATGTTTAAAATAGCTTTCTTTTCACTTATTCTTAATTCCTAGAGGCTAAGGGAATGGGTAATGAAGTCATATGAATCCCTTTGATACTTGAAGAAAAGCTGTCCAAAGCAACATTAACATCACAATTTAAAAAAAAAACTTTTATTACAGACATTTGGCCGTCAAAATAGTGAAAAACCATTTTCTCTCTCGAAAGCCAGTAGGACATTTAAAACTACTACAAATTTAATGTTAAATAAACAATGATTATAATAATACATTACTTTGCCAATAAACTGAAGGGCCCATTAGCTCAGTCAATAGAATGTGTGACTGACTCGTAGGTAACACACATTATGCTGTATAACTAGAAAAGGTAAAAGTCAACTCCTGTGGCACCGGTAGCTCAGTCAATAGAATGTCTGACTACCACCCACGAGGCCCGAGTTCCATTCCTAGTCAGGGCAAACTTTGCTGGCCCTGGTTTCGACCCAGCAGTGAGTGGGTAGCTAGATCTATTCAGACTCAGTGGAAGTAAGGGCGGTGTGAAAAGTAATTGCAACCACATACACTGTGTGTCTAGAAAAATCAGGACTCTGTTCCTGATTACCCTACTCTCCATGCTGAGCATGGCTCCTGATTATCCTACTCTCCATGCTGAGCATGGCGCCTGATTACCCTACTCTCCATGCTGAGCATGGCTCCTGATTACCCTACTCTCCATGCTGAGCATGGCTCCTGATTACCCTACTCTCCATGCTGAGCATGGCGCCTGATTACCCTACTCTCCATGCTGAGCATGGCGCCTGATACCCTACTCTCCATGCTGAGCATGGCGCCTGATTACCCTATTCTCCATGCTGAGCATGGCTCCTGATTACCCTACTCTCCATGCTGAGCATGGCTCCTAATTACCCTACATGGGACTTGCTTACTCCTTATCATCCTATGCTTTTAACACTGGGAGTATTGGATTTCTTTTTCCTTTCTTTTTTAACTTTCACATACCACATAATGTTTTTCTTCTATTTTATCTTTTTTATTATACTGTTTCGTTGTATGCACAAAATTGTTGATGACAATGAATTTATGAAGGCGTTTGGACCAGCCGTGTCTTAGCACCAAGGGTAATGGAATGCTTGAAATTCAAGTCTACAAATGTGCCGTTCAATGACATATTTATTCAACGGCATTCCAAACACAGATAAAATTAGCTGAAATTTTAAGTTCAAACCCATAACATGTCATTTCACTTTCACACACATTCAAAGGAACGGGTTTTTGCTGACAATACCTATCAGTGTCTCATTCAAATTTTGTATGTCAATGAAAGATCAATAATTGTTTTGGATCCTTTAATCAAAAGTTTGCACATTCACTAGCCCTTGTTGTAAAACGTTTGTTTCATTTGGGGTGCAAAAATCTCATCTATATAATATGACTTTTGGCACTGTCTAGACATATAAATGTTCATTTCTAATGTTTATACTGATCTCACATATCTAACTATATAAAGTCTTCGTAAAATAAAAATTTATACTAATAATAGCAATAATATCATTATCATCATCATAATAGCAAACAAAAATTTATACTAATAATAGCAGTAATATCACTATCACCATCATAATAGCAAATAGTGTAATGTTAACAAAAAGATAAATCTTGTGAGGAGACAGTCATGTCAGTGTGACCTCAGAGAGTATTTCCGTCTATATAATATAAGTATTGCCAAGCAAGTTCTATTCTCATATTATTTACACGTAACATATTCTGTCAAACTTTGCAAAAAAAATACGCCTTCTTTCCTTCACACCCCCCAAGAATAAAAGATTTGGATATTAACATTTTGCATTAGAACAAGGGTCACCAAACTTTCTTCCAAATGGGTTGGACAACTGAGAGCATGCCAACGGTGGGCTTGATAATTATTTTGTTTATTACACTGCACCGAAAACATAAAAATAAAGACAACAAAGCTATCGATTTATAAAAAAATAAATAAATAAAGACCAAAGATATAAGTCATCAAATTAAGTGACGTAATAAAATAGTTATATCAGACCTAGTGTGCACATATTCGAATCTCATAAACTGGTCTGCAACAAAAACAAAATTAATGAGATTGCCTGCATGGTGGCTGGCAGCGGGCAGGACGAACTGACCCCATGGGCCGGATCTGGCCCGTAGTTTGGTGACCCCTGTATTAGAATTAGTATTGCACTCCAAGACTCTAAGAGTATGAAAATCTTTCTCAAATGCCCAGAGATCATGAAAGAAGCGAGAAAGAGCAGAGAGAAAGAGAGAGAGAGAGTGTGTGATACAGAAAGATGGGAAGAAAAAAGGGGAAAAAAGACACAACAAATATTTATAAGATCATAAGTTTTTACAACAACAAAAATCTCAAAGGTAATTGCTATGAAGCTAAACATAGAATAAAAAAATAAAGTTTTTTTGGTTAGTTGTATACAGTTTGGCGTAACACAGCACTTTAACGTACACTGTGTAGAATAAATGTTCTTGTATATCCACTGGTATTTATTTTCAAAGGCAGTATACAAAAATCTAGTATGTTGTATTGAGTTTACTTCATCATCCAATATACTTTTAATCTTAAATATGAAAAGAAAAACTCAAACTAAACACTTATCTCATGCTAAAAAATGTGTCTCATTCAGTGAAGCAGAATTCAATGCGATCTAAACACAGTAAATTGTACATCAAGATATCAAAAGACCTTGCTGACTCTTGCACACTAATTAAGCTGAGTATGTGCAGGCATCATTGAAATTTTGCGTCAATTTCCCATATCGCAGAAATTGCATATATAATATCGTGAACGTGGGCAGATTTCTTTGAATGCCAACAAGACATTCATTACAGAACAGCGGTCTTAATGAATCTATCTTTTTAGTAAATACTTTATTGTTTTTCTTGATAGCTACGTTAAAATAAGTTTTTTCCTTATATACGTGTCTGAGACGTTAAATCATTTACATTCCCCATTGATCCCCCTCAACCAGTGTGTGTTTGAATTTAGAATGGGTTTGATTTGATAAATTATTGAACAAAAATGTTGGTATGCCCCTGCTCCTTTTCTCTTTAAGTTACTGGCAAATTATCATCATTCACTACTTCTATGTCAACTTTCTCGCTACTTTGAACAACTACCGCCACCACAGTAGATGGAGGACTGGCATCATCAATTTGGCTGCTTTCAACGACTGCCTCATTGAGAGGAGGTTCTATACCATTTATCTGCTCTTCACAATGAGACACCGAATAGGAGCTACGCGCTTCATGTTCTTCCATAGAAACGTCGAGGCTTGCGTCTGTTCTATAGTCTAAGAATGACATTGAGCAATCTGCAGCAGTTGGTTCCATGAGTAGATGGGGATGGTATTTCTCGAGAGCCCACTGAATGGCCCAGATAGCCAAAGGTCGCATGTAGGCCAGGGATCTGTAGCCTTTATTCATGGTGTAAGCTTCTGGGGTTTGAAAATGAAGTCCTAGAATATCCCAGCATATATGGTGTGCTCCGTAAGCCGTTTTGAATCCCTCCTCTATCATTCCCTGAAAGATAAAATTGGTAAAAAACACCTTTGATTTGATATTTATCCATGAAAAACTATAATAAATGAATAAAGCAAAATCAAATAAAAAGGAATGACCACAAAATCCTCTTGTGACATCTGTGGCCGATTAGTTAGGCTGCCGGACTTGGGACCACGAGGTCCCAGATTCAAATCCTAGCTGTTGTAATATCATGTTATTATACTTTGTTGTGAGTAGTCATGATAATACGCGTTGTGAACTGTATTTACTAAACTACTATAAAAGGGACTACTTATTTCTTACTTCCCTTTTATTCATATCACAATGGCTTCATTGTTCATATTGCTTAGATTATAATAAAAGTTCAATACAGTTGCATCCTTGCGTTACACGAAATCATTTTTCTAGCAATGCTAGGCCCAACGTTGTGTTCCTTTGGAAAGTTACTTAACATGCATTTTCCCCACTCGATCCGGGTGGAAATGGGTACAAACACAAGCTTACTGCGCCCTGTCCAGGAAGTGAATTTATTATCACTTGTTCCCCATGGGTGCAATGGGTTCAAACGCAAGCTTACTTGTCCAGGAAGTGAATTTATTATCCCTTGTTTCCTTTTACGCTATAAAAACTGAGATAAGCTCTGGCTTTTAGGCCGGATTTCCTTGAAAGAACGTTACAAAAATCCTCTAAATCGTGTCCAAAAATCATTAACTCTAGACCTCAGCTACAATTATTCCAAACTGGCTTGAAAAAGTAAGATAGTTCAGGGATACTGTTATGGTAAAAAACCAGGAGTAAAATTATATTTCATTCATTTGATGAGGAACCCCTTCTTTTCAAACATTTTCAGTTATGTAAGCATATAAATAAAATGGATGAGAATGAGCATGTCACATGGATGGATAAATATTCAAGTAGAGACACAAACACTGACATAACTGGATTTTAAATACAAAATAAAAACCCCCAGAAAAGTGACAAAAAGCTGAAATTCATGCTTGGATCCTTTAACTCAAATTTTTGTTTGTGTCATTGACATTTCCCCAAGTACAGCATATGCGGTGATGTCAAGCTGACTTAAAAAGAAACAACAAGATGAAAGAGATGTGAAAGAAACTAATGGAAAGTAGCAGGACCTACCAGTAGCACCTGCAAACAGCACACTTTTATTTTCGAACTTAGCATGAAAGCCCAAACTTTGAGATAGAAAAGAGCAGCGATAGCAACAGATCAGGTGTATCAGAGCATCCCACCTGTCACCTAAACAAATAGTCCATACCTCTTGGATCATTGTTGCCCCTAAGGCATAAGTTACCCCCGTCCAAAACTCCTCGGACTGCGGCGAACTCAAGTCCATCTGACCATCAGGCCGTGTTCCGTTGATGGCACCCATGTTGCCGTCCTGGAAACCCAGGACGTTGTTGTGGAAAATCTTTTGCAGGGCTTTGAGAACATGATCCGATGGAAACACCTAGCAAACATTAAAGAGAAAAAGACCAACAACAACATTAAAATATACACTAAGGAATTCAGATCAAGCTGAAAAGACAAATTCAATGCGAGCATGTCACTGGATTGTAGCAGAGATATTTTCATACATTATTCAAGCTCACTGTTATCTTGTCCCTCTTTTCAAGAGTTTTCCAGTTTTGACAAAAAACGTGTTGAATACTTTGACTTTGATTTCTTCGTACAATGTATGGACATTGACCAAAATTCATTTTCAGTGCAGCAAATCATGCATTGCTGTCAAAATAATTATGTCATTAATATAAAGATTTATAACCCCTTTTACACAAAGTAATGATGTCTATTAAAAGAATCAAACTGAAGATGGAACAAGAGAACACTGTGCTTGCGACTCAAGAGAACTCCTCATGAGGTTTCAACAGTATACTTGACATTATTAATTACCTTTTCTAAATTGCCATTTTTTAAATTCAAACATAAAAAATAAAAAAAACAAAAGCACAACACCTAGATAAACAAAAACAACCTAAAATCATCAATAAAAATAACATGAAAAAAAAACAATCCCAATTCACTGATGAGCGAAGGCTCACTTTGTTTCGCTAAAAAGTTGTGGTGACAAAGTTTCGTCTTTACTAAAAAAAAACTTTAAAGATTATAAGACGTTCATAAAACTTTAAACATTGAGTAGCAATCACTGACTGTTTCATCCTCCAAATTCGATGCCTTCAGAAACCAATGGCCCGCCAACTGATCCGCCATAACGCTATTGAAGAAGCTGTTTGTGCTGCAGTCGTAGTTGTAGTAGGAACCTGTGATCAAATACATTAGGACCTTAAAGAGATTGCTCCTTTCACATGGAAGAAAGGCCATTAAGTTTCAATAAGTTAGAATTCTTTTTAGGTTTTTAAATCATGCTTGAAATGTTCTGATTATGAATCTTATATCGTTTTTAAGCCTAAAATTTCTTACATTTTGAAGTTGATTAACAAAACATAAAAATTGTAAGACTAAAGGTCTAGCTGACAAATCTTCCATGGAATTCTCCTACTAGAAAAGTATTATGATATGAAAATCCTCGTATCATAATCACATAAGTATGTTTAAAATTTCATTCATTCAAGTTTTTTCTTGCTTGCTATGACTTGAAGGCTTTTGGATGCCATGAGTAGTGCTGTGTTTGTAATCAAGATGACTTTGGTTCAAACCCTGACTGGCCTAGGTGTTTTTTTCTCTCCGTAATATTGTAGTTTTAACAAAAGTACTCCACGCTGACTCGGGTGTGAATGAATGGTCACCTGTACTCTGAGAGGGATATTGCCAGTTTCTTTGAGATTGTACATTTCTCTTAAGAGTCTAAAAATCAATTTTGCTGTGAGCTCTGCCTTAAGTAAGAGCACAAATAAGAACATCATCTGGTCTATCCACTTAGAAAGCTGATCATGGATCAAGCATGAGAGAAGTTATAAATTTTCTTTATGCATACCATTCCAAAGTTTCTTTTCAAAAGATGCCTTCCCTTTGTCTAGCATTTCTTGGAAGACAGTCTGGTCATCTTCTAGCTTGAGCAATTTGGCCATTTCAACCATCATCCGTAGAGACGCCAACCACATGCCTCCACAGTAAGCACTAGAGTTGCCAATTTCATTTTTTTATGTGAAAAAAAAACAACAAACATTTTTTTTTATTATTTGATATAGACCATTTTAACCACTGCCATTGTACTCTGCATGTCTAAATTAGTTGAAAGTTTTTTATTATGGTTGCCATGGGAAGCCGCCATCTTGGATTTTCATTACGAAAATACCTAAAACTTCATTTCCAATAGGCTTTTTCAGTTATGAACAAACTTGGCTATAACTTTGCACACACGTTATTCAGCTCAATATCTAGTCGCATCCAGTAGTTTTTTTGATAAATTAAACGGTTTTGATTTTATGAATTTTTTGAAAATGCACATAGCGACCTTTCCAATTTTTGGCAAATTCAATCACAAAAAAATTACTTTTGCAAATATTTGAAGAGATATCAAAAATTGCTATAAATGAAGTTTTGTCTTGCGTTATAGATGTTATATACCAAATTTGGGGTCAATCGGACAATAAATAAAAAAGGTGATCACATATCACTGTCAAAAAGTAACATTTTCAGAAAATTGCATTTTAAACAATTTTTTCCGTTATTTGAATGTTTTTTCCGCATATAAACCTATAAAAGAATAATATAATACTTAGAAACATCGTACAATCGTGAGAGGCTATCAAATACTTCATGTTGACCCTATTTCAACGGCTCCAAGTTCCTTATCCTCATGTCGGGATAGTATTTTTCTTATAACAGGTGTGCAGAATATTTCCCTTAATATTCGGCCAATCTTAGCCAATACTGACAATAATTCATTAAAAAAAACACATGTTTTGGATAGAGCACTTTGTGGTGATGAAAATAAGTACCAACTTGTTATACTTTAGACAAAATTTCCGACTTTTATGGTACAACCAATGTGTTAAAGGTTAGGCATTATCATTTCTAAAAAAATTGTATAAAATGAAAGAATCGATACTGAGCCTTTGGTATCAATGTGAAGGGAATGAATTGCTCCATCCAGTAAATGAGATTTGTCCGATTTTTGGCAAAAATGCCTTCCTCAGCACCCCCAATGTTCTATAGCCCAGACTATACTGACTCTTAAAGGTCTATTAAATAAACATAAATAGCGTTCAAAAGTCTCAAACATTTTACTTTAAAGTTCTAAAATAGTAAAATGTATCATGCTTTAGTGTCAAAACAATCTCCAAGTTATCCCTCAGGCCCTGAAATCATTTTCGTTAAAAATCTCAAATTATTAATATGTTTAAAAGTTTAAAATGTATCCTGTTAAAGTTTTTCAAAGCCGTATAATGTTCAAATCTGAAAAATGTATTATAAGATAAGAACCCCCCCCCCCCCTCCATCCCCAAAAAAAACCCCAAACAACCAAGAGGATTGAAATTTGAATAACAGTTCAAAATATGAAATGCTGAGAAATCCAAAATAACATATATTCAAGAGTTAAAGAAGTGTCATGATAAATGATTCAAAACATAGTAAACAACTTTGCTAACAGGTCTGGATTGTAACGCTGAATAGACTATGTGTAGGATAGACTAAATTACCTGGCACCAGTCATGACCCAAGCATCAAACGTTTGATCTGCAAAGCCACCATTGTCAATCAATCCGTCATCATCTGAGTCCCATCTCTTGCTTGACTCAATCAGAACCTAGGACATCAGTGATAGGTAGCACATAATTAACCATTGATGGCACACATTGACTCAATCAGAACCTAGGACATCAGTGATAGGTAGCACATAATTAACCATTGATGGCACACATTGACTCAATCAGAACCTAAGACATCAGTGATAGGTAGCACATAATTAACCATTGATGGCACACATTGACTCAATCAGAACCTAGGACATCAGTGATGGGTAGCACATAATTAACCATTGATGGCACACATTGACTCAATCAGAACCTAGGACATCAGTGATAGGTAGCACATAATTAACCATTGATGGCACACATTGACTCAGTCAGAACCTAAGACATCAGTGATAGGTAGCACATAATTAACCATTGATGGCACACATTGACTCAGTCAGAACCTAAGACATCAGTGATAGGTAGCACATAATTAACCATTGATGGCACACATTGACTCAGTCAGAACCTAAGACATCAGTGATAGGTAGCACATAATTAACCATTGATGGCACACAATTCAAAATGACAATCAAAATGAAAGTCTTTTTGTGACAAAAATATGATTTTAAGAAACATACATTTGCACCCATAACTGTTAGGTCCCATTATAATATATATGTTACATTTAAATAATATTGAATTGTAAATAATAGAAATGAAACATAATTAAACAATCTTTTAAAGTTGATTTACATGCTTTATTCGGACTATCGATATTTCAGGGCACTTCTGCTACGGTCCCATTTTCCCTGTTTTTCTCTTTCTCTAGTTATCCATTTCAGACTGTTTCAAATCTTTCCGACCCAAGGATGACAAATTTCATATACTTCCAACTTTTCTATCAGGCTGGGTATCCTCTTTAGTTTTTTTCTAAATAGAAAAATTTGTTCTGGCCGTGGTGATATTGCAACATATACAAAGATAGTAATTGCAAATAGCTATGGCATTCAAAACCTAAATCTTACACAAATGTGCTCACAAATAAAACATTAAAATACACACAACCATTGAGAGCACCTATCTAACCGGCCATCTCTACATCAGTCTGTCTATATATCGTCCATCTCTACATCTGTCTGTCCATCTCTACATCAATCTGTCCATATATCAATCTGTCCATCTCTGCAAAATGGACTTTAATTGTTCCTATTTTACCTTCATTGGTTTTATCTCAAAGCACATGAATTAAGATGTATGACCTACTTATATACAAAACTTAAAAAAAAAAAAAAAGGAAAATCAACAAAGATTGTAGCTTGTACACAACCTTACCTTACATTTCGGGTACATAACTGAGAGATAATTTTTGTCTTGTGTAGCATGGAAGTCTCTATAAACCTGTAGTACAAATTTTATGTTGAGATCTTTCCAGTCATGTGTAGGGTGGATATTGTATGCATTGATCCTCTTCCATGGTTCATCCTCTGTAGACAAGTAATGAACAAATAAAGAAAATAAGTGTTTCTTTCTTTTTCCACTGGTGAGTGCTGGTCAACCTATCCAATTTGAAGTGACTTCCTTCCCTTGAATTCAATGTAATTATTGCATTAACTATTTCAAACAAGATATTCAAGTAATACTTTCTTTGTTCAACTTACACAAGATACTGGAGTTTAAAATCTATTTTGGCCTGCCTTCAACCTTAATTCTATTATGTATGAAATAAGGACAAAATAACTTTTTATTGTCTGCAAATGAAATAAAATGAGTAAAATTTGTATGACACAGTGAATAGTAACACAAATGGATCAAATTCAAATCTAAGTCTGATAAAAGCTTCATGTACAGCTTAAATACAAAATACGCAGGAATTCTTTGCTTCTTATCATTAAACGTCAATAGTGTTCTTTAGAAATATAAAAGAGTTATTGATGATGAGAGAACAAGAACACAAAAACTTGAAAACGAGTTGAGACGGCTTGCTCAGGACAGGATACAATAAATGCACTTTAATGGTACCTTTTGCTCCACAGAGGGTTATGAATGGCTTATAATGTATCTAATGATATGTTCTAACCTGGATCTCCAATATCATGAGGTATACAGTTGCTCACTTTACGCATTCCAACTTCTCCTGACATGAGAAACTTCATTCTTTTTGGGTCTTCCTGAGTAACGGTGTCAGCTGTGAAGAGTAATTTTCACAACACTAAGGTAAAAGACCTACTTCATCTCTTGTAATTCTTATATTAAAGAAAGCAAAATGGACAATTTCAAACATGAAAGAAACTATGAAACACACTGGTAAAATTTAGTTGTATCTTAGACTGGGAAAATATCATTTATAGTCTCAACTTAAAATATGGATTAAATATCTTAACATATTTGTCTTTCACTAGGAAAAATCCTTTTCTAGTCTTCTCCCCTCTCCCCCAATTCCATTCTTCCATTGTTTTTTCCCAGCTGTAACTTTGACTATCAACCATTGGGTTAAAAATTTACAACACTGAAAAATTACAGAATATCCCTTTACTTTGGACTTGAAATGAGGATTTCTACTTTTACAACACTGACACTGGATTTTGTTGGTCAAGATGCAAAAACCAAATCATACATACCAAAGTCATATTGAATAGACAACTGTATTTTAGGCCAAAGCATGATCAATGCAAAAGATGAGTAGTGATGAACATCATAGGTGTTAAACATTCTGTACTCTTGACCTTTGAGATAAAAACGCAAAGAAGGATTGGTAACACAACTGATATATATGACATTATGTCTATAGGATTAATGCATGGGTTTGATTGATTGATTCATTGAAATATACCCTGTCCACCATATGCGATGATCACAGAGTTAATCAAAAAGGAAACAGTATGATGAGGGATGAGTGAAAGAAAAGAGGTGGGACCTACAATGGATGAAGGTTACCTTCTAAATATCCAAATCTTCCATAATTTTGCACTGTGCTGTGAGATGAGGCCATGTCGCCTTTGACATGATCAATCCATATGGAACCACCATCACTGACAAAGTAAAGCTCATTAAAGATGGCTGATTTGTACCAGGAAGGAAGCTGACTGTATTGTGAAAGAAACATAACATGTACTACATTGTACCATCAATGCAATTCAATCCTTGGTTATTTTTATTCTTTTATTCTAGCATAAATAAGAGGTATTTTAGCCATCCGTAGTGTTGTGAGTTTGTAATCACGACAACACCAGTTTAAAACCCATGGCTGGCACAGGTTCTTTTTTCACAATGCTGTACTCATAGGAAAGGTACTTCACTCTGCTTTCCTCACTCAACTCAAGTGTGAATGAGTACCCAGCTAGGAGATAAATGATGCAGTCTGTGAGCCTGCACTTATGGATAGATATGGACTATAAATCCATCTTTACCTTGATGTAATTGTAAAATCACAATGAATTATAATTCTTTAAGTATTATGTCAATATTATTATGGGTCAGAGATTGTTCAGATTCAGTCTTGTAAAAATGAGTGATAGTCCTTGGTTTAAAAATTTGAAACAAGACTTTCAGAATAATTTTCTTAAAATTTGTCCATGGTTTTTGAGGCAGTTATCAATATTATTCATGTGGAATATATATACAGAAAAGAAGAAAATCAGCATCAGTAAAGAAAACTATCGAATATCTACTTAAACTTTACACTATGTTTCCATATGAAACTTTTTATCTGACTTTTCAGTAACTCTTCAGACAGAAATATGTCAACATTTTTAATCAGGCTGAAGTCAAAACTTACTCGCTTTTCAATATACGATCCTGCCACTGATCAATTTTCCTGTTCCACATTGGGTGATTGCGCAAGGCATGAGAACAAAGCTCCGGAGCCACTGTTCCTTCTGTGCCATACAATTGTGCGTACCGCCTAAGATCAAGCAAATAGGATAAAAAATCAATTTCATATAGGAAAAATGTCAATTTCATATAGGAAAAATGTCAATTTCTTATTTGTCTATTTATTTTTTGCATTTTTATGATTAACTGCTATCATTACTTATTTACTTATTTATTGATTGATTGATTTATTTATTTAATTATTTATTTTGTATATGTACATTGCTCACGTTTTTTAATATGTATGTATAAATGCGCCTAGAGCTGTCGTAAGATGGAAGTGGGCGCTATAGGAATGAATTACATTATTATTATTATTATTATAATTTGTTGTTGTAACAGTATTGCAAGGATATGAGAAAAAAGTTATATGACTGATCATTCTTTGGGACCTAAAATGAAGACAAGTTGTAAGGAAATGTAGCAAAATGACTCTTAAAGTAGATCCTCCGCCTTGTGGGAAGGCTTTAAACTCGAAAAAAAGGAAGAAGCATAAACTTCAAAAAAAGTTATGGATCTTCTAGTAGACATACCATGGGCCCAATTATCATTTTTGGACTGCATTATCAAATTGACATGTCTTCTATTTCAGCCTTTTCAAGTTCCTCTATGCCATGAAAGGATTTAAGTTACCTTTTTCTATTATCTCCCCTTTCTGATATTCTTGGCTCAAAACTTGTTTTGTTTCTATAGCAATATATGAGTAAGTAAAAGTAAAGTTCCTTTAAGGCCATGCCACATAGAGCCTGAGCTTATCTCAGTTTCTGTAGCATGAAGCGGAACAGGTGGTAATAATCAACTCAAACTCATGGACAGGACGCTAGTCTGACGCAGGTTTTTACTCCAAAGCTTGTACTCATTTATACCTGGGTCGAGTGAGGAAAATACATATTAAGTGTCTTTCCGAAGGAACACAACGTTGAGCCTAACTTTGCTAGAATTCAAACCTGGGACCTCATGATCCCAAGTCTGGCAGCCTAACCACTTGGCCAACGACGCCACACATAGCAATGTGTATTCTTAGCTTAAACTTGTTTTGCTACTGAGGCAATGAATTTACAAAGGCCAAAATGTTTTTAACAAGCGCCTACAGAGGTGTAGAAGAGAGGTCAGGTAAAAAACCCAAACCCAATCATTACATTGATAAATCCGATTCCCACAACTTTTGCATGAGTATAAATTAATTACAACAAAAGCACAACACATCCATCCCAATATTGCACATAGTGCCAAAGCAGAGACCTCAAAACTGACAGCCATCAGTGCATTAATTACCTCAAGTTAAATGCAAACAAAAAGACGAAAGATCCCA
Organism: Doris montereyensis; assembly: GCA_037039925.1. Lineage (NCBI taxonomy): Eukaryota > Metazoa > Mollusca > Gastropoda > Nudibranchia > Dorididae > Doris > Doris montereyensis. The sequence goes on from JAXRKP010001662.1 coordinate 45,060, forward strand.
CTCTTATATCAAATACAAGAAACTAACCTTTTGTAGGTATTTTCTCCAGCAGCAAATTTTATGATTGGCATATCCCACACCAATGAAAACTGACATGTCCCTTTTGACTGACTGGCAATATGGACTTTGGCACATACGGCTACAGCCAATTCTTGTCCTTTGCTAGTTGGAGGAAATGGTTCTATAGCAGATACACAAAAATAGAATTAAAATGTGCCGTTAGCTACATTTGGTTTAAAAAAACTCACAGGAAATTTAATTTTAAATAAGAAGAAAATTCTCATTAAAATGTTCATATTTGGCTGCAACAAAGTTAAGTGAATAAGATAATGCCAATAGAATTCATATTACGTGAGTGAATAATTATTTTGTTACACTTAACTCATTTATTATAAAAAGGAGCATATAAAATGTGTCAAGCAAAAAGCAAAATGAATGAATTCAATACACATTTCTAAAGGAGGGTGGGAAGATGGGTGATCAAATTCCCCCTTTTGCCACCATTATGGAGTATATGAAAGACATGAAAATTTTATCAAGCCCTCCAAGCTGCCAAAGATCCATAACTTCTTCCAGACATGTAATGTCTCATCGTGTTTTGCCCGTCCACGATAGTACTGGGTGTTAGAACCATCCTACAACAGACTGGGGAGGGGGAGGGTGTTGTTGTTATGATATCACTATGGGGGGATCCAGGTAAATATTTGCATACCATGAACCAGTTTAGAAAACAGGCCGAATATGTCGGGGCAATGGAATGCCTATGATGTATGATGGAAAAAGAGGATTGACAGAAAACAACCTCTACCCCTCCTCACAAAACACATATATAACCACTCTTTATTTCTTGTAACACTTTAATTCTTAATTCTTTTTAACAGTCTGTGCACACTCTTTCTTCCAACTCTCCATTCATGGTAAGGTAATTCTCATCTCTTTCTCTTTATCTCTTTCTTTCGTCGGTAATGTATCTTTTGTTAGAATTTCTTTTTTTATTTCAGTTGAGACACATAATGAACAAACCTGCAGATGTTTCCTCATCAAGTTGCCCGGTGGTCATTAAGGCTTGCCAGACAGATGCCCCATCGCCAGCAGGATCAAACTGATCTAAACTGGTTACATGCACATCATCCTGAAAGTGATATATGGTTACTTTGAAGTAAGGCCAACAACAATAATAAAGATCTCACATAAAATTAACAAAAGCCTGTTACTGTTTGTTTACATGAGGCATCTCTTTGAGTAAGATACAATTCTCTTCTTTCTTTTTCGGTTTAAAATAAAGCAATCCCTCTCCTCCTCCTTTTCCTTCAAAGAAGATTAATATGTAACAACATGTTTCTCATCAAAATTAATACTAGATAAAAACATGTAGAAAAATATTTCTCATCAATTTTTAGATTCATAACACCCCTATTCTCTCGCCCTCTCTGTCTGCCTCTCTCTGAGAAACAAATTAATAAAGACATCACCCCTGCCCTAAGACATCAAACAACCTCCTATGAGAGTGACAACAAAATAAGACATTGAAGTACCATTGGCCATTTTCTTGCTTTGAATGCAAGGCAGATGAAATAAAGAATTTTAAGTATTTTTCATCAAACAAAAATGGTAAGCATTCATCAGATGATATGAAACAAGTGTGCTGTTCATCAAAGTAATTTGAAGCCTAAACAAATATCCATTTATTACAGAAATAAATTGAAACAGAAACATAGTATCAATATATTGATGTTCAATCCAATTAACACTACTGTAAACATTTGTACCTCCATTTGTTTTGAAACAGAGCACAGAGATCAATTTACAGTCCCTAGCTCCAATCGAAGCTTGGCCTATGCACAACATTATTTTCTAGCATTTGTATCCCAAGTATGATATTTCGCCTTGCTGGTCTGAATTGGCTGACAAGGACTATGCAAACTTATAACCAAACTTTCAACAAATTTCAGAAAAACATTGAAATTCAAATCAAGATGAACAACAAAAGATTACTGGTCATGTCTAGCAAAACGTAAGGGTAATTTTGTGACTTCAGACCGATCTCTTTGAGTCTCTGCCGTTGACTTAGTTTCTTTAAAAAAAAACCCAACTGTTTACCCTCATAATGTACTTTTCACAGTAAATTCAGACTTACAGAGTAAAAAAACCAAAAAACCTAACAACATACTAACTACAATTTTTACGTACTGGTTGACAACTGTGCAGACTGATAGAGGCCTTCATTTTAAGTCAGAAGTACTGAAACCATCAAGACTCAATTACTTACGGTCTCTTTGGCTGCTATACCATAGGAGCATTTCATTCCTTTGAAGTGCTGATTAATAACAACACCTTTGGCTGAGTCATCTCCGTCACACTCACACTGGAAGCCCTGTGACCAAACTCCTCCATCTTTGTCTTCTTTTGTTCCCTGGCCATTTTTGAACGTGAAGGTCACACTGATTTCAAGGTCATCCTTACTCTCATTGTTTACTTCCCACACAAATGCTGCTGCTGGCAGACTGGTTTCCTGTACAAAGACAAACAAGAAAAAAAGCAGAATATTGAGTCACACAAAAACAATCTAGTTGAACTCTCTGTCGTTAGCATTTTTGAAATTATCAGTCATTCAAGACATAATTCATCATATTTCCTATAAAGTAGAATTGAGACGAAAATCGTGGAACCATTTACTCAAAAAGGGTCAAATGTTAGCCAATCACAAAACAAGAATCGCAGGAATTATAGCCAATAGGCCTATATCCAAAATTCAATTACAAAAATTATTTATTTATAATACACATGCATTAGAAACACTATGTCTATACCAATGCAATAATATTTGATCTAAATCAAAACAATTGTGTTTATCAGTCACTGAGATCAGTTTCAACAGGATTTATGAATCAGATAAAACAAGTACAGCTATCAGTCAATAAAAAATAGTTCTTTCTTTCTTTCTTTATCAGTTCCCATTCTACCTTTCGGTGTATGGGTTCAGATTCCCAAGATGATCTTTCTCCAGGATGCCCTGTCCTGGCATTTTCTGTTTCCTTCCAAAAAAGTTAAATTTCTATTCTTCAATGTCTCATTTATATCTTCTTCCCATTTTCTCCGAGGTCTGCCTTTTGGTCTTTTACCTTGGGCTTTAGCACTGTATACTGATTTAGCTATTCTATTGTCATTCATTCTGTTTACATGCCAAAACCATCTCAAGTGAATTATTTCTATCTTAGTTTTTATGCCATCTGCTCTGGTTTGATCTCTTATTGTTGTGTTTCTGATTTTGTCTCTTTTAGTTTTCCCTACTACTCTTCTCAGTTATTTCATTTCAGCTGCCTGTATTCTACTGTATTCTCTACTGTCTAAGGTCCAGGTTTCACTGCCATAGAGGAGAGTAGGACAATTAACTGTGTTGTATACTGCCATTTTGTTTTTTTGACAATTCTTGTTTACCTACAAATGCCTTTCCTAGATGGTTATATATTGCACTTGCCTTTTGGACTCTCTCTGGCTTATTTCTTCTCTTAGTTTTTCCCTCAGAGTTAATCATTACTCCTAGGTAATTGTAGCTGTGAACTTGTTCTAAATTCTCCCTGCCCAATTTAAGATTTTGTGTTTTAGCTTCCCTAGTTACTAGCATTGTTTTGGTTTTCTTTGCATTTACTCTCATTCCTCTTATGTTTAGTTCATTGTTCATAATGCTGATATTTGACTGAAGGTCACTTTCTGATTTTCCAAACAGAACTAAATCATCAGCAAATGAAAGCATTGATACATTGACTGGTTTGAGCTTCCACATACCTACATTCATTTTCTTCATTTTTGAGGATACCTTTGCGACTGAGTCCATAAATGTGATAAACAAAAGAGGACTTAGGAAACAACCCTGTCTTACTCCTATATCTACATCAAATTCTGCAGATATGTTTCCAGCTACTCTCACACATGTTGGTTTATTGTAAAAACTTTTAATGGCTTCTATTAAATTTTGCTCTACATCGTGTTCTTTTAAGGAATGCCATAGTTTGTCCCTCCTTATAGTGTCAAACGCCTTTTCCAGATCTATAAAACACAGGTGCAAGTCAATGTTTCTCTCAAGGAATTTTTCTATTATTTGTCTAATTGTAAATATGTGGTCTTGTACATTTCTTCCTGGTCTAAATCCACTCTAATGCTCTTCAATCTTATCCCCTTTTCCTGGTACGCTAAGTAGTGATATCCCTCTATAGTTTGAGCATTCCATAGTTGATCCTTTCTTATGTATTGGAACTTCCGTTCCCAGTCGTCTGGCACCTGTTTAGATTTTCATGCTTGTTGGCATATTGCATGCAGTAGTTTGTCTGCCTCTCTCCCTTGGTTTTTAATCATTTCTGGATAAACTTGATCTGCTCCTGGGGCTTTTCCTAATTTCACTTTTCTTATAGCTGTTTGGATTTCTTCCATTGATATATCTACATCTTCAGCTGTCTCCTCTGGAATACTTGTTACTTTTACTAATTGATCTTTACTCCTTGTTTCATATGTTCTGGAGGGATTGTGTAATTGTTGAAAATACTTTCTCCACGCTTCCATGATTTGGCTGTCTTCTTTCATTGTTTCTCCTTTGGCATTCTTAATTTGTCGTATTGGGCATGCTTTGGTCTTTCTCATGCTCTTTATTGCCCCTAGAACAGCTTTTGATTTCTTTGATAGCTTTCTTGAAGTCTTTGTCCAAACTCTTCCCATTGTCCCTGTTTTGCTTTCCTCACTTCCTCTTTGGCAATTGTTCTTTTATTCACGTAATCTAAACTATGCTCTGGTCTCTTTGTTTACAAGTATTTCTTCTAGGCATCCTTCTTTTCTGTGATATTAGTTTTGACATTTTCATTCCACTATGCTGTTCTTTTCCTATCTCCTTTAATTTTGTTTCCTACCACAGACCTCTTCAGTACAATTGAGGAGTGTTTCTTCATACAATTGCTACTTTTTTCTATTGTGCTATCATTCAGATCCATCTGTCTTTCACTGATAAATCTTTTTATCTTAAATTGGCATATCTCTTTTACTCTTGGTTTATTTAGTTCCTCTTTTGTGTAGCTTTCTTCTCCTTCCTTTTCTGTTTGTTTTCTTCAGTCGGTAATCTCATTCTGGCAATCACTAGGTGATGATCACTAAATATTTCTGCTCCTCTGTTTACTCTTGCATCCAATGTACTGTAAAAAAGGGAGCTGCTAATTATTATGTACTCTATGATTGACTTTTCACACCTATCTTCATTTACTCTTGTATATTTGTGGATATCTTTATCAGGAAAAAAGGTGTTGGCTATTTTCATGTTATTCTTTAGGCAAAAATCTTTTAGCCTCTCGCCATTTGGAGAAGTTGTTGTCTCTCCTTCTTTACCTATTACTCCTCCTGATGTTTCTATATTGTTGTCTACTTTAGCGTTTAAATCTCCTAAAACCATTAGTTCCTGTTTGTGTTTAAGAAAGGTATCTTTTTCTTCTTTAGTGGCGTCTTCATTTGGTCCATAAGCTTTTTAATAATTTAATTTCTCTTCCTTTGGTTTAATATTTACCTCTAATAGCCGTGGGCTTATAAATTTCCAGTTTTCTAGTAACTTTTCATGCCTTTTATGCACTAGGAGACCTACTCCTGCTCTAGCTCTATCTTTGACATCTACTCCTGAGAAGATTAAAATATGATTTGGTCCTACATTTTCCATTCCTTGTCCTTTTTTCTTTGTTTCTGTAATAGCCTACCAGGCCTTGTTATTTTCTGTCAGGGTTAACTCCCTTAGCCTTTGGTCAACCAAGACCGACCTGCAAGGCAGCAGGAGACTCGTGGAGGGCGGGATCATCTACTCCCTGTACAGGTGCTTACCTGTCCACTGCCCGGTCAAAAAATAGTTAATTCCTTTATTTGTTTTTTTTGCCCCAGACCATCCGATTAATATTTTGGAACAAAACATAAGAGTTTTGAAAGTGAAAACTTACCAAATAGTCATGAGGAAGGATGGGTGATATCTGACGACAGATGAGTGTGACGTCACATTCAGGAATCTTGAACAAGCTCCAAGCACGAGGATACAACGCATGATAAGTTCCATTTTCTGGCTTGTAGGTCCAGTCCCAAGACTTAAGAGTCTTTTTCCTCGATCGTTGTGCACAAGACAACACTTTTTGATAAATCGTTTTTCCTTCTTTCCTTATACATACGATGAACTGTATTGAAAACAAAAGAAAAACAAAGAAAGACATAAACATTAGTTGAAAATGAAAAGTAAATCAAAAGAAAAAGGAATTCAATGTAGATATAAACAAATAATTGCATTTTAAAAACAAAGTGTTACATTAGAAAAATGATAATTAAAAAATAATAGAATATTCTTGCTGGCTTGCCATTACACTGCAAATTGACAGCTGGGATACAATACCCCTCTGTAAAAAAAAACTGACTTTTTCCAGCATCAAATTTTACCTCTTCCATATACAATGATATATGTGCTCTAGTCATAGACAGTCAGACATGAGATTATGAGGTCATGTTTATGTGTATTGCAAGAACTAAAGAAATTGAACACACATCACAAATAACAAATCTCAGTCTAAACTGAAATAGGCAAATAGATGTCGTCTAACCCCATGCCAAAATTCCCTGTTTCATGTTCTCGAATGTCCTTTGGTCCTTTACCATGAAACATCACGTAATACTTACGTAGCATACTCTTTTGATATAAGAAATGTACAGTTTTTCCAACAAGTTCCCTTTGAGGCATATTATCACTTTGTTGCTAAATTTCAAAAGCTCCTTCAAGTCTGTTAGCGACCCTAGAGCCTGTGCCAGTTTCTACAGTGTGAAGCGGAACAAATGAGAATACATTGTCTCCTGAACAGAACGCTAGTCAGTTGCAAATTTTACTGCCCTGCTGATGTTGGCACCCTTTTTCAACTGGTTAAATGTATTTTAACCTATTATTATCAAGATTCGAAACACACACCCTCACGATCCGAAGTCCAGTAGATCAACCACTAGGCAAACCATGCCACTGACTTTCAAACAACACATGAAATGATATGATAGAAGACAGTCACAGCCCTCCACTTTTACCTGATCCGCATCAATTTCATGGTAATTGTACATTCCCGGCACCATTTGAAAACGGCAAAATTCTCCCTTGTAGCCCCTGCCAATGCTTCCACTCCCAAGACCTCCTAGAGGGCAACCTGAGGATGGCATCATGGACAGGAAAAATAAAAGCTATGATACTAACAATACATGTACTGCAAGTAATATTAATAATAAAAGCAATACTAAAATTAACAATACTACAACAATTATCTATATATGCACAACAAATATTGCAACAACTATTTATAAAAATAATAATAATCGCAATTTAACCTTGCAAATCATGGTTGATTTTTGCCGATTCCCCACACTGCTAATAAATATCCCCACCAATTTCTTATAAACACATTCTGAGATACCGCTATCTAGGGTACAAGCACGTAAAATATGGGTATCATCTAGGGCCAAGCAAAAAAAAATCATCGTTTAAAAAAATCTTAGGTACAGTTCTATTTCTCAATGATCTCCGTTGCAAAATAGTCACTGCAATCTTATCTTTTCCTTCACTTTTTGCTGTGTTATTTGCAAAAGATTCACTCACCAGTTAATGTGTTCATTTTATGGTATGTCCTCCTTCAAATAATTGATTATGATAAATTAAATAAAGCTTATTGGTTTTGCATAATTAAAAACTACAAACCATAGATTGGTTTATGTTTCATTTGGTTCAAATGATCAATGAATGGCCGTCTGCCCTGCCTCTTCTTTCCGATCCAAAACTTCAAATACCTGTAAAAATATAAATCTTGTTAAACCATGTTTAGGATAAAGAGTATAAGCATAATATAAATTGCATTTATAATTATGAACGTTATGTTGAATTTCAACACAGTTCACCCTTAAATATGATTCAACATTGAAAAAAATACAGAATATGTTGTAATCAATTTCCAAACATACCTTGCACCCAAGCCCACATACTGAGGGATCTGCTTTAAACGAGGCTTGGCAAAGGGTGCACATTTAACATTGCACTGATAAGTGAGAGGAACACGCCATCCAAAGTCAGGTAACTCTGGTATAGATGGCAAAGAACAGGCAGGGTTTTCTTCAGATGGCAGGCATTGCATTTTTTAAAATCTTCTTTTTATACACACCAGGTGTTATTTTAATATTTCTGAGGAAAGAAAAAGCAAATCATACAGAACATTTTATGCAGAAATCAGACCAATAAATGTTAACTAGTCACTATAAATACTTTATTTTCTTTTATCTGATAAATTTCACAGCTAATATTTCCTTTCATCTATATCTGAATGTAGTTAAATTTTGCCTGGAAAATGAGTAAAATGTTAGGTATTCTGTACTCAGTAGCACTTTAGAGTTTATTGACTGTAGTATGTTGCAACACTTTTAAGATTCTATATAAATTGCAAGATAAGCACACAATACACTATCGCATAAAAAAGGGCTAATATGTGTGTATTCCAAATGTAACAAAAAATGTACACAAGAGCATTTACTTTCACATATTTACTAAAGTAACATATTATTAGATTGGCTGTACAAAGCTTTTCTAATCACATAATTTCATTTGTAACAATATGTATAACACATAAAACCTGAAATTGACAGTTTTATAATTTTTCCACATAAGGGGTCACATGAAGTCTAGTGGAAGCGATGGGGATAATTTGAACATTGATCATTTAGAACAGGACATCAATTATTCTACTTGTGAGATACCAATGGAGTAACAAAATATCAAGCCAAATACTACAATACAAAATAAAATTTCAGTTTGAATATTTATTCACCAAATAACAAGTTTTCCATTTAGTTTTCTGACCCTCATTTAGTCTAAGGGTGACCGAGCAGCTGACACATTACTCTACGTTCTAAATTTAAAGGCTAGATCTAACCTAGAGTGGTGTAACATCAGTATGGCTACATAAGAACTAGAAGTTGAGATCATGTACAGAAAGAAAGGAACAAATCTATTTGTGTCAATAAATCATCATATATGACGTTAAAAGTCATTTAAGCTAAAAATAGTCCATCTTGTAAAAGGTATGTCCCATGTGCAATGTTCCTGCTAATTTTTTCTAGTCAGTGTGCCCAAATGTTTGGTATTGTGCAATGTTGGACAAAAAAAACCCAATTGTGTGAAAACAAATTTCTTTGTCATTGCGTGCTGTTGTTTTTCATTGGTGTGCACAGGCATTTCTCAACTGTAGACACTTTTTCTCCCTGGTGTGCGCACGCACTTACCACACAGCTTAGAGGGAACATTGCCTATCTGTATAAAACTATGCATTTTGATTGGTTAATGTGATGACCATAGTAAATAAAATGGAAAAAAACAATGCAGCTTTGCTAAAGTGGGAGTTGTAAAGGGAGATGGCTTGGGGCCAGGCAAGTGGAGCTTCACGTCGTCTCCCTAATTTTACTCCCGGATTAGCACCGCTGACCACAGGCACAATAGTGGGAAAACACGGCGGTGGTGCTAAAACAGGAATAATAATTGGGAACAGACAAGCGGTGTTAAACTGTTTATCAGAAGTACCATACAAATAAATAATAATACATGTGGTTTAATTAATGTAGTCCCCCCCCCCCCCCCCCCTCTCTCTCTCTTCATTATCGATGACACACCGACTTGGTGCACTGCTAAACCATGACCATTCGTGTACATGTACCACTCAATAACAATACATGCACTAAAATCAATAATAAACTCCAGTCCTACTTTTCAGTTTCATATAAATTGAAAGTCATCATCGGAATCGCCTGCTCCCCGTCTGGCATACATTAACTACATTTCTCTCAAACTTTTTTTGTAAGGGGACAAATCCCAAGGAAAATGACACCATTTCTTGCTGCCTTGTTTTGTTTATTTTAGGGTTGTGGATTGTTTGGTAGATGTGGAAGTGGGTGAAGTTACGGATCGGATAGTGGTGGTACTAGTGGTAGTATTAGTGGTAGCACTACAACTTAAACCTTTGCCAGTGGGGTTCACTGAGCAGCAATTTATTACAGGTGATGGGGGAGCCGGTGATGGACCATCGGGGGTGATGTTCAAGTGAACTATAGATCTAGATATATTAGCAATTAAAAAAAGATAAATAACGTAAACAAAGAGATCAAGTGGCAATGTGAACTATCTAAATAGCTGTGAATACTACTTAAGGAGCCACAAAGGCGATTTAGATATTTCACATTGCCACATGATCTCTTTGTTGTTTATGTTATTTATTTATTTTTAAATTGCTAATAGATCTAGAGTGAAGTCCCCCAGCACTCGCACACTAACGGTCGGAAGGGGCATGTCACTCTTGTAACTTAAGCTCTTTGTGCACGACCATTATGGTTCCCCCAATCTCGCACAGCAAACTTGAGAGTTGCCTGAAGTCGCACAGCCTGTGCTCCGGCACTCGCACAGTCTCAAAGTGCACTGTAAATGACCCCGAATTATGATCAAATCCAAAGTTTTGATACAATTTAGCTCAGTTAAAAGCTTTGAGAGTTGTTTCATTGCTAACAATGGCTAACTCACCCCCAAAACAGTTCCGTAACCCTCTCACAATTAATTTACTCACAATTAATTTACTCACAATTAATTTACTCATGTCACACAGCTAGCGCCAGCAGTTACCCACTCACTCTCTGACACCTTAATTAAAACACATGCAAACTTGCATCCTTCAGACAACCTATATACTATGTGAAACCACCTCCCACAATCGCAGCCAATCCATTCACAAAATTCACTGTCTTTCTCACCAACTCAGAATATTTTATATTCTTTAGGCGAGATTTTATAGTTGAAGTCATTTCTGAAAGTGAAAGATTTGTTAATCAGTTTTGTTACTCAAAAATTAAAATATGAACTCTCTTTCTCTCTCTCCAGCAAAATGTAGTTTAAAAGCCCCACAAAAAATAGCCGTAGTCAGCATCGTATTATGCTTTACTACTCAATTTACTCAAATATGAGTGACAGTTGGGCGCTGTGCGACTAGTGGCACTCCTATAGAAAACTGATCCCCCTTTCGCACAGTCCCATAAACAGCATAATAGCTACGAACACGCGGCATTCCAAGGCATAGTTAAATATAGAAGGGATTTTCCAGTCATTCTCAACAATAAAAACTAAATATAGAATTATTCCCATAATTCCACATCACCAAGTAAAGTTACAGGGCCCACTAGCGAAAAATAAAAATGGCGGATGTTCTTACTTACTTCTCGATTCGCGAAGATTTTCTTGTAAAAAATATAGCAGATAAGGATGTGTCGTCTCAAAAATAGGTAGGAAGCGAAGGGAAAGGATAACTGTGTATGTGCGATACGTGGTGGCGGGGAAAACAGCGTAATTTCGGTAACAATCGATGCGAAAGCACGAAGTGTGCGAGAGATGGGCGTGTGCGAGTACTGGCGACTTGACTCTAGATCTATAGTCATCTTCTTTGTCATACTGCTATCGGGCTTCTGACATCACATTGTGTGATGCCTGAGGTAGTACTTAGATCTAGATTCTAGATATTTCTCGTTTGTTGTCTGACAAAGGGTTATACCCGAAACGTCACGTGTTTGTTCTGTCTTTATTAGTGGAGTTGTCACTTTTTGTCATATTTCGCCTTTGACTTCACTCCACTGTGGCTCCTTCGTATGATTGAAAGAAAGCAACTTTCAAAAGACAACAAATTTTGCAAAAAGAAAAAACCCCAATCAGCTCATGAATCCTACTCACACAGTAACAAATGTTTCCTTGTTTCGTTCATTCTCTTCACTGTCAATATAGGAGCTCAAAGTACTTCACTTCAGTTACGAGGCAAAGCCCAGCAAAGTCGGTTTATTAGTGAGGGCCTACTCTGTAAACGAATTTCAACAGACTTATTACAGTCCTACCATTATTGAAATTTTAGAACCATGCCTTGGAAAGTAATCGGCATTGTGAAACCCACAAAAGTATTGGTCGAATAGGCTTTATCTTTGATGAAAATATGGAAAATCAATTGCCTATATTATATTACATTAATTTACATTAGGCTACATGTATTATGAAAGTACTATTACATTATTTACTATGCTCATCAATTGTTCCTTTCCATAACAAGTTTGTTGCTTGTCCGTTAAAAAAAATATATATAACAAAGGGTAAACCGGTGACATCCTCACCCTAGGATTGACTTCCATGTTATTGCAAGGATAAATAAAAGATATGCATAATAATATAATCGCACATATTTAGTCTACAATGATAGCACAATCATCAACAGTGAAATAAAAGATGGGCGTTATAAAGAGCGCTAAATTCAGAACCACGCCTGCTGACAGTGAAACTAAGGAATTGAGTTGGTTAAAATTAGACGTAATTATTATCATAATTATAAAGCAGAAGAAGAAGAGCAACAACAAAAGCAGACATAATAATGACAACAACTAACAACAATAACCTCAACAACAGCAACGTCATCATCATTATCATCATAACTGAATATTAATACATTTTAAGGTACATATGTATAATAATACACTTTTCCAGCAACTTTTTTATCGAACATGGTATCGTGAAAAGGCCTATAAATTGCAGGACGATTTCAATACTTCAATCATCAATAATAAATGGCAGTAAATCGCCAAACCCCTCAAAATCACGATCAAGTTCTCTACAATCTCAGTTCTCACTATTATTTCAACCTACGACATTCAAGTCTGGGTCGTAGAGCTCATAAACATTCTGTTCTGTAAAAATATTAGAGCTACATCAAACCACAACATTAAATCAAATGTTAATAAATAGGACAGGACTGTGACAACAGAACATCTTTTTATAGCTCCGGAAGTTAGTGGCTGTCTAGTTGTGATACGTTGTCGTTGATTTTCTGTTGATTTTCCTCTCGACTCTGGTGAATAAATTCTACATTTGCTCTACGTGATCTTACATTATGGAATCAAAATATTTATGCTCATTTGGCTAAGCATAAGAAGATTTTTGACTCGGAAGCAAGACTGATCTATATTTCTAGATCTAGATCATAGTAAATCTGTAAGTCTCAACTAGACTAGATCTCGTTATAGTGACTTAGATTAGAATTTAGAGCTAGAATTTAGATAGAAGTAAGAAGTGAGTTCTGTAGGCAAGAAGCAATTTAGAACCACTTGCCTTGCTTGTTTTTACCTCTTTATTCCAGGACAGGAAACTCCCAACAAATTAAAAATTAAAGGGAGGATTCCCATAGACATGGTCGAAGGTGGCCTAGTGCTTAGATTGCCAGGCTTGGGATCATGAAGTCCCGGGTTCGAATCTCTATAAAGCTAGGTCCGACGTGTTCCTTGCAACAGATTTTTAACACGCATTTTCCTCACTCGACCCAGGCACTAACTTTGGAGTAAAAGCAGGCGTCAGACTAGCGTCCTGTCTAGGAGGTAGCCTAATTATTATCCGCTACAAAAGCCGGGATAAGCTCCGGCTCTATGAGCCACAATGGCTTTGAGGAAACACTTCTTTTACTTCTTTTGATGGGTCACACAGTATGATTGAAGGCCTCCCATTGTCAGGTACATACTATCCCTGAACCAGGCCGGTTTTATAGGAACTTTTCATTGACCAGGCACTTTAAAAATACTTCAAATTTCGGCATATTAGGGATTGATTGTAGTATTACTGTTCACAAAAGTAAGGCATGTTATTTCTATGTGACTTAAAACCCTTTCTATGACTTAGCTCATATTTCAAGTGTTTTGTTTTGTTAAATCTAAGTGAGTTCTTTTCAACCCATTTTTTTATAGAGATTCTGTTGCAGAATAATAAATCAAGGTGTATGAAGATTTCATTTCCGTGATTTTGTCCTTTTTCTGCCATACATGGTATGTTTCTTTTTGTGAACAGTATTTTATAACTTTAATGGCCAATTTTGAGAGTTGTCATGTAATGCATGTAATTGAATGTCTCCCATAAATCTCAATTTTATAACTTTGTTAAAATCACAATATAAACGCTAAATTTATTACTGTTCTCTTATCTTTCAGTGTGTTTTTACAAAGACCATGTTGGAAGTTGTTGCTCATGTTCCCCGAGGTCCAGTTTTTCTGGCAGGGGAAACCCTACGTTGTGAAGTTACTTTTACAAATGTTACCAAAGATGAAAGGTGATGTTGTGTCTCTGTAATTTGTCTCTTGTGTATGTGTACAGATTAAAGAACACTAAGAAAATTGACTTTTTAGCTGTCCTGTCACTGAGGGAGCAAAGAGGGAATTTAGGCAGTAAATTCTTATATAAATGGGCTAAGTTTGAGATAGAACGAAAAATCTGCTGTTTCCCTCTAGATTCAAGGGACACTCCCTGTCATAGGTCTTAGATCAAGAAATTTCATACACATGTATCAATTATGTTTTTTGAATGAGATGACCATAAGTTAATAATTAATAGGAATTTAAGATCCTTGTTCTTATACTTATAGTTGACTATATCACTGAAAATGGAAGCTGATTTTTTAGAGCAGACCTTATTAGTTTATATTGCATCGTAACGGGGTGTTTAGCGCACAAAATTATCTGCCCTTGTTTCAGAAACAGATCGTGGTAACTCTTTTTGTGTGGAGTCTGAAGCCCTTATTTAATTATAGTAAAATATGAGTGGCAGTGAGTACCCCATGTCATTATTCATAAATAATAATGTTAAAACAAAAAAGCAGTATACCTACTGCTACCATTTATACTCTTGTTAATAATCATTCTAATACAACTGTAGATAAAAATGCCAACATTTGTCTTGATGATTATTATAATAAAAAGAGAAAGAGAAGGAACATGATGACCACCAGTAATGATAATAACAAAAACTAGAAATGATAGAGTAGTAGCACATAACTTATTGGCTGGCGCTTAACAAGATTATTATATTATCTATATATATTGTTCTTTGTTTGAACTGAGTTAGATTTATGTATGACCTCACATTCTATGCAAAAGGATTATAATAGGATTTTGTATTGACGAAATGCGGCTACACGAAAATTTTACCACGGCCAATCTCGGGAATACCTGAAACGAGCTAAACACCCCTGTAGTTTTTTACATTTTGATTCATAGTCATAATTTGTGAAGTCTATTTTTCAATTTTCAAATTCTCTAACAGATTAGTAAATGTCTCAACCTTACTACAAGTTCAAATTTATTCTTTTTTCTTCGTGTCCTATTTCTTTTAACTCGCTCGTTGGACAGAGGATATCTTCAACCAGAACTAGAACCTAATATAAATAGATCTAGTCACAGGGAGATACAACATTTTTTGACAAGAGTGATATAAAAACCTCAATTATTAATTGATTCTATGGCAACACAAGATTGTCGGATTTGAGCAATCTAGATTTCTTAAGTTCCAAAGGGTGAAAATGCAAGCACCTAAGAATAAGTAGAACTAGCGTTCTGCTCTCCCGGCTGGCACTGGCAAGAATAAGTCGTGAAATGACACTCATAGGATGTTGAAGATACCATAGCAACTATTTTCCCATAATTTTATCATGTATATCTAAATAAATCTAGTCGTTGATTCACATGTGATGTTTAGATGGATAACATTTAAGTGTCAGCCTGCACGCCTTGTGCTGTCACTATACAAAGAATAGCACTAATAAAAAACAGCCACGCAAAAGAGTTACCACCGATCTGGGATATCACACAATGCATCATGGGACAGATTGGCAGGAGGAGTTAAACGCCTCATTGATTTTGTATTTGTTAGCAGTTGATTCAACGAGAAGTAACACTTTTTTTTCCATCCAGTTGAAGCTAAAGACAATTATAATATAGAACCATCTCATGAGACGAATGTATTGTGGTCAAGCATAGCCGTAAAGCTTGATATATATATATAGAAAGGGAAGCATGCAATTGCAAATAATATATTTTTTATTTGGGACAGCTTAAAACTATTATTTGCACGTATAATGTCCCTGAAACCATTTTAGAATTGTTTTTATGTTCTCTTCCGATACCAAGTCAATTAATTTAAGTTTTAAATTCTCAAAACAGATGCTGTGATGAACTTTTGGCCTGGTCAAGTGTACAGATACTATGTCAGTGTACTGTCAGTGAATCAAGAGTTCAACTACTGCGCACTAATTCCATGTCCACAGAAGAAGCATCAACAACAGGTTGTGATACTTCCTTTGTACCGAACAAAGGTATAGAGCCATTTACTTCTGCTTTGAGTAAGAAGAATATTTATTTGCTTTCTTGCACTCCCTCTTCCCCTTCCTCCTCTCTCTTTCTCTTCCTCTTTCTCTGTCTCTGTCTGTCTCTCTCTGTCTCTGTCTCTGTCTCTCTCTCTCTCTCTCTCTCTCTCTCTCTCTCTCTCTCTCTCTCTCTCTCTCTCTCTCTCTCTCTCTCTCTTCTCTCTCTCTCTCTGTCTGTCTGTCTGTCTCTCTCTCTCTCTCTCTCTCTCTCTCTGTCTCTCTCTCTCTCTCTCTCTCTCTCTCTCTCTCTCTCTCTCTCTCTCGGCATTGGTGTGTGATAAATGTAAAGTTTCATACTTAAACCATGAAATTGTACAGCAACTTGATTATTCTTCATCATTGGACATGCCTGCATTTAGTTCTTGATTGAAATTTTGACGTGTCCTTTAATTAATTTATGTGAATGTTTGAAAATATGTAAGAACAGTTTTATAAATTTCCTCAACTTTGTAACGATGAACAGATTTAGACTAAAAAAATGATTAGGTATCTTTTGTCAACAAGGGTACTGGGTCTATTGATTTATGCAACCACAGAAAACCAAACTGAAATTTTAAGTGTGTGTATATATAATATATATATATATGTGTATATACATATATATATATATAGTGTGTGTGTGTTTTCATCAGACTGGTAGAGATGTTCTCAAATGATTTTTGAATTTTTCGATATATTCAGCTATCCTCGTCATTTGTACATTGATGTATAATGGATCTCTGTTCTTAGTTTTTCAATTTGCTTTTCTGCACAGGAGAACGAGGTCTCACTGTTATGAGCACCAAACCAAAGATATTATTTTGTGATTTAAAACTTCTGCAGGAGCATCAAGAACTTGTAAGTATTACTGATGTTTATATAAATAGTAATACTACTTCTAAGGTAGAATAGTCTTCTTAAAACTTTAATCACCAGCATTGTTTAATTACATTATATCTTCCTCTTGAGTTTAATTTACGAAAGCAACAGAAAATTGAGTAATGCTAGACAAACTTCACGTAAAAATAAACTTTATTCAATCTTTATGGTGGCCATTTTGAATTATTAATTAGAAAATGATTTTTAATTTATGCTTTCTATCTTTTCAGATATTTATTGAATTTGAATAAAACACATAAAATCTCAAGAATAAATCAAAAGTTTGAAAGAATGTAAAGTATGTTAAAAACTGGTCTAATGATATCTGTTATTTCTATACACATATTTGTAAGGCCAAGTGAATTGAGATACCAGTGAACAGTTTGCATGCATTTTGGAATTTAGTAGTATCAAGATTTCTAAATTAAACATTTGAAGAATTATTATTTGTAAAGTACTTGCATATATATCAGTTTTGGGCTCTTCTAGTTCTTGCCAGTGCCAAATATTTGCATATTATATTTCCCTTTGCCATTGGCCCATCCAAGTCCTCATCATCGTGTACCACCTCTACCCAAACCGTTACCACGAGATCTATATTTTTATCATACTGTAGTATTCCACCTTTTAACCCCTTTCCCCACCCAAACAAAACGTGTTATGGAAAAGAAGAAAACCTAATCTAGAAGTGTTTCCATTCATATACAAAAGATATGAATTTAAGCTCCTCATGCTTTTTTTTCTTTCCCAGATTATTATGAAGATACAATACCAACTGATGCGCCACCATCTTTCAGAGGTCAAGCAGTTAAATATTCATACAAAGTCATTGTGGGAACACAGAGATTAGAGAAGTCAACCAAGCTGTTAAGAGTTCCATTCAGAGTACTTGTTCTTTACGGTATGTTAACTCTCATTGGAAATTATTAGTTGCTGCATAAATCCACATTTAACTTTGGTCTGATAAGATTTTAGTGCTTCTGCTTTTCATATTACTTGATAACTTTTGCACATAGATGATCTTTTGGGGTGTAGGGCTTTCATATTTTAGAGCTTTGTTGTTTTTTTTAAATTTGTATTGCTTAATTTCACAACTTTCAATTTTCTTCTGTAAATTAACAAGAAAATAATTTGACGATACACTTGGCCTGTACAAGATACTTTTATTTTCTTCTTTTCTATTAAGGGGGCATAAATGGTTCTGATTGTATAATACGTACTGAGCATGCGAAAATTCGGTCATTTGGCCATTCAAGCAGTTATCTGAACCTTGGGTATATAAAAACCATCATCTTATTCAAGTTAGATTGGATCTCATGTACAAAGTTGCTGATGTAGATAAACCAAAAACCAGAACCAAAACCACCCTACAAAGATCTGGTATGTGATGAAATCCCAATTCTAAGCAACCCCATGATCACTTCTGCCTGTAGACATGGATGAAGAGTTATAAAACATTGTTGATTGTTGTTATCTATATTTTCAAAAAGAACAAGAGTTTTATCTGTTTTCTCAGCTTTTTCAAGAAAGTTTTATCCTTTCAATCAGATCAAATTAAATCACTGTATAAACTTCCTCTGTTTTTGTTTTTTTGTTGGCAAGTTCTGTCAAATGACCTTTAAGGCTCAGAGAACTGGGAATCATCTCACTTATTATAGTGGTATGCAGAACACATATTACACAATCATACTTTAATGACATGCTAATGTCTCAGGTAGAATCTCCGAGCCATTTAAGTGTCTTTCCCTGGGACACAAATTTGGGTTTAATAAGTTAGGAATTAAAACCATTTATCACATTGTATTCTCGATCAGAAACCGTAAAAACCACTTGGTTTATTTCAGACTGTTCAGGAACAGTTGTTTTTATCAGAAATACTGAAGCATGAATGTTTTTTCCTTCTCGTCAGGTTTAAATGACATCAGTAAGTGTTTACAACGAGGGAGAAGAAATAGCCCCCAAGCAATCCTTTTCTGCACAATCAACGCAAGGAAAATACTGTCTTAGACATAGGGTTACAAGTTATATCACAGTGACTGCAAGAAAAGCCCACGTGTTTATACTAATCAAGTCATTCAAGTGAATATATATTGTATCTTAAACTATTGCATTACGTTGTGTTGGTTAAGATGTTTATTTTGTTTGTAATAAAATAATACAAATATAATAATAATAATAATAACAAATAGAACTTTACCCCATAGAAAACAGGAACTAAGCGCTTTACAATGACGTTTAGAACAGCATATTATACATAATATGATAAAACATAGTCGAAATCATATATCATTTCAGAAATGAAAGTGAAATAAATAAATAAAATTCATTATGTAAATGCTGTACAACGTTTCCTAAAAAATGTAATTATTTTTATGTTGTATTTTATGTCATTATTTCAGATTCGTACAACATAACAAATGCCAAGGAAAAGTAGCCAAGTTTCTACTATTTAAACAAGCTTACAAGCTAGGAGAAGATATTGTAGGCATGTTTGATTTTAGTGAAGGGAACAGTGCAATGTGTTCAGGTAAGGATTCACACAATAATTGTATATGTTCTTTATGATTGAGTTAAAGTTTTACTGAGCATAATCCCAAATCACTTTACCTAAGAATAAAATGATGAAGGTTTATACAATAATTGAAAAATTAGATGGCTCAGATATGTAATATATCAATACATAAATCTTGGATCTTGAGATAGTAAGATTTATTTACTTTTTTTGTTGTTGTGCCTCATTACATTTCAATGCGTTTGTAAAACAAATGATGGCTTTGTTTTTTTGTTCTCTAATTAGTACTCAGTGACATTACAAAGTGAAGAACAGATAGCAGAGGAATGTCGTTTCGAAAGCCAAGCCAAGGAACGGCGGTGACTTCCTATGTCAAGCACCAAGAAATGTGTCTGCACACAGTGAGAACTCACATGAACATACCCATTCCTCTAACAGCCACTCCAGGATTTATGAGTGACATTGGTAAGGGCTCTATCTTTCTGTCTGTTCACCTTGCCTACTTGCTAAGATGGTCTGTATTTCTGTCTCTCACACACACACACACACACACACACACTCTCTCTCTCTCTCTCTCTCTCTCTCTCTCTCTCTCTCTCTCTCTCTCTCTCTCTCTCTCTGTCAGGGATTTGATGGTCCAGAGGCAAGGTGTTGGCCTCTCAATCCAAAGGTCGCGAGTTCATGCCCGTTAATGGTTGACAAATTTTTCAAGCTTTTTCACAACCTACACCTCCCCCGGTCCAGGTAAGTGGATCGACACCTAGTTCCATTGAGATGGACAATAAAAAGGAGGTCCCATGCAGATCACAACACTTTATGCACATTAAAGTCCTGGCAAAATTAGAAATCCTACAAAAAAAAACCTCTGAGATCACCATAGTTGCGGATGTGGGGAGAATCAAATCAAACTATCTCTCTCTCTCTCTCTCTCTCTCTCTCTCTCTCTCTCTCTCTCTCTCTCTCTCTCTCTCTCTCTCTCTCTCTCTCTCTCTCTCTCTCTCTCTCTCTCTGTCTCTCTCTCTCTCCTCTCTCTCTCTCTCTCTCTCTCTCTCTCTCTCTCTCTCTCTCTCTCTCTCTCTCTCTCTCTCTCTCCCTCTCTCTCTCTCTCTCTCTCTCTCTCTCTCTCTCTCTCTCTCTCTCTCTCTCTCTATTGATCATTTATACAAGGTCTTAACAAATTTTACAAGGGGAGAAAATCCTGTAACTGTAATCATTGAGAGTTAAAGTAGAAAAGATTCAATCTACAATAAACTATTTTTATTTAAAAAATGCGTTTTTTTTAACAGTGTGCCAGAGATGGAGGCTTCATTTTGAATTTGTGACGTCAGTGAACAACGTGAGCAGTCCAGACACGTCGCTAGGTGTTGATGAAGAAAACCAGTGGCAAGGCCCATCCACCCTGAACGTGGAGACCATGGTGTGGGATCTACCCATCAAAGTCTTCCCCACCAACCCTCTCCATGCCTCCAGTGTCACTCTCATGAAGACGTCGGCCTCACTACTCATTACGAATTGATATTTGTTATGTGTTAATATCGTATGTAAAAAATTAAAATTAAAATATTCTTTAACATTGTTGGTGAGATTCGCGTGTTTAATGTAAGAAATACTGTCTGATAAAATCATTTGTCTTACTTTACTTTGGATGGCTCAGTAGAGTAAAAAGAAAAATTGGGAGGGGGAAGAGAAGAGCATATTTTTGTTGAAGCCCATTGTTAGACATTGAAACGGATCAAACACTGAAAGATAACCCTTTATATATTGTTGAGTCAAATTGCAGTTTTGCATGTGATATATTGGGATATAACTTTGTATTTAGGGTCCTTATCCAGGTTATGTTAAATACACAATAAAGATGTTAATTTTTAATTTAAAAGCTATGGTGCAGCTAAAAAGATTAAATCATTTGTTTCTCAGAATTACTACATTATAAAGGTCGTCATAATTTGACAGTGTTAATGGAGATTGAATCTTGCAACTTTGGCATAAGGATGATTCTGTAGTGTTGCAAATCATGTTAGTAGACATTGTAGTTTATAACCTCAGTTGCTTATCATCTGTTATTGACAACACAGTCTGTTTTTAGTTGTTTGTAGAATCACTGGTGATTCACTGAAGGGTTTTGGGAAAGCCAATGTATGACCTTGTTTGTTATTAACATGTTCTTCATATGCAGAAACTGCAAACTATTTAATGGCAAATTTGTTGGGGTTTTTTTCGGGGAATTTTATTATTTTTAATCAACAGACGAAAAAGAGTTTGATTTTGATTTTTTCTTATTAAATTTTTATTCCAAGAAAATCTATGGTAAGTTAAAACAGCCATCCCACAATCCCATGTGCCCCATTTTCATTTCCACGTGTAGAGACATTAAAACATTGTGATAATTACTATATATTATATGAATACATCACTAAACCGTTTGAGTCAATGACACTTACCAAACATTTTGAACATTCTGAATTTAGATAAAAGAGTGTCCAAAGAAAAATACAGCTCTCAAAATGACCGATTCAAAATATCTTAAAATATAGTCTTTGTGAATAATGTGAATGCTTATCGCAATCAATCAGTATTTCTCTAATATATTTACTGTTATATCCAACCAGCGAGTTATATCAATGGAGGATTTTTGTATAACATACTATATGTGTGAGACTTTTTTGACTGGTAAATACCCCGAGGTCTATCAACAGTTATTTGCAACAATGAAAGACAAAAAGAAAAAGCTCAGTTCCTGTTTATGATGTTAATGGCAAACTGTAGAAACTATGGTATACTTTTATGATTTGGTACACTTGTGAATGGTATGATTTGGTACACTTGTATGATTTGGTACACTTGTGAATGGGATGATGATATGGTACACTTATGAATGGTATAATATGGTACACCTGTATGATTTGGTACACTTATGAATGGTATGATATGGTACACTTATGAATGGTATGATATGGTATGATATGGTACACTTATGAATGGTATAATATGGTACACCTGTGTGATAGGGTATACTTGTGTTTAATATGGTACCTTTTGTATGATGTGATACACATTTAGGATATGGTATACTTGTATGAGATGATAATTTTATGTGATGGGTACACCTGCATGATATATTGATATTGTATTCTTATTCTTATTACTTATTACACTACATGGTACAATTGTATGATAATGGTATATTTGTATGATATGGTACAGTTTGATTTGTCATTATAATGTTCTTTGCTGCTGATTAAACATACGATGAGCTAAATAAATAAATGAACACTGGTTGTTGGTACTGTATTTAATAAATGCCTGAGTGGTTTTTTTATTGCATAGATATTTTTTATTGATGTGAGTGTAAGTAAGTGTAAGCATGCTTGGCAAGTGTATTGTTCAAACAATTGTGTGTTAGTGTTACATGTTTTTAGTTTCATACTGAAAATACTGAAATTCATACTGCATATGGTTGATAGAGTAAATTCTAATGGAAAAAACCCCAAACAACTGGAGACACCATTCTGAGTTCCCAGCTTCCATGGTACATGTATTTAGATCATACAGGCTAGCGGTCAGCAGATTTTTTGTTGCTTACCTTAATCGGGTGGATTCATTCAATATTAAAGCTAACATCAATGTTTTCTGGAATACACAATGTATTAGGGGGGAGTCGTGTATGTTGGCATTGGTTTGCTTGACAAAGGGAAGGTTTTTTCGATTTGAAATGGTTGGCAGCTATGGAAATTTAGGTGTGTTGGAAGGGGTATTAATGAGTTTGGGTTGTGATTAAAAAATGTATGAATAATATTTAGTTTGTTGTCCAGTGAACTAAATGTGAAATTGATTCAGTCTGTCACCATATAAAGTAAACTTAAACTTAAATTATGTTAGTGTTAGTAAACACTGGTTCTGGGTGAATATTCAATTTCCAGTATTTACCAAGAGGTAAACATAAGATCATATCACTCCATCCATACTGTCATTATTATTATTATCATCATCAATGCCTGTCACCCTTGTCAGAATATAGGCCATGAACTCATGAACAAATTTTTCCTCTTTCCTTGTCTTTTGCCAACTTTTTAGCTCCTTCCAGGACACATCATTTCTTTCATTGTTGGGTCCTTTATCTATATTTCTGCCTCCTTGGTGTTCGCGGTCTTCCTTGCTCCTTGTGGGTTCCACTGCAGTGTTATTTTTGAAATGTTGGAATCTGGTTTTCAGAGGATATGGCCTTACCATCTTCTTTTACCTATTTCTACGTCTGTTTATTTCCGTTCTATTCTCTGCCAGTGTAAAAGTTCTTTATTCCTGATTATCTTAGGCTATCTGGATTGTCTTTCTCAGGCATCCATTTACAAACGTTTCTGATTTATAAAACATAACAAATTCTAGGCTGCATGCACTATGGTAGCCTATTCATTTCCCTGCTCTTTTTCCTTTTATGTTCTCAATCTGAAAATGATAAAATTTCAAGCTCTTTGATGGGGATTATTTTAGACTTCAAAGATTGTGTGGTTTCCAATGAATCCTATTTTAAAAGGTGACCTGAATCACCCTGCATAAATTTAGAGGCAGACAATAGTGCTAGTTATTGGGTTATTAATTTATTTTATTTGTATTTTGTTTTGTTTTTTGTTGGTCTTATATTCTTGGGGGGGGTAATATTTCAATGTATTTTGCATGGTGTGCGTGTAAAATGGGGGGGGGAGTTGGCAATTTATTTTTATTTCTTGGGTTACAATTTTGCTTTTATTATATTTTTTATGTTCCAACTTTTTAGCTGCTTATTTTTTTACATTTGCTTGAACTTTGACTGTCAGTGTGCAAACACTTTGTGAAGAATTAGCGGTAATTTTTAAATACAGTTGCTTTTCCTCCATAAATTTAGGTGTTTAGAATCCAATTTATGGAAAATTATCAAAGTGCCTTAAGTAAGACGAAAAAATAACAATAGAAAACCAAACCAGTAAAACACAAAGATGGAGACCTAAACGCTTCACAATTAATGAGAAGTAAAACAACAAAACAAATTACTATCAGACTGACAAATTTATTGACAGACAGAGGATTGTTTTTAGTTTCATTGAAGTGAAAAAATAAAAATACTCAATCAGCAAAATGCTGAATAATCAGGTGAAACAATTCAAGTAAAACACACTGCATACATGGCATAATATTCATTACACGCATGAGGACATCCATGTGAATTTTTGCATGATATTCATAAAGTGCATGAATAAACTGTGTAAATTTTAGCACAATACTCATAATATACATGAATGAACCCTTGTGACATTAAGTAAATAATTGTAATGAACCCATGGGATATTAAGTAAATACTCATAATGAACCCAAGTGACATTAAGTAAATACTCATACTGGACCCAATTGACATTAAGTAAATACTCATAATAGACCCAATTGACAATGTTCATCAAATGCATGAGTGAACTCAAGTGAAATATTGCATGATATTCATACATGTAATTTTAGCACAATATTCATAAAAGAAATGCATAAATGAACTCATGTGGCTTTTAGCACAAATATTCATAACATGCATGAATGAAACTGCATGAATTTCAGCACAATATCATAACATCATTCACTTACTGATAAGGAACAAATTAGAGACAGAATGCATTAGTACAACAGAATAATGCAGTGTATGTAATGTAAGCTGGAATGTTATGTAAAAAGTATAAAAAATAACATAATACAAAATTGTAAACATCCTTGATTTATTAAGAAAAACAACCAACAACTATTTAATAAGTCATTTTACTCCTATTATATCTAAATGATGCATGTAAACATTTCCATAGACAAAGGCATCCACATTTTCTGAAAAACACATAATTTTAAGTTTAAGCTGTTTATCGCTGGACAACGTATTGTTTATTAAATAAAGAAATATTCTAAAATACATACATTTTTTGATTTCATAAAACAGAATGGAATCTGATCGTGATTTGATGAATCTCGTATTGATGATTGTGCCTACAAAAATTCTTTATAACATATGTAAAGAACGGCTATGAGTAAAAATTGTTATAAAACTATCTTACGGGCACGATTGGCTGGTAGCATTTCATCAAGATCTGCTACAGTGAAGGCTGTAATAGCCCAGACAGCGGAGCAAAGATCCATGGCATGAGGGTCTTGCACTGTCATTGTATCACCGTTGCTATGGTGGAAATCAAAGTAACTGCCAGCTTCATTTGCAAGACTTCCAGCTGGCACACCTAATGCAGGCCACTGATTGATGTCACTGAGCCTTGCTCCATTGGAGACAGTTGTGGCGTTAACTCGTGCCAGTAAAGTATTCGCTAGGTATTGAATTATTGCTTTTGCCTCTTTGGTGCCTGTGAATTGCAGGCCTGTTGGGGTAAAGGTACCGCCGTCCGTCTCCATGACTAAGTCCATCTTAGCGGCCTCTTGATTTGTGAGCGTTGAAGTAAGATATCCCACCAATCAGCCCAAGCTCTTCACATGTCCATAAAATGGCACGAAGAGTCCGTTTTGGTCTGATGCCTAGTTGTTTTATCAACGACAGGGCTTTGCCAGGAGACGAAAGCACCACCACCGTCGTCCATGGCTCCTTGACCAACATCCCAGCTGTCCCAAATGACCGCTGACCATGACAACTTCATCTGGGTATGTGGAACCTTTATTTCAGCCACGGTGTTGTAAGACACAAGATTACCCAAAAGCTGAGCTTCCATGTATAAATAAAGGACAATTTCCTCTCCACGGTTTTGCATTCTCCAGAGCATTTCAGCATCTTCCACTGTTATACAAGCTGTTGGGATCTAAAAGAAATAAAATGATCATAAGTCTGTATTATGTTAGTAAGTATTAATTAGCATAATAGTTGTGATCATTTACACCATGTTTTCTATGTGTTTCATATTACTTTAATGAATCTGATATGTAATTTTTTGAGTTATTCTTCCATTCTTCATTATCGCTAGTCTGTCACTAGGTTAAAGACAAAGAAAAAGGCATACCTTTGCCAAATTAAAAAGAAAAATCTGATTTGATGTACCCACATCTATGACTAAGGTGATCTCTGGGTTTTTGGTAGCACTTTAAATTTTGCCAGAATTGCTTGAGAACAGCCAAGGGATTTTTAACATACACAGAGCAATGTGTTATGCACATGGGACCTTTTTTTATCATCCGTCTCCGATGGGATTAGGTGTTGATCCACCTACCTGGACCGGCAGGGTGGGTTTACTCTAAAAAACTCCTTAGCCCCCAGGGCTTGATCAAAAGAGAATGGCTGACATC
Source organism: Doris montereyensis (assembly GCA_037039925.1). NCBI lineage: Eukaryota > Metazoa > Mollusca > Gastropoda > Nudibranchia > Dorididae > Doris > Doris montereyensis. The sequence continues at coordinate 71,988 of JAXRKP010001662.1, forward strand.
TTGCCTCTAGACCACTGAGTTCCCCATGTTTGCCAAGACTGTTACTGTCAAGTACTGACGTTAGAAGGTATTATGGTCTGGTCACTAATATCAATATTATCATCAGCTGAATTCACAAAAATGCCAGTTGGAAAACTAGCATGTCAGCTCTGGTTTTCTCAATTGACTGAAATATGACTGATTACATGTACATGGTTTTAAGTAAGCAAGGATGATGTCAGCATGTAAGTATTATTGAGAGTTTTTTGTATCTAAAAATGCAGCTCTCCTGTGTCGCATATACCATACTCTACAAAGTTGAGGTTGAGAAGCTCTTTGAATGAAATGGCTTAGCAAGTCAGCTGTGCAGAGAGCGTGCACTTGTGCAGAGCACAACATGAATACACATGTACTTAATAATCTTATACTTTCTTTCCTGACTTAGAAAAGGATGCACTCCTTAATGAATTGTTGGTGCAAAATTGATAAAGATGATTGAATTGAATTGAATAAAGATAAAAGATCAAAAGATGGATTTATAGTCTGTGTCCCCACACAAATGCAGGCTTATCAACTGTACATCATTTATCCCCTACCAGCAGGTCATTTCATTCAAAGTCCTTCTCAACTTCCTGGGGAGCATACTGTACAGCAGCCTGTTAGGCACTTTGTACTAACACACTGACAAGATCTTCCTCTACCTTTAGCTGGGTACTCCTTCACACCTGAGTCAAATGAGGAAACCAGAGTGTTAAGTACCTTTCCTAAATGTATAACATCGATAAACAACACCTGGGCCAGCCAAGGATTTTGAACCAATGTTGCTGGTATAACACTACAGTTTTGCTAAAACGCCTGTAAGTTCCCTACCTTTTTTCACACCACCTTCATAATTTTGCATGCCCGTGTGAGGACTGTATATTGAAAATCCTGTCACACTTCGTACCAAAGTAGCCAGAGCACCAACTTTTGCTGCTTCGCTAGCAGCCCTTGATCGATACTGCACTGACTCTCTGAAAAGAATAAATCCATCAAGAGCATATTTTATATCAGTGGTATTAGAACACTAATTATTGTGTATTATAATTACATGAAGTACAAAACGTATTAGCCTAAGTGATCAGAAGTTCAGCAATTAAAATAATATTAAATATAATATACTATAAAGAAGAAAACAAATCCCATTATATCAGATAAGAAAGCTTCATGGAAAAATTGGTGATAATTTAAAGCCTTGGATTTAAATACACTCAAACCTCATTATACTACCAACTGTTGTGCCAGTGGTAACTTGGCATTATAACAGGAATGACTTTATAACGAAAACATCTCTTTTCAGTATTACAATGAGGGAAATAATCAATATTTGACTAATTCAGTAGAAAAGAAAAACGATCCTTTTCAAATTCGGCCAAAAGTCTGGGAGTCTTTTTTGACAGCACACTTTCATTAGACCACCAAATTGAGCATATATGTAAAAAATAATGTACATTGAGCTGCGCAAGATTTCACACATGAAATCTCTGCTCTCACAAGAATCTATCAAAACGTTTGGGTTTTTTTGTGTGTCCTTAGTTCTGTCTCGAATGGACTATCACAACTCCCTTTTTGTGGGTCTCACAGATGCGAGGATAAAAAATATCCAAAGGGTACACAATTGTGCGGCAAGGTTGGTTCTTGGGAAGACCAGATTCGACAGTAGTTCCAGGGATTTGTTGAAAGCCTTCACTGGCTTCCAGTAAGGGCAAGACTCAATTACAAGATTTGTCTTTTTTTTACAAATCACTGCAGTCTGCTGCCCCTATCTACATTCAAAATCTGCTCTTCCCATATGAACCACCTCGTGCGCTAAGATCTCAAATTTCTAAATTATTGACAATTCCAAAAACTCACTTGAAACGTTTCGGAGATAGAAGTTTTGGCAAAATTGGACCACAGATATGGAAATGCTTTACCTCCATCTGTGAGACTTGCAAACAGTTTTGAAATCTTCAAAAAAAACTACTAAAACACATCTTTTTAGGAAATACCTTCTGTAAATGATTGAATTGAAATGTATACGATGCCCAATTTTAATAATATTTTATTAGTGTGAGTGTGAGTGTGTTTGGAATGCAACATTGAAATTTAAATGTATCTTTTTAAGAACATTTCAACTTGTATTGTAAAGCGCCTTGAGGTTTCGATGAAAGGCACTATAAAAATGTTCTACTATTACTATTACTATTGTAGCGAGTGGAATGGCTATTGTAGCTGAGTATTATAGAGTAATATACATGAGGTAGAATCAACCAATCTCTTATATGGTCTACAAAAAATTATCGACAGAAACACCCTTAACTCAAAATTGATTAGCCTAGGTTATGACACTGCTGTGAAGCCTAATTCTCGCCATTCAATTGGACCTAATCATAGCCATGCCTACCTCACCATGGTATTGTCAGGATTGAGCATTTTTGTACTTGTTATAGTACTAAGACACACATGTCAGTGACCCGTGTGTCTAGGTGTAGTATATAGTGTATGTGTGTGACCCCGTGATACGTGACCAAACCAAACTACATTCTACTGATACCTGCTTGCATCAATTCGGGAAAGGAGGGCGGCCATGCATGGTGGCGTTGTAATGATTTGTATTTTACAATATTTATTAAGAAACGTTCCTGCTAAATCATTGGCGGATGGCGGTATGATGAGGTATTTCATTGTTTTTGTATAGTGTCGGATTCGTACAAGGGTTAAAAGCTGACAGTACGGGAGAATGGCAGTATAACGAGGTGGTATTAACGAGGTTTGAGTGTACATTTCAGTGGGAGGGGGGGGGGGGGGGGGACACCTGACACTGACAAACTTAGTCATTTAGTACAAAGTGTCACCTTATAGACATGTGAGATAAAAGTCAATCTAAAAGCAAGAACATTTTTAGATAAGGTGCTTTGTGCAGAATTATTTTGATAAAGGGACTAAACAATATTGATAAAGAAACTAAAATTACTGATAAAGTAACAGGTGCAGTGGTAAGGGGTGGGGGTGG
>JAXRKP010001662.1:82500-85000 GCA_037039925.1 Doris montereyensis
CCGTAGTTTGCCCACCCCTGGCCCTAGTATACACCATAACGTGTTTGAAAAATTTAATTTTTGTTCGTATATCTGGTAATTTTTAATTCCTTGGAAAAGACACCGAAGACAATTCAGTGCAAATGGACACTATAATTCATAGCTGTGTCTGTATTGAGGCCTGCAACATGCCAATAGCTTGTACAGTGAGTTCTCTTAACGCTATAGAAATCAGGATAATATCTTACGCACTCTCTCTGGCCCTCGGGGCTGGGAAGGAGTTTGCCTACAATAGCCAACGCTAATTCTAATAGACGCTCTAAAATATAGGCGGCAACATTGTATTGACGCTCAACACCTCAACAATATTGTTTAGTTGCTTTACCGCCATCTTGCACAAAGCACCACATAGTGGAGTCGGTAAGGTTCACAACTCTTCTGATCCAAAGCAACGACTTTCAAAGGGCACACTATCATCCTGGGATCTGATTTTCGCTCCCATGACAGTAATGGTTCAATGGTGGGCATTGGCCTTAAACGGCCTGTCGATATTATCACTTGTTATTAACAAGCTTCAAAATAAACAACCCTTTACGCACCAGCTATCTAGATCTATACGTAATTTTGAGTTGGTCGTTCTTTGTTCGTTAAAAACTATGCTGCAAGCTACTAAGGGTAACCATATTTTGCATGTGGATTCTAAATGTTCTCAATCTCAATATTGTTTTCCTTTCATGAAATGTTCTACCAGAAGTGACGATTGATTAATGAAAATTGCATGTCTCCCCGTCTTTGAGAAGAACTTTCATTTACCTAAGTCGCCATTTTGAACATGTTTTATAATTAAAAAGTTGGAAGTAGTCTAGCACCGTTCACGCCTACCTGTGTGACCTCAGTATTCAATTCACTTCAATAAAACTTAATTGTCCTCATAAAGGCACATCATCCTCGTTCGCAACGATCTATAAAATACACATTATGTACATTGGAATAACTAAATTATGTTATTATGTAAATATTATAGAAATAGATTGTAATCAATTAATTAAATTAGAATGCATAATTTGTTAATATGAATATACAGTGTATATGACGAAAAAAGGCGTACATATCACAGTAAATCATGGTAAATATTATCTAAAAATTTTGTTTTGCAAAAAAAAAAAATGGATTTGCCAAAGTTCGTACAGTACACACAGTTTTCTATGGGTAATAGTTATGCGGGGAATACGATGTGTAACATATATATGTGTTGTTCAACCCGAGTCGGCAGACTAAAGATTAACACAAATTTGATTTACTATTTACTCGGTTAACCGAGCAACACATGACGCCTACAGCTAGTATTACCACTACTATTACTACTACTACTACTACTACTACTACTACTACTACTACTACTACTACTACTACTACTACTATTACTACTACTACTACTACTACAACAACTAATACTACTACTGAATAATAATAATAATAATAACAACAACAATAATAGTAACAATAACGATAATGATGACAACAAATAATAATAATAATAATAATAATAATAATAATAATAATAATAATAATAAGAATAAATAATAATAATATGATTTATACTACTACCACAACACATAAAAATAACAATGTTCCATCATATATAGATCTATATTTATTTAATTTGATTTGATCTGAATTTACCCACATGCACAACTAAGGTGATCTGAACGGATTTTTTGTTTGTACAGTAGGATTAAATTTTTTGTCTAGACAGCCCTGTAAATAGCCAAGGAATATTCAACATGCACAAGGTGCCGTGATCTGTACACGGGACGGGTGTTTATTTTTCTCGAAATCCCTAGGAATCCCTAGGAATTCCTAGGAATCACTAGGAAGCCCTTGAAATCCCTAGAATCACTCGAAAGCTCTTTGGTAGACCTCGAAAGACACTTACCAAATCATCAATCTTAGTCTCAGAATGCAAACAACACCAACCTAAGTGGTCTTTACCGACAATACCGAAGACAGCCTATTCCAAAATGGCGCGTTGTGTTCTTTATTTTTTGTTTTTGTTTTCAAACTTGGCCCAACTCTCTCTCTCTCTCTCTCTCTCTCTCTACTCTCTCTCTCTCTCTCTCTCTCTCTCTCTCTCTCTCTCTCTCTCTCTCTCTCTCTCTCTCTCTCTCTCTCTCTCTCTCTCTCTCTCTCTCTCTCTCTCTCTCTCTCTCTCTCCCTCCCCCTCTCTCCCTTTCTCTCTCTCTCTCTCTCTCTCTCTCTCTCCCTCCTTCCCTTCTCTCTCTCTCTCTCTCTCTCTCTCTCTCTCTCTCTCTCTCTCTCTCTCTCTCTCTCTCTCTCTCTCTCTCTCTCTCTCTCTCTCTCTCTCTCTCTCTTGCTCTCTCTGTGTTCTCTATCTCAAACACAGCAAAAATGCACGTCTGCAAATTGGCTAAAGTGATAATGATATTTTATTTTTTCTTTGGATTTTGAATGCGTTTATTCATTTATTTAATTTATATCTGAGCCATACTGATACAAATTG
>JAXRKP010001662.1:92500-103732 GCA_037039925.1 Doris montereyensis
ATATGTGAGTGTGGCATGTAGATCTATGTTAACCATGTGTACACACGACAATATGCAACTAGTTTTGGCTGTCTCGACTCTGGTCAACAACAACATTGTGTCCTCAATGCATTGAGGTGTAGCCTTTGACTCAATCAAAATGCACCTTCGCTCACATGCACGATTTTATTTCGTCACTACAACGTATGTATGTGTTGTTGTAAAGGACAATGAAACCCATTAAAATGGATATATAAATGGTGACAAAGTGTAATGAAAATGATAAAAGTAAGAGTATAAAAACGGTAGGACTACACATCTCTACAAAGGGTAGTAGATATAAAAATAAAAACTAGTACATACATGTATCAAATTTAATGATTCATGCTAAAAGAGTATTAACAATAGGGCGAGTATGTGTTTCAATACAGTCTCAATCAAAAATAGAATAAGCCACGCCCTTAGAAAAATAAAGGATCAAGACTAAGCCTGTGTTTGTGTAAAGCATAATAATATGAGTCATAATTGTAATAATTGTAGATCTAATTGTAATTTTTCAAGGGTTTTGAGATTCACCCAGTGCAATTATACAATTTTAATCAATTTTGCATATCATTATATAATTTTGTTGTACATGTGCTTACTGTTGAATTGTACTGTAAAGCACCAATGAGCATATCTCATGGACACTAGGCACTATAGCAAATTAATTACATTATTATTATTACATCAACAAAGGTAAAGTAAAGTTCCTTCAAGGCAGTTACGGCCCATAAAGCCGGAGCTTATCCCAGTTTCTATAGCGTAAAGCGGAACAAGTCATAATAAGCACCTCCTGGACAGGACGCTAGTATGACGCAGGTTTTACTCCCAAGCTAGTGCTTATACCCATTTTGCACCTGGGTCGAAGGGGGCAATGCGTGTTAAGTGTCTTTCCCAATGAGCACAACGTCGGGCCTGGCTTTGCCAGGATTTCAAACCCGGAAACTCATGATCCGCAGTCCGGCAGCCTGATCACTCGACCACCGACGCCACACATCAACAAAGCGAAGTCAAAAAATGAAAAAAAGAGTATAAACTGGTTAGGCATGTATACGCGATGGACAATGGAACAAAATATTTAAAAAAGACATTTCATTGAAGCCATACAGTGCAGTACGCCAGTGGATATGGAAACGGTATATTAAAAAAAAGACATTTAATTGAAGCCATACAGTGCAGTACGCCAGTGGATATGGAAACAGTATATTAAAAAAAAGACATTTAATTGAAGCCATACAGTGCAGTACGCCAGTGGATATGGAAACGGTGTGTGTGGCCGGAGAAGGGGGAGGAAGGGGGGTGTTCAAGCTATGCATTTTGTTGGGTCTTTTTTCCACTTGTCAAAGGCCTATCCTCTTGAAAATAGCAGTTTGCTGCTCGGAGCAGTTATTATGTATAGTGATGTACCGTTTAAACACTGACCTGATACAATGCAGCTATGTTTTGTTTAAACATTGACCTGGTACAATGCAGCTATGTACTGTTTAAACATTGACCTGATACAATGCAGCTATGTACTGTATAAAAATTGAACTGGTACAATGCAGCTATGTACTGTTTAAACATTGACCTGGTACAATGCAGCTATGTACTGTTTAAACATTGACCTGGTGGGACAATGCAGCTATGTACTGTTTAAACATTGACCTGATACAATGCAGCTATGTACTGTTTAAACATTGACCTGGTACAATGCAGCTATGTACTGTTTACACATTGACCTGATACAATGCAGCTATGCACTGTTTAAACATTGACCTGGTGGTACAATGCAGCTATGTACTGTTTAAACATTGACCCGATACAATGCAGCTATGTACTGTTTAAACATTGACCTGGTACAATGCAGCTATGTACTGTTTAAACATTGACCTGATACAATGCAGTTATGTACTGTTTAAACATTGACCTGGTGGTACAATGCAGATATGCACTGTTTAAACATTGACCTGGTGGTACAATGCAGCTATGTACTGTTTAAACATTGACCTGGTACAATGCAGCTATGTACTGTTTAAACATTGACCTGATACAATGCAGGTATGTACTGTTTAAACATTGACCTGGTGGTATAATGCTATGTACTGTTTAAACATTGACCTGATACAATGCAGCTATGTACTGTTTAAACATTGACTGGTACAATGCAGCTATGTACTGTTTAAACATTGACCTGCAATGCTATGTACTGTTTAAACATTGACCTGGTGGTACAATGCAGCTATGCACTGTTTAAACATTGACCTGACTGTTTACAATGCAGCTATGTACTGTTTAAACATTGACCTGATACAATGCAGCTATGTACTGTTTAAACATTGACCTGATACAATGCAGCTATGTACTGTTTAAACATTGACCTTGTTTGAACATTGATATACAATGCAGCTATGTACTGTTTAAACATTGACCTGGTACAATGCAGCTATGTACTGTTTAAACATTGACCTGATACAATGACAGCTATGTACTGTTTAAACATTGCCCTGGTACAATGCAGCTATGTACTGTTTAAACATTGACCTGATACAATGCAGCTATGTACTGTTTAAACATTGACCTGATACAATGCAGCTATGTACTGTTTAAACATTGACCTGATACAATGGTACGTATGTTTAAACACCGATACCGATTATATACAGATGTATGCGCGTTCATTATTCTCCCAGCGTTGTTCATAGGCTGTTTAGTGTTTAAACATTGAGCATGATACAATGCAGCTATGAGTTTAAGTTTTGACCCATCACTTCATTGTGAATGGGCCGCGTGACTATTGACTGAACAACAAGTTGAATGAATAAAATCAGCTACGTATGTTCAAACACGCCTGTACAATGCAGGGTACTGTTTATGGGTTGACCTGATACAATGGGCTATGTGACACGTATTAATACCGATAGTAGCAGGGATGGGTGGTACAATGCAGCTATGTACTGTTTAATCAGTATAACGATAGTAACAGTGGTGGGTGTACTGTTTGACATTGACGATACAATGCAGCTATAACGATAGTAACATTATTCTCCCCGTTGGGATAGGCTGTTTAGTGTTTGTGACATGTATCAGTATAACGATAGTAACAGTGATGGGTGGTGAGGGTGATGGGGTGAACAGACAAGTGTGAATCAGTATAACGATAGTAACAGTGATGGGTGGTGTGACACGTATGGGTTAACGTGAGAGTGGTGGGTGGTGTGACACGTATCAGTATAACGATAGTAACAGTGATGGGTGGTGAGTGACACGTATCAGTATAACGATAGTAACAGTGATGGGTGGTGTGACACGTATCAGTATAACGATAGTAACAGTGATGAGGGGATGTGTGACACGTATCAGTTTAACGATAGTAACAGTGATGGGTGGTGTGACACGTATCAGTATAACGATAGTAACAGTGATGGGTGGTGGATGTGAGTGACACGTATCAGTTTAACGATAGTAACAGTGATGGGTGGTGACGTATCAGTATAACGGATGGGGTGGTGTGACACGTATCAGTATAACGATAGTAACAGTGATGGGTGTGTGAGTATCAGTATAACGATAGATGGGGTGTGTGACACGTATCAGTATAACGATAGTAACAGTGATGGGTGGTGAGGGATGGGGTGAGTGACACGTATCAGTATAACGATAGTAACAGTGATGGGTGGTGAGGGGATGGGGTGAGTGACACGTATCAATTTAACGATAGTAACAGTGATGGGTGGTGGGATGGGGTGTGACACGTATCAGTATAACGATAGTAACAGTGATGGGTGGTGAGGGGATGGGGTGAGTGACACGTATCAGTATAACGATAGTAACAGTGATGGGTGGTGAGGGGATAACGTAGTGAGTATATCGATAACGATAGTAACAGTGATGGGTGGTGAGGGGATGGGGTGTGTGACACGTATCAGTATAACGATAGTAACAGTGATGGGTGGTGTGACGTATCAGTATAACGATAGTAACACTCAGTTTAACGATAGTAACAGTGATGGGTGGTGACAGTGATGGGGTGGTGTGACACGTATCAGTATAACGATAGTAACAGTGATGGGTGGTGACGGGATGGGGTGAGTGACACGTATCAGTATAACGATAGTAACAGTGATGGGTGGGTGGTGTATACCGGTAACAGTGATGGGTGGTGTGACACGTATCAGTATACCGATAGTAACAGTGATGGGTGGTGTGACGTATCAGTATAACGATAGTAAAGTGATGGGTGGTGGGATGGTGAGTGACACGTATCAGTTTAACGATAGTAACAGTGATGGGTGGTGTGACACGTATCAGTATAACGATATAACAGTGATGGGTGGTGAGTAACAGTGATGGGTGGTGTGACACGTATCAGTTTAACGATAGTAACAGTGATGGGTGGTGTGACACGTATCAGTATAACGATAGTAACAGTGATGGGTGGTGTGACACGTATCAGTATACCGATAGTAACAGTGGGATGGGTGTGACACGTATCAGTTTAACGATAGTAACAGTGATGGGTGGTGTGACACGTATCAGTATAACGATAGTAACAGTGATGAGGAGATGGGGGTGTGACACGTATCAGTATAACGATAGTAACAGTGATGGGTGGTGAGGAGATGGGGTGTGTGACACGTATCAGTATAACGATAGTAACAGTGATGGGTGGTGAGGAGATGGGGTGTGTGACACGTATCAGTATAACGATAGTAACAGTGATGGGTGGTGTGACACGTATCAGTATAACGATAGTAACAGTGATGGGTGGTGAGGAGATGGGGTGAGTGACACGTATCAATTTAACGATAGTAACAGTGATGGGTGGTGAGGAGATGGGGTGTGTGACACGTATCAGTATAACGATAGTAACAGTGATGGGTGGTGGGATGGGTGTGTGACACGTATCAGTTTAACGATAGTAACAGTGATGGGTGGTGAGGAGATGGGGTGGGTGACACGTATCAGTATAACGATAGTAACAGTGATGGGTGGTGAGGGGATGGGGTGTGTGACACGTATCAGTTTAACGATAGTAACAGTGATGGGTGGTGAGGAGATGGGATGGGTGACACGTATCAGTATAACGATAGTAACAGTGATGGGTGGTGAGGAGATGGGGTGAGTGACACGTATCAGTATAACGATAGTAACAGTGATGGGTGGTGAGGAGATGGGATGGGTGACACGTATCAGTATAACGATAGTAACAGTGATGGGTGGTGAGGAGATGGGGGGTGTATGTTTAACGATAGTATCAGTTTAACGATAGTAACAGTGATGGGTGGTGAGGAGATGGGGTGAGTGACACGTATCAGTATAACGATAGTAACAGTGATGGGTGGTGAGGAGATGGGGTGAGTGACACGTATCAGTATAACGATAGTAACAGTGATGGGTGGTGAGGAGATGGGGTGAGTGACACGTATCAGTTTAACGATAGTAACAGTGATGGGTGGTGAGGAGATGGGGTGTATGACACGTATCAGTTTAACGATAGTAACAGTGATGGGTGGTGAGGGATGGGGTGGGTGACACGTATCAGTATAACGATAGTAACAGTGATGGGTGGTGAGGAGATGGGGTGTATGACACGTATCAGTATAACGATAGTAACAGTGATGGGTGGTGAGGGGATGGGGTGTGTGACACGTATCAGTATAACGATAGTAACAGTGATGGGTGGTGAGGGGATGGGGTGTGTGACACGTATCAGTATAACGATAGTAACAGTGATGGGATGGGGGTGACACATATCAGTTTAACGATAGTAACAGTGATGGGTGGTGTTGACACGTATCAGTATAACGATAGTAACAGTGATGGGTGGTGTGGGGATGGGGTGGGTGACACGTATCAGTTTAACGATAGATAGTAACACAGTATAACGATAGTCAGTTTAACGATAGTAACAGTGATGGGTGGTGAGGAGATGGGGTGAGTGACACGTATCAGTATAACGATAGTAACAGTGATGGGTTTGAGGGTGGGTGACACGTATCAGTATAACGATAGTAACAGTGATGGGTGGTGTGACACGTATCAGTATACCGATAGTAACAGTGATGGGTGGTGAGGAGATGGGGTGGTGTGACACGTATCAGTATAACGATAGTAACAGTGATGGGTGGTGTGACACGTATCAGTATACCGATAGTAACAGTGATGGGTGGTGAGGGATGGGGGTGTGTGACACGTATCAGTATAACGATAGTAACAGTGATGGGTGGTGAGGAGATGGGGTGAGTGACACGTATCAGTATAACGATAGTAACAGTGATGGGTGGTGAGGAGATGGGGTGAGTGACACGTATCAGTATAACGATAGTAACAGTGATGGGTGGTGAGGAGATGGGGTGAGTGACACGTATCAGTATAACGATAGTAACAGTGATGGGTGGTGAGGGGATGGGTGTGTGACACGTATCAGTATAACGATAGTAACAGTGATGGGTGGTGAGGGGATGGGGTGTGTGACACGTATCAGTATAACGATAGTAACAGTGATGGGTGGTGAGGGGATGGGGTGTGTGACACGTATCAGTATAACGATAGTAACAGTGATGGGGATGGGGTGTGTGACACGTATCAGTATAACGATAGTAACAGTGATGGGTGGTGTGGGGATGGTGTGTGACACGTATCAGTATAACGATAGTAACAGTGATGTGGTGAGGAGATGGGGTGAGTGACACGTATCAGTTTAACGATAGTAACAGTGATGGGTGGTGTGGGGATGGGGTGTGTGACACGTATCAGTTTAACGATGGTAACACTCAGTTTAACGATAGTAACAGTGATGGGTGGTGAGGGATGGGGTGAGTGACACGTATCAGTATAACGATAGTAACAGTGATGGTGGTGAGGAGATGGGGTGAGTGACACGTATCAGTATAACGATAGTAACAGTGATGGGTGGTGAGGGGATGGGGTGAGTGACACGTATCAGTTTACGATAGAGTGACTATTGGTGGGAGGATTGGATGTAGTACTACTACCAGTATAGGCGAAAGCCAGTGTTTCGATATTCGATAGTACTAGTAGTAGTAGGACTTTATAGTTTATAGCCAGTGATGGGTGGTACTCATTGTGTGTAGTATCTTGAGTAGTAATAGTACGATAGTAACATGATGGGGAAATAAGGCTTTATAGCACTATTGGTAGTAGTAATAGTACGATAGTAAATATGGGTGGTGGGAGAGGAGAAGGTTTATAACATTGGGTGGTAGTAGTAATAGTACTACAAATAGGGACAGAAGGGTTTATAGTCTATTGGTAGTATAGTACAGTGATACAAATGATGGGCTTGCCACCAGTATAACGATAGTAACAGTGATGGGTGGTGTGGGGATTGGGTGAGTGACACATATCAGTATAACGATAGTAACAGTGATGGGTGGTGTGGTGATAGCAACAGGATGGGGGTGAGTAACAGTATACCGAGTGATGGGTGAGTGACACACGTATCAGTAACGATAGTAACAGTGATGGGGGGTGTGACACGTATCAGTATAACGATAGTAACAGTGATGGGTGGTGAGGGGATTGGGTGAGTGACACATATCAGTATAACGATAGTAACAGTGATGGGTGGTGTGGGGATTGGGTGAGTGACACATATCAGTATAACGATAGTAACAGTGATGGGTGGTGTGTAACAGGATTGGGTGAGTGACACGTATCAGTATAACGATAGTAACAGTGATGGGTGGTGTGGGGATTGGGTGAGTGACACGTATCAGTATAACGATAGTAACAGTGATGGGTGGTGTGGGATAGTAACAGTGATGGGGTGACAGTGACACGTATCAGTATAACGATAGTAACAGTGATGGGTGGTGTGGGGATTGGGTGTGTGACACGTATCAGTATAACGATAGTAACAGTGATGGGTGGTGTGGGGATTGGGTGATGTGACACGTATCAGTATAACGATAGTAACAGTGATGGGTGGTGTGGGGATTGGGTAAGTGACACGTATCACGTATCAGTATAACGATAGTAACAGTGATGGGTGGTGTGGGGATTGGATGGGTGACAGTGACACGTATCAGTATAACGATAGTAACAGTGATGGGTGGTGTGGGGATTGGGTATCAGTGATAGTAACAGTGACACGTATCAGTATATAACGATAGTAACAGTGATGGGATGTGGTATCAGTATAACGATAGTTGGTGTGGGGATTGTATACCGGTAAGTGATGGGTGGTGTGACACGTATCAGTATAACGATAGTAACAGTGATGGGTGGTGTGGGGATTGGGTGTGTGACACGTATCAGTATAACGATAGTAACAGTGATGGGTGGTGTGGAGATTGGGGTGTGACACGTATCAGTATAACGATAGTAACGTATCAGTATAACGATAGTAACAGTGATGGGTGGTGTGGAGATGGGGTGTGACACGTATCAGTATAACGATAGTAACAGTGATGGGTGGTGAGGGGATTGGGGTGTATGACACGTATCAGTATAACGATAGTAACAGTGATGGGTGGTGAAGGGATGGTGGTGGGTGACACGTATCAGTATAACGATAGTAACAGTGATGGTATGTGGGGATTGGGTGTGACACGTATCAGTATAACGATAGTAACAGTGATGGGTGGTGTGGATGAGTGACACGTATCAGTTTAACGATAGTAACAGTGATGGGTGGTGTGGACACGTCAGTTTAACGATAGTAACATCAGTTTAACGATAGTAACAGTGATGGGTGGTGTGGGGATGGGGTGTGTGACACGTATCAGTATAACGATAGTAACACAGTGATGTAACCGATGGTGTAACAGATGGGGTGAGTGACACGTATCAGTATAACGATAGTAACAGTGATGGGATGGGGTGACAGTGACACGTATCAGTATAACGATAGTAACAGTGATGGGTGGTGTGGGATGGGGTGTGGACACGTATCAGTTTAACGATAGTAACAGTGTAGATGGCTTTATAGTAGCCTGACACATCAGTAGCATTTCTTGTAATAGTAACAGGGGATAGCCTATTGGTAGGTAATAGTACTACAAATAGGGAGGGAAGGGTTTATAGCCTACGTATCAGTTTAACGATAGTAACAGTGAGTCAGTTTAACGATAGTAACAGTGATGGTGAGTGACACGTATCAGTATAACGATAGTAACAGTGATGGGTGGTGTGGGGATTGGGTGAGTAACAGTATAATGATAGTAACAGTGATGGGTGGTCGGGGATGGGGTTTGACACGTATCAGTAACGATAGTAACAGTGATGGTGGTGAGGGGAGGGGTGTCACACGTATCAGTATAACGATAGTAACAGTGATGGGTGGTGTGGGTATCATTGATAGGTGATGGGTAACAGTGTGGGGACAGTGACACATATCAGTATAACGATAGTAACAGTGATGGGCGGTGAGGAGATGGGGTGAGTGACACATATCAGTATAACGATAGTAACAGTGATGGGTGGTGGGGATTGGGTGAGTGACACGTATCAGTATACCGAAAGTAACAGTGATGGGTGGTTTGGGGTGGTGGGTGACACGTATCAGTATAACGATAGTAACAGTGATGGGTGGTGTGGGTGGTGTGACACGTATCAGTATAACGATAGTAACAGTGATGGGGGTGGGGATGTGACACGTATCAGTATAACGATAGTAACAGTGATGGGTGGTGTGGGGATGGTGGTGTGACACGTATCAGTATAACGATAGTAACAGTGATGGTGTGGGGATTGGGTGGTGACACGTATCAGTATAACGAAAGTAACAGTGATGGGTGGTGTGGGGATTGGGTGAGTGACAGTGACACGTATCAGTATAACGATAGTAACAGTGATGGGTGGTTTGGAGATTGGGGTGACACGTATCAGTATAACGATAGTAACAGTGATGGGTGGGGGGATTGGGTATGACACGTATCAAGTAACGATAGTAATCAGTATAAGTGATAGTAACAGTCAGTATAACGATAGTAACAGTGATGGGTGGACAGTGACACTTATCAGTATACCGATAGTAACAGTGATGGGTGGTGAGGGGATGGGTGTGTGGGACACGTATCGGTATAACGATAGTAACAGTGATGGGTGGTGTGATTATACCGATAGTAACAGTGATGGGTGGTGTGACACGTATCAGTATACCGATAGTAACAGTGATGGGTGGTGAGGAGATTGGGTGAGTGACAGTGACACGTATCAGTATAACGATAGTAACAGTGATGGGTGGTGAGGTGATTGGGTAGTGACAGTCACACGTATCAGTATAACGATAGTAACAGTGATGGGTGGGTATCAGTATACCGATAGTAACAGTGATGGGTATGAGTATAACGATAGTAACAGATCAGTATACCGATAGTAACAGTGATGGGGGTGTGTGACACGTATCAGTATACCGATAGTAACAGTGATGGGTGGTGAGGAGATGGGGTGTGTGACACGTATCAGTATAACGATAGTAACAGTGATGGGTGGATGGGATTGGGTGAGTGACAGTCACACGTATCAGTATACCGATAGTAACAGTGATGGGTGGTGAGGAGATGGGGTGTGACACGTATCAGTATAACGATAGTAACAGTGATGGGTGGTGAGGGGATGGGGTGAGTGACACGTATCAGTATAACGATAGTAACAGGATGGGTGGTGTGGAGATTGGGTGTATAAGTGTAACAGTGATGGGTGGTGGAGATGGGGTGACACGTATCAGTATAACGATAGTAACAGTGATGGGTGGTGTGGGGATGGGGTGACAGTGACACGTATCAGTATAACGATAGTAACAGTGATGGGTGGTGTGGGGATTGGGTGGAGTGACAGTGACACGTATCAGTATAACGATAGTAACAGTGATGGGTGGTGTGGGGATTGGGTGGGTGACACGTCAGTTTAACGATAGTGATGGGTGGTGTGGATGGGGTGGTGACAGTGACACGTATCAATATAACGATAGTAACAGTGATGGGTGGTGTGGGGATGGGGGTGTGTGACATCGCATCAGTTTAACGATAGTAACACTCAGTTTAACGATAGTAACAGTGATGGGTGGTGAGGGGATGGGGTGAGTGACACGTATCAGTATAACGATAGTATCAGTATAACGATAGTAACAGTGATGGGTGGTGTGGGGTGATTGGGTATGAGTGACAGTGACAAGTGACACGTATCAGTTTAACGTAGATATTAACAGTGATGGGTGGTGTGGGGATGGGGTGTGTGACACGTATCAGTTTAACGATAGTAACA
>JAXRKP010001663.1:5000-77500 GCA_037039925.1 Doris montereyensis
GAAATAATTACTGTGATTTACTGGGATATGTACACATGTCTTTCTCATACATATTCATGTTAACGCACGCATTGTTAACTTTTACTTAATGAACTATTAATGAACTATTATCTATTTCTGTCATAACGTAAATTCTTTTGTTCAAATGTACACAATGTGTATTTCCATACATCATTGCGAACATATATGATGTGCCTTTATGAGGACAAGAAAGTTTATTCAATTGAATTCCGTGACCGTGCATTCTTTTATTCCTTGCCCCTCAGCTCCCAGGGGAGTACAGGCCATCAACATAGAGCCAAAGAGCCGCCAGTCATCCCTATTCCACGACAACATCTGTAACTTTCCCCAGATTTTCCTCCGTCTCTCCATCGCCGTCTCGATCTCTCTCCTCCATGTTATTCATGGTCGCCCTCTAGAACGTCCGGTTCCATGTTCCGGTTCCATGTCCACTTTTTTCTTTTCTGTGGCTATGTTTGGGGTCTTTTCATTATTTGCCAATCAATCAATCTCTTCAAATCTATTTCAACTGTGTGGCTTTTTCTTCAAATCTATTTCAAATCTCTTTGTGTGGCTATGTTTGATCTTGTCTTTTCATTATTTGGCCAATTCTTTCTTCAAATCTATTTCAATTGTGGTCTTTTCATTATTTGGCCAATCAATCTGCACTCTCTTTTTCTTCAAATCTCTTTCAACTGTGTGGCTATGTTTGATTTTGGTCTTTTTCATTATTTGGCCAATCAATCCCACTTCTTCTTTCTTCAAATCTATTTCAACTGTGTGGCTATGTTTGATTTTGGTCTTTTCATTATTTGGCCAATCAATCTGCACTTTCTTCTTCAAATCTATTTCAACTGTGTGGCTATGTTTGATCTTTTTGGTCTTTTCATTATTTCACAATCAACTTCACTTTTCTTCAAATCTATTTCAACTGTGTGGCTATGTTTGATTTTGGTCTTTTCATTATTTGGCCAATCAATCCCCACTTCTCTTTCTTCAAATCTCTCAACTGGGGGATTAGTCCTCCCATAAAGGTCGGCATTGCTGATGGCGCCTCAGACAGCTGTTTGTAAAGGACTGGAGTCTCTGTAGTTTAGCTTTGGCGGTTCTCCATGTCTCTGGAGCCGTACATGAGGATGGATTTCACGTTAGCCGTACATGAGGATGGATTTCACGTTTGAATTGAAGATTCCTAATTTCAGTTTTTTCCTAAACTGAATTGCTGATCCAGATCTTTCTCAATGTTAAAAATGGATAATATAATTAATTATTATGAATATTTTCGTCGTTGCAGCTGTGGACTCTACGTATGTTCCTTTTGTACATATCAACCAGCGCCTTCACCAACTTCATCCTGATCTACATGCCGGCCATCGCCTACCAGGCTGGAATTTCCAAGACAGACGCCGCCTTCCTTCTCACCTTTGCTGGGTGCATGGACCTCGTCGTACGCATCTCTGTGGGGTTCATAGCCGATAAGAACTGGGTTTCTAAAGAGAACGTGAGTGGTGGATTGATTTATTATTGATTCGTATTTCTGTTTAGTTGTTTATTGATTTATTTATCTATCAATTTATTTATTTATTTTATTTATTTATTTATTTATTTATTTATTTATTTATTTATTTATTTTTTTATTTATTTATTTATTCATTTATTTATTCATCGATTGATTTATTGATCTATCTATTATTAGTTCAATCAAGAGTTGAACTTTTATTTATTTATCATTCATTGATTTTTTTAAATTCATCTGCTCTTTCTTTCTTTCTTCCTTTCTTTCTTTCTTTCTTTCTTTCTTTCTTTCTTCCTTTCTTTCTTTCTTCCTTTCTTTCTTTCCTTCTGTCTTGCTTTCTTAACGTATCTATTTATCCAGTCATAATGTGTATTTATATTTTTATTTATCAATGATTTGTTTATTACTTAGTCTGATGCCGGTACCAAGAGCACTCCCTAGTTCCAGAGGCAAGGGTGTCGGCCTCAACCGAAGGGTAGTAGGTTCAAGCCCCGCCAAAGGCTAACACATTTTCTCAAGTTTTGTCGAGCAAAATCTACTCAGGTCCCGTGTACAGATTGCAACTCTCTGTGCACGTTAAAGATCCCTTGGCTGTTCACAGGGCAATTCAGGCAAAATTAAAAATCCTACCAACACCGCCTAGATCACCTTAGTACTCAAGCATCGTATGTTTCTCACATTGCGTATGTCGCTTTTCCCACTAGTCAAAGGAGCTGTTGTAAAATTTGGTTTGTCTTGGTACAAAATTACAAATGTTGTCTAGTAATTTTGAAGGGCCCATTTATGCTGTGTCACCATGTACTTGAAAGCTAGATTGAAGGCTGACATTTGAGAGGAAATTGACCTTTATACGTTTCCGTATTTGATTCCACAATCGTTCGACTTGATAACAGTACCGCGTTAAATTTTCAAGTTGATTTGCTTTATCTATCAAAGTTGCGCATTTATCACGGTGTTCCTCTATTTGTAGCTATACTATTGTATACTATTGTATACTATTGTATACCATTTTAGCTTTGAGGTCACCATAATATAATATCTAACCTGGTTCGTTCTTTGAATTTGTTTAAACAAGGTGGAAAGCTCGTCCAATGAACGGATGAGTTGTGATAATAATTATTATTTGTCAGGGTAGTGGAATTGTTATTGGTCTTCAATGAAGGTGGCAAGAATGATGCGTTGATGTTGAGTCTACGGTTGAAACGAACCTGAAAAAAATTACCTATAAACCGAATCACTGAACGCTCTTGCTTTGTTGATGTGTTTTGGATTATACGGTATCTGCTTCAATGCATAGAAAGAAAAAAACCTCATCTGATACGAGTAGTTGTCTAGTCTTTCAATTTGGCATTGGGTTAACATCTCAATAACGCTAAATGTCTAGATTTCAAACGTGTGTAATCTAGACAGATTAAACACTTCCAGATTTCAATAGAGCACCAGATTATACTCTTCGGGCTAACATTTCAATAGAGCCGCTAGAGATCTAGATTTCAAACGTGTGTAATCTAGATAGATTAAACTCTTCAGGCAAACATCTCAATAAAACTAAAGATTCAGAGTTCAAACGTGTAATCTAGATAGATTATACCTTCGGGCAAACATCTCAATAAAACTAAAGATTCAGAGTTCAAACGTGTAACTAGATAGATTACACCTTCGGGCAAACATCTCAATAAAACTAAAGATTCAGAGTTCAAACGTGTAATCTTGTCAATAAAACTAAAGATCAAGAGTTCAAACGTAGGAAATTAAACTCTTCAGGCAAACATCTCAATAAAACTAAAGATTCTGTAATCTAGACAAATTAAACTCTTCAGGCAAATATCTCAATAAATCTAAAGAAGATCAAGCTTGTGTAATCTAGACAAATTAAACTCTTCAGGCAAAGATCTCAATAAATCTAAAGATCCAGATTTCAAACGTGTAATCTAGACAGATTAAACTCTTCGAGCAAACATCTCATTAAAGCTGACGTTGCAGATTTCGGTATGTAATTTAGACAAATTAAACTCTTCAGGCAAAAATCTCAATAAATCTAAAGATTCAGATTTCAAGCTTGTGTAAACTAGACAGATTAAACTCTTCGGGCAAACATTTGAATAAAGCTTAAGATTCAGATTTCAAAATTGTGTAATCTAGACAGATTAAACTCTTCGGGCAAACATCTCAATAAAGCTTAAGATTTAGATTTCAAAATTGTGTGTAATTTAGACAGATATAAGCCTGTGTCGTCTTAAACAGATTAAACTCTTCTCTAGATTTCAAACTTGTGTACTCTAGTCAGGTTAATCTCTTCCAGATTTGGGGCATGTGTAATCTAGACATATTAAACTTTTCATATTTCAAGTGTTTGTAATCTAGACCGATTAAACCCTTCCAGATTTCAAGTGTAACTGTGTAGATTAGACGGATTAAACTCTTCCATATTTCAAGTGTGTGTAATGTAGACAGATTAAACCTTTGCAGATTTCAAGAGTGTATTGTAGACAGATTAAACCTTTCCCGATTTCAGGCATGTGTAAAATAGACAGATTAAACTCTTCCAGAGTTCAAGCGCGTGTTATGTAAACACATTTAACCTGTCCAGATTTAAAACATGTGTAATGTAGACATATTAAACCATTCCAATTTCAAGCCTGTGTAATCTAGACAGATTAAACTCTTCAAGATTTCAAGTCCAGTGGAATTACATTCATTTGAATAGGAAGTTAATGCTTCTCACACATTATCGATTAGCGTTTGAAACGTTTTATCGGAAAAAAATAAAATTAATAGTCGGTATCCCTGTACACGCAGGCTCACCAACTGTACATCTTTTATCACCCAGCAGACATTTCATTTCAAGTTCTTCTCAACTCCGGGGTGGGGGGGGGGGAGGAGAGGGGAGGGGGCAGATAATACAGTACCCAAGCCTGTTAGGCGTTTTGTACTAACACTTTGACAAGATCTTCCTTACCTGCGTGCTGAGCACTCATTCACACTGATTGAAGTATTTTTTCCTAAGGGTACAACGTTGTGAACCCCTCCCCCCTCCCCTGCCCCCACCCAATCCCACATGTGCAGCCGTTGGGTTTGAACCAGAGTCGTCGTGATTAGAAGCTCACAACGCTACGGTTAGAGCCAATAGCCACATACACTCTTCCAACCCCTTCCCTTCCCCCTCCTCTCTTTCCATAATAAACCCCCCTCCCCCTTCTTTCTGAAACGTCCTCGCCTCCATTTTGTTGTCCACAGTTGATAGCGGGTTCCCTGTCGGTCATCGTGGTCATCACCCAGTTTGCCAGATACTACACCACCTACCTTGTTCGTCATGTTCGCCTTGCTAGCTGGCATCTTTTTCGGGCTTCCGGCAGAACCTCTTCAACCCTCTGCTGCTGGATTACTTTGGACCCGAGAAGGCGCCCAGGGCAATGGCATCTGCACGATGAGTGTCACGCTGATGATTTCCTTCAACCACCCTGTTCTAGGTAACAGTGAAATAAGTTGGGGTTTTTTTTATATAAAAGAATAGAAAAAATAATTATTTCAAGGCAAGTACGGCTCATAGAGCCGCAGCTTATACCAGTTTCTGTAGCGTGGAATCGGAACATGTGATAATAGTCACCATACTGGACATGACGCTAGTCCGACGCAGTTTTTGTTTTACCTCCAAGCTAGTGTTTGTGCCCATTTTTCAGGGGCGTTGGTTTTGAATTAAAAGGTTGGTGGATGTAGAGATATTATTATCAGTATTATTTTCCTCTACTGCTATAATGTCATTTCAGAGGCGTTGGTTTTGAATTGAAAGATCAGTGGACGTAGAGATATTATCATTATCATCTTATTATCTTCTTCTACTGCTATAATATTATTTCTGGGGCTTTGGTTTGGAATTAAAAGACTAGTG
The DNA here is from genome assembly GCA_037039925.1 of Doris montereyensis. Taxonomy (NCBI): domain Eukaryota; kingdom Metazoa; phylum Mollusca; class Gastropoda; order Nudibranchia; family Dorididae; genus Doris; species Doris montereyensis. Next base: position 10,406 of record JAXRKP010001663.1, read on the forward strand.
GACATAGAGATATTATCCTTTCTCATCTTATCATCTTCTTCTACTGCTATAATGTCATTTCAGGGGTGTTGGTTTTGAATGAAATGATGTGAACATAGAGATATTATCATTCTCATCTAATATTTTCCTGTTCTGTTATAATATCATTTCAAGGACATTGGTTTTGATTTGAAAGGCTAGTGGACATAGACATATCATCATTCTAATCTTTTAATTTCCTGTTCTTTTGAATAACTGTAATTTCAGTCCCTCAACTGTTGGTTTTGAATTGAAATGGCTGGTGAACGTATAGATATTATTATTCTCATCTTACTAATTTCCTTTTTCTGCTGTACTGTCATTTCAGGGGCGTTGGTTTTGAATTGAAAATGGTTTGATGGACGTATAGATATTATTATTCTCATCTTACTAATTTCCTTTTTTCTGCTGTACTGTCATTTCAGGGGCGTTGGTTTTGAATTGAAATGGCTTGGTGGACGTATAGATATTATTATTCTCATCTTACTAATTTCCTTTTTCTGCTGTACTGTCATTTCAGGGGTGTTGGTTTTGAATTGAAATGGCTTGGTGGACGTATAGATATTATTATTCTCATCTTACTAATTTCCTTTTTCTGCTGTACGGTCATTTCAGGGGCGTTGGTTTTGAATTGGAATGGCTTGGTGGACGTATAGATATTATTATTTTCATCTTACTAATTTCCTTTTTCTGCTGTACTGTCATTTCAGGGGTGTTGGTTTTGGATTGAAATGGCTTGGTGGACGTATAGATATTATTATTCTCATCTTACTAATTTCCTTTTTCTGCTGTACTGTCATTTCAGGGGCGTTGGTTTTGAATTGAAATGGCTTTAATTTCCTTTTTCTGCTGGACGTATAGATATTATTATTCCTCATCTTACTAATTTCCCTTTTTCTGCTGTACTGTCATTTCAGGGCGTTGGTTTTGAATTGAAATGGCTTGATGGACGTGGTATAGATATTATTATTCTCATCTTACTAATTTCCTTTTTCTGCTGTACTGTCATTTCAGGGGCGTTGGTTTTGAATTGAAATGGCTTGTGGACGTATAGATATTATTATTCCTCATCTTACTAATTTCCTTTTTCTGCTGTACTGTCATTTCAGGGGCGTTGGTTTTGAATTGAAATGGCTTGATGGACGTATAGATATTATTATTCTCATCTTACTAATTTCCTTTTTCTGCTGTACTGTCATTTCAGGGGCGTTGGTTTTGAATTGAAATGGCTTGGTGGACGTATAGATATTATTATTCTCATCTTACTAATTTCTTTCTGCTGTACTGTCATTTCAGGGGCGTTGGTTTTGAATTGAAATGGCTTGATGGACGTATAGATATTATTATTCTCATCTTACTACTATTACTTTTACTACTGTCTTATTACTACTACGTTACTTTTGAAAATGAACTACTACTGGACGTACTAGATATTATTATTCTATCTTACTAATTACGATTTTTACTACTAATACTGTCATTTCAGGGGCGTTGGTTTTGAATTGAAATGGCTTGGTGGACGTATAGATATTATTATTCTCATCTTACTAATTTCCTTTTTCTGCTGTACTGTCATTTCAGGGGCGTTGGTTTTGAATTGAAATGGCTTGATGGACGTATAGATATTATTATTCTCATCTTACTAATTTCCTTTTTCTGCTGTACTGTCATTTCAGGGGCGTTGGTTTTGAATTGAAATGGCTTGATGGACGTATAGATATTATTATTCTCATCTTACTAATTTCCTTTTCTGTTGTACTGTCATTTCAGGGACGTTGGTTTTGAATTGAAATGGCTTTGTGGACGTATAGATATTATTATTCTCATCTTACTAATTTCCTTTTTCTGCTGTACTGTCATTTCAGGGGCGTTGGTTTTGAATTGAAATGGCTTAATGGACGTATAGATATTATTATTCTCATCTTAATACAAATTTTGATGCTGTACTGTCATCAGGGGCGTTGATGATGACGACAGGATCGTTTGTGGATCGCTTCATACGATGCTGATGACGATGATGATGATGATCGTTGGGACGAAGATTACAAATGATGCAAATGATGATAATAAGAAAACAGGAGGAAAACAGCTGCTTCAAAACAACAAAAGCAATAAACTTCAAACAATATTAGAATTAATTTTGTCTAAATAATTATTATAAACACAATTGAACAAAAATATTGAAACATTTTAATAATAATGAAAAGAAGAAGAAGAAAATAATAATAAGAGGATAATAAAATAATAATATAATAATAATTTGAAGAAGAAGAAGAAAAAAATAATACTTAATGATAATAATTACTACTGTTACTCCTACTACTATTACTATTACTACTACTACTACTACTACTACTACTACTACTACTACTACTACTACTACTACTACTACTACTACTACTACTACTACTACTACTACTACTACTACTACTACTACTACAACTACTACTACTACTACTACTACTACTACTACTACTATTACTACTACTACTACTACTACTACTTACACTACTACTATTACTACTACTACTACTACTACTACTACTACTACTACTACTACTACTACTACTACTACTACTACTACTACTATTCCTACTACTATTCCTACTGCTACTACTACTACTACTACTACTACTACTACTACTACTACTACTACTACTACTACTACTACTACTACTACTACTACTACTACTACTACTACTACTACTAATAATAATAATTAATAATTTTAACAATAATACAATTAATGATGATGATGATGACGATGATGATGACGTTGATGATTTTGATGATTGATGACGATGATTATTGATGATTATGATGATGATGATGATAAGCTTATAGATAACAGGAGCCTTAAAAACAGTTGCGAATTATTTAAAACAACAAAAGCCATGTATTAAAAACTGCCTTTACAGATAATATCTGATAATTATGCATCGACTAGTGAAAACGATTGATTTATTTATAGGAAACAATTTTATTTGATACGAAATTCTAATAAGAACATTTGTTTGAATGATTATAATTTTATTGTCTGTGTTGTTGTTGTTGTTGTTGTTACTGTTGTTGTTGTTGTTGTTACGGATTGTGAATACACTAAACTATACTACTACTACTGGAATACTACTACTAATAACTACTACTGTTGACTACTACTACTACTACTACTACTATACTGAATAGTTCTACTACTACAAATACTACTACTACTAAAAAACAGTGTCTCTGTCACTACAAATCACTACTATACTACTACTACTACGACGTTTATTTACTACTACTGACTATGGTGCTGATAACAAGACTACTACTACTATTACTACTACTACTTACTAAACTGTATAAGTACAGGGTGAGTTATTTATAACGTATTGAAAAGTTATTATTTTGTAATGTCGAATGACGTGAGATTCGTTCGTGTTTTAATATTACAAGATTTTGAACGTGCTTTTGTAAGCTTATAGATCCGGGAATGATCTTAACGTTGCGAATTAACGTAACTCCCATGTATTAAAAACGTGCCTTTACAGATAATATCTGATAATTATGCATCGACTATCCAAAACATCATTTATTTATAGGAAACAACTGTATAAGTGAGCTATTTAAATTTTAACATATTTATTTTATTGTGTGTTGTTGTTGTTGTTGTTGTTGTTGTTGTTGTTGTTGTTGTTAAAAAACATTAAACATTGATTTATTGAACGTGGAATAACCGACTTTGTAGACTGTATAAGTGAACATTTTGAATCGTTCAAATGCAAATCTAAAAAACAGTGTCTCTGTCACCAAATCAGATACACGACGTTTATTTACAATTGACTATGGTGCTGACAAGATATTTATTGAATATATAACTTTGTAAACTGTATAAGTACAGGTGAGTTATTTATAACGTATTGAACGTATTATTTTGTAATCTGTATAAGTACAGGGTGAGCTATTTAAAACGTCTTGAACGTATTATTTTGTAACTGTATAAACAGGGTGAGCTATCTAAAACGTAACATATTTATTGAACGTATACCTTTGTAGACTGTATAAGTACAGGGTAAGCTATCTAAAAACATAACATATTTATTGAATGTATAACTTTGTAGACTGTATAAGTACAGGTGAGCTATCTAAAACGTAACATATTTATTGAACGTATAACTTTGTAGACTGTATAAGTACAGGTGAGCTATCTAAAACGTAACCCATTTATTGAACGCAAAACATTTCAATTGATTCTAAGAGGAATGTGTTTTGTGCAAACATGGTGCGGAGAGTACACGTGTGCAAAAAGAACTTGGTGCGCATTTACTACATTGATCATTAGTTGTAAGGGTCAATAAAATCAGAGGTAATGGCATTCTCTTTCCCTTATTTTCAGTAGGTTGTTGTTTAGATTGATCACCTTGTAGACATATATCCTGCAGCAGGCAAAGTCCTTCACGAATTATAAATTTGCTTTATTGATATTATGTTATTCAGACTTTCGTACTTGCCTCAATTTATTTCTGTTTCACTCATCTATGATTTTATTACGTATTAGTTTATTCATTGATATATTTTTTAAAAAATTAAAAAAATGTCTGTTTATCTACGAAACTTCGTACTATTTATTTGTGATGATCCAGTTTATCTCTGAAATAAGTTATTGATCATCAAATTTTGCTTAAATTTTTTTTATTTTTCATCATGCATCAATTGTCCGGTTGCGTGTGTGATTTTTTATTTTTTTTATTTTATACACTGAGCATTTATTATATATTTGAAAGTCATTCAGTATTCACTCTCTAATTCATTCATATCTTGAATTTTAGATTGGAACGATAAAAATATGTCACAACTAGTTGTTATCAGATACAAATGACTTAACTGATAAATCAATGTATTAAAGGTTTGATTAAAATGTGGAATAAAATAAATGTTCAAAGACAGAACTAAACAAAATAAAATAAAAAATAAAAAAGGAATTCTTTGCCATTAAATATTAACAAGAATGTTTTATAATAGCAATAATCATAATTGTTGGAATACTACTTTGTAAGTTTTCCTTGATATTCCTTGTTTTCCCGGTTGGAAAAATCCTTCCGTGCACACTTTGGGTTTCGGAAATACAAAATGGCGTTTTTTTTCAATGCACGTACTAGCTTTTGTTTGTTTTGCAACAATTTTGCCGAAAGTCAAAAGATAGCGCTTAGATTTGAACCAAATTTCGGTAACAGTTTCTTCATATGGTTGCTTAATTTCTATTAGATGCTTGTCATGAAAGATTGTTACGTATTAATTTATTGATGATGTAGTATAAAGGATTGGTGTCTTTTGAGATTTTGTAATTTTGTTTTTAATATACATGTTTCTCAAAAAAATAGATCAAACATGAGAAATATACAAACCGATGTATGAAAATCTTGACACATTTCTTTACTTCCTAATCTGAAATTTGGTTGACTTTGAATTGTCACATTTTGAATTTTTTTTTTTTTTTTTTGCGATTTGAAAATAGTGTTTATAATCGAATGTGACAGCCGTTACCATGACAACAAAAATGTTGAACAACAAGAAAAAAAACTATTTCATCTCGATCTCACCATAATACCACTTGTATTCCTGAAATATGACCATTTTACATCAACTATCAATGATTTGGGGGTATGAGGTGTAACTCACTCCCTCTTTTAATACGTGAGTAAAATCAGTCAAACCGAAAGTTACATTCGTGCATTGTTTCACAACGTTATTTCTGTGCTCTCTATTTTTCTGCAATCATTTTTTTGTTCGCACCGGGCAGTGAGCAGGTGTTTGCACATGTACAGCGACCAGACGGTACCGGGCAGTGAGCAGGTGTTTGCACATGTATAGCGACCAGAAGGTACCGGGAAGTGAGCAGGTGTTTGCACATGTATAGCGACCAGACAGTCCCGCCCTCCATGAGTCGCTTGCTGCCCTGTCTAAGGGAGTTAACCGCGACGAAAACCCAAAACCTGCTGCCTAGGCAGGCCGGTCTTGATTTACCAAAGGCTAAAGGAGTTAACCCTCACAGGAAATAAAAACCAAGGCCAAGTGGGGGGGGGGGGGGAGGAGGGAAGGGGCTCAAGGCAGCAGCCGAACCACCTACCTAGGGTACAGTGGGCTAATCACCTTGTTACCCAAAACCAACTGGTTGAGAGAAATCAAAATGGTACTTAGCTGGAAATACCCGGACGAAAATTCAGAAGATGACCCTGAAATCGAACTCGTACACCGTGAATCTTGGAAGATGGAAGGACAGAGCAGTAAAAGGAAAGAGTTGAATTAGCTGTAGAATTAGAACAATTCAAAGTAGATATTCTGGCTATTACATAAACAAAGAAGAAAGGACAAGGAACAGAAAATGAACAGAAAAGGAAGAACCAAGTCATACCTTAATCTTCTCTGGAGTAGATGTAAAGGATAGAGCTTGAGCACTAGTAGCCTTCTTATACATAAAATACATGAGCATTTCTTAGACAGTTGGATATGTATATATATATGTATATATATATATATATTATATATATATATATATATATATATATATATATATATATATATATATATATATATATATATATATATATATATATATATATATATATATATATATATATATATATATATATATATATGAAGGTCTAGATTATGAGAGATGAACATTAAACCAAAAGGAAAAGAACTTCAATTATTAAAAGCTTATGGACCAAAAGGATCCCCAGTATAAGCAAAATTCATTGTTGACATTTTTCTATGCACGTTTACATACGGCACTCTTACGGTTTGACATTCTAGCGCCAAAAAAGTAAGAAACACATTGCCATTTGGGTCTGGTAGCTTTTGAACTAACAAGTGTGGCTGGATGGTATTAAATGCATACGAGAAGTCGACAAATAATATCCTACAGTAACTTCTCGACTTATCCAGATGTTTATATAATATACTGTTTAGGATCATTAATATAACATCTTTACTACATCGCTTTGATTGGTAGGAAAATTGAAAGGGGTCTCAAAAAAAGGATCGTATTCGTATCTGAATAATAAGTTTGGACGATACTAGTCTCTCAAAACATTTCATGATGATAGAAGTGAGGGCTATACTGCGTGTGTTGTTCATCAAGGTCATTTTGTCTTTCTTTGGGGGTGGGCATACTGTCTGGGAGTTTTTTCTCCAGCTACTGGGAATAGAGGAATTTATAATAGAGATATATTCAAAATATAGGTGAAAATTCCACACAATCGGTTTGTACAAATTGTCAACACTTTAACACCATCCGGTCTACATGCGTTTCTCTCATTTACAATTAAAAACAGACTAGTCACCTCACTCTGGTTAAACTCAATCTTCTCATCCTCTTTCATTCTTGTGTTTACAAACAGAACTAGCAAAATGTATTGGATTTCTTCTTCAAAATTCACTGCGTTGAAGAAACGTGAATATAATGCGTTAAGCTCATCCAAAGCAATATCATAAGTGGAAACTGGTTTGTTTTGTGTCTACTGTGTAATAGTTTTTGACTCATTCTGTGTTTATTTCATGTTGCTAGAGTCGAATGTTTTAAAAATTTTCTTTTATATCTCTTTTTAAATTTTGCTTTTCTTTTTTTTTTTTTCTTCTATTTGTTTAATTTTCAATCAAGTTATATTCCCAGAGGCTTATATATACTTTTGTGTGTGTGTGTGTGTGTGTGTGTGTGTGTGTGTGTGTGTGTGTGTGTGTTAAATAATGATTTAGGCTCCTTCCTCGTCTATAGCTTGTTGTTGGGATGACACATCATCTCCTTGTCTTCACATACTTCACATAATGATGAACTCAGAAAGGAAAACTAAGGGAAGAAATCAACCAGAGAATCCAAAACGCAATTACAATATTATATAACCATCTAGGAAAGGTATCTGTAGGTAAACAAGAATTGTCAACAAATACCAAAATTGCAGTATACAGCACAGTTTATTGTCCTACTCTCCTCTATGGCAACAAAACCTGGACCTTAGATTAGGGACACAGCAGAGTACAGTCAGCTGAAATGAATTGTCTCAGAAGGGTAGTTGGGAAAAGTAAAGGAGACAAAATCAGAAACACAACAATAAGATATCAAACCAAGGCAGATGACATTAAAACTAAGATAGAAATAAATCAACTGAGATGGTTTGGGCATGTAAACATAATGAAGGAAAAGAGAATAGCTAGATCAGTATACGATGTTATAACCCAAGGGAAAAGACCAAAAGGTAGACTTCGGAGAAAGTGGGATAAAGATAGGACAGAGGGACTAAAGCAAAGGAATTTAACAGAAAAGGTTAGGACAGAGTAGCCTGGAGAGAGATATTTCGAGTATCCATACCCTTACACCGGAAGGTAGAGTAGGAATTGATAAGATAAAACGAGATACGATAAGATAAGCTCTGTTAGTCCTTTTGGAAAGTGGTTTTAGTCAAAATCTAACAACATTTCACAAAGAAATGGTCATTTCTTAAATAATATAACATGAAACAATTTACATGGAATGTTAATTACCATGAAAAATAATCTAATATATTACAACACATCTTTATATATTTCTCCTAAAATTTATACATTTAATGATTAACTTAACTTACATTTGTTTTTAATTTAAATGCATAGACGTATTCTTATATTTTTCCAACGGAAATTATAATAACACAAGTATAATTTCCCTTTTTTTATAAGGATCAATAAAGATGATTGAGTTGAACTGAATCATCAATTTTAATAAACCAATATGAAACAACTCTCTCTCTCTCTCTCTCTCTCTCTCTCTCTCTCTCTCTCTCTCTCTCTCTCTCTCTCTCTCTCTCTCTCTCTCTCTCTCTCTCTCTCTCTCTCTCTCTCTCTCTCTCTCTCTCTCTCTCTCTCTCTCTCTCTCTCTCTCTCTCTCTCTCTCTCTCTCTCTCTCTCTCTCTCTCTCTCTCTCTCTCTCTCTCTCTCTCTCTCTCTCTCTCTCTCTCTCTCTTCATCTCTCTCTCTCTCTCTCTCTCTCTCTCTCTCTCTCTCTCTCTCTCTCTCTCTCTCTCTCTCTCTCTCTCTCTCTCTCTCTCTCTCTCTCTCTCTCTCTCTCTCTCTCTCTCTATCTCTCTCTCTCTCTCTCTCTCTCTCTCTCTCTCTCTCTCTCTCTCTCTCTCTCTCTCTCTCTCTCTCTCTCTCTCTCTCTCTCTCTCTCTCTCTCTCTCTCTCTCTCTCACACACACACACACACACACACACACACACACACACACACACACACAACAGTGGACAAGGACAATGACAATAGACATAATGAAAGAAAGCAAGTGAAAAGAATAGAAACGTGAACAAGGGCGGAAAGAATTAATGAAAAAAAATCAGAATAATACATTAGTAAAGCAATGGATACACAGAAAATAATTCAGGAAAAGAATCAAAATAACACATTAGTACATGGAATGGATATACAGGAAACAATGAATTGAAAAAAAATCTAAACACAACATTAGTAAATGCAATGGATACGCAGGCAATAAGGATTGAAAAAAAAACACATTAGAAAATACAATGGATACACAGGAAATAATTCCTGAAAAAAATCAAAATAACACGTTAGTAAATGCCCTGGATACACAGGAAATAATTCCTGAAAAAAATTATAATAACACATTAGTACATGCAATGGATACACAGGACATAGTGAACGAAAACAGATGTAAATAACAGATTAGTAAATACAATGGATACACAGGAAATAATGAATAAATAAAAATATATAAATGCAACATTAGTAAATGCAATGGATACAGAGAAAATAATGATTGAAAAAAAAACACATTAGAAAATGCAATGGATACACAGGAAAAAAATGAATGAAAAAAAATCAAAATGAAAACACATTAGTAAGTGCAATGGATACACATGACATAATGAGCAAAAACGAAAATCAAAGTAACACATTAGTAAATGCAATGGATACACATGGCTTAATGAGCAAAAACAAAAATCAAAGTAACACATTAGTAAATGCAAGGATACACATGACTTAATGAGCAAAAACAAAAAATCAAAGTAACACATTAGTAAATGCAAGGATACACATGACTTAATGAGCAAAAACAAAAATCAAAGTAACACATTAGTAAATTCAAGGATACACAGCACATAATGAACGAAAACCAAAACATCAAAATAACACATTAATAAATGTCATGGATACACAAGACTTAATGAACCAAAAAATAAATCAAAATGACACATTAGTAAAGAAATAATGAATGAAGAAAATGAAAACAATAGCTTACTTAATGCAATGGATACATAGGAAATAAGGAATGAAAAAAATATGAAAATAATACCTTACTTAATGCAATGGATACACAGGAAATAAGGAATGAAAAAAAAATATGAAAATAATACCTTACTTAATGCAATGGATACACAGGAAATAAGGAATGAAAAAATATGAAAATAATACCTTACTTAATGCAATGGATACACAGGAAATAAGGAATGAAAAAAAATATGAAAATAATACCTTACTTAATGCAATGGATACACAGGAAATAAGGAATGAAAAAAAATATGAAAATAATACCTTACTAAATGAAATGAATAAAGATAAAGATAATAAAGATGGATTTATAGTCTGTATCCCCGCCCGCACAAGTACAGGATCACCACGGACTGTACATCATTTATCCCCAGCAGGCCATGTCATTCAAAGTCCTTCTCAACTCCCATGGGGAGCATACAGTTCACAAACCTGTTAGGCTTTTCGTACTAACGCTCAGACAAGATCTTTTCTACCTATAGGGAAATAATGTACTTTTCACAGGAAATAAATTGGTATGTTATGGAAACAAAAAATAAAACAAAAAAAGAACTAGTATATTTAAGTGTTACAGAAATTAAAGGTACCACACACAGAGACCCCCCCCCACTTGAAATAGAAGACAAACAAAATTAGTTATCAAATATTCCACTTTCGTGAATGAGTAACGTTGAAATGATAATAAGGGAGCAAATCGATACGATGAGGAATTATGTATGACATAATTATTGTAGAAAAATGAAAGTGAAGAATAAACGTGAATAATGTACATAAACATAATGAATCTGTAGATAAATAATGCTACTGGAATTAAACTAGATTGCGTATATAACAAATTGTGAGTAACTGAAAAAGCTAAACAATTACATACATCTTATATTGAATATAATGTCTAAATGTGAATTTTATTTGTAAAATGTACAGTACAACTGTACAGTACAGCTGTACAGACTGTACAGACAGTACAACTATCTACGATCGAGTAATACTTTCCATAAGCCATTTCCCTTACTTCCCCCCCACCCCGCCTTTGTGTACCTATTTTAGTTATGATTTAATGTTTAGATATAAATTTGTTTGTAGCTTTGTAAAATTGTATCACGTGACCAAGTCAATTTTCCCATCTGAGATCAATAAAATTATCCTATCTGTCTTATCTTATAAGTGTTACGTAAGTAAAAATTTAAAAAAATACAGATGTTAACAAATAATAATACTGTTTCAGAAATCAAATTGATTTCTTTGATATTAACGAGGTCAAATTAATATGTAAAACATCTATAAGCCACATCTGACTATTCTAGTGATTTTTGGTTCGATTTGTCTTTCAGGTATATAAATCACCGACGTCGTAGACATCGGGTAGGGAAATCAGTGGCGTTGTGGATATGTTGGGTAGGGAAATCAGTGGCGTTGTAGACACATCGGGTAGGGAATTCAGTGGCGTTGTGGACACATTGGGTAGGGAAATCAGTGACGTTGTAGACACATCGGGTAGGGAAATCAGTGACGTTGTAGACACATTGGGTAGGGAATTCAGTGGCGTTGTAGACACATCGGGTAGGGAAATCAGTAAAAAGTTGTGGACACATTGGGTAGGGAAATCAGTGGCGTTGTGGACATGTTGGGTAGGAAATCAGTGACGACACATTGTGGACACATTTGGTAGGGAATTCAGTGACGTTGTAGACACATTGGGTAGGGAAATCAGTGGCGACCCATTGTGGACATGGACATTGGGTAGGGAAATCAGTGGCGTTGTGGACACATTGGGTAGGGAAATCAGTGGCGTTGTGGACATGTTGGGTAGGGAAATCAGTGGCGTTGTGGACATGTTGGGTAGGAAAATCAGTGGCGTTGTGGACACATTTGGTAGGGAATTTGACGTTGTAGACACATTGGGTAGGAAAATCAGGGGCGTTGTGGACACGTTGGGTAGGGAAATCAGTGTTGTGGACACGTTGTAGGGAAACAGTGACGTTGTGGACATGTTGGGTAGGGAAATCAGGGGCGTTGTGGACATGTTGGGTAGGGAAATCAGTGACGTTGTGGACACGTTGGGTAGGGAAATCAGTGGTTGTTGACATGTTGTGGTAGGAAATCAGTGGCGTTGTGGACACTATTGGGTAGGGAAATCAGTGACGTTGTGGACACATCGGGTAGGAAATTCAGTGACGTTGTGGAGACCAAGTCATGTTGGGTAGGGAAATCAGTGGCGTTGTGGACACATTGGGTAGGGAAATCAGTGACGTTGTGGACACGTTGGGTAGGGAAATCAGTGGCGTTGTCGATATGTTGGGTAGGGAAATCAATGACGTTGTTGGGTAGGAAAATCAGTGGCGTTGTGGACACATTTGGTAGGGAATCAGTGACGTTGTAGACACATTGGGTAGGAAAATCAGGGGCGATGTTGACACGTTGGGTAGGGAAATCAGTGGCGTTGTGGACACGCTGGGTAGGGAAATCAGTGACGTTGTGGACATGTTGGGTAGGGAATCATCAGTGGCGTTGTGGACACATTGGGTAGGGAAATCAGTGGCGTTGTGGACACATTGGTTAGGGAAAAGTGACGTTGTGGACACATCGGGTAGGAAATTCAGTGACGTTGTGGACATGTTGGGTAGGGAAGTCAGTGGCGTTGTGGACACATTGGGTAGGGAAATCAGTGACGTTGTGGACATGTTGGGTAGGGAAATCAGTGGCGTTGTGGACATGTTGGGTAGGAAATCAGTGACGTTGTTGACATGTTGGGTAGGGAAATCAGTGACGTTGTGGACATGTTGGGTAGGAAATTCAGTGACATTGTGGACACATTGGGTAGGAAATTCAGTGACGTTGTGGACATGTTGGGTAGGGAAATCAGTGACGTTGTGGACACATTGGGTAGGGAATTCAGTGGCGGTGTGGACACGTTGGGGGCAATTCAGTGACGCTGTTGGTAGGGAATTCAGTGGCGTTCTGGACATGTTGGGTAGGGAAATCAGTGGCGTTGTGGACACGTTTGGTAGGGAACTCAGTGACGTTGTGGACATGTTGGGTGTCAGTGATGTTGTGGACATTGGGTAAGGAATTCAGTGACGTTGTGGACATGTTGGGTAGGAAATTCAGTGACGTTGTGGACATGTTGGGTAGGGAAATCAGTGACGTTGTGGACATGTTGGGTAGGGAAATCAGTGACGTTGTGGACATGTTGGGTAGGGAATTCAGTGACGTTGTGGACATGTTGGGTAGGAAATTCAGTGACGTTGTGGACATGTTGGGTAGGGAATTCAGTGACGTTGTGGACATGTTGGGTAGGAAATTCAGTGACGTTGTGGACACGTTGGGTAGGGAATTCAGTGACGTTGTGGACATGTTGGGTAGGGAATTCAGTGACGTTGTAGACATGTTGGGTAGGGACAGTGACGTTGTGGACATGTTGGGTAGGGAATTCAGTGACGTTGTTGACCCATTGGGTAGGGAATTCAGTGACGTTGTGGACATGTTTGGATAAGGAATTCAGTGGCGTTGTGGACATGTTGGGTATGGAATTCAGTGACGTTGTTGACATGTTGGATATGGAATTCAGTGACGTTGTGGACATGTTGGGTAAGGAATTCAGTGACGTTGTGGACATGTTGGGTAAGGAATTCAGTGACGTTGTGGACATGTTGGGTAGGGAATTCAGTTGTGGACATGTTTAAGGAATTCAGTGACGTTGTTGGGTAGGGAATTCAGTGACGTTGTGAACATGACATGTTGGGTATGGAATTCAGTGACGTTGTGGACATGTTGGATAGGAATTCAGTGACGTTGTTGACCCATTGGATATGGAATTCAGTGGCGTTGTTGACCCATTGGATATGGAATTCAGTGACGTTGTTGACCCATTGGATATGGAATTCAGTGGCGTTGTGGACATGTTGGGTAGGAAATCAGTGACGTTGTTGACCCATTGGGTAGGGAATTCAGTGGCGTAGGGAAAATCATGGCGTTGTGGACACGTTTGGTAGGGAACTCAGTGACGTTGTGGACATGTTGGGTAAGGAATTCAGTGACGTTGTTGACCCATGGGGTAAGGAATTCAGTGACGTTGTGGACATGTTGGGTAAGGAATTCAGTGACGTTGTGGACATTGGGTAGGGAAATCAGTGACGTTGTTGACCCATTGGGTATGGAATTCAGTGACGTTGTGGACACATTGGGTAGGGAATTCAGTGACGTTGTGGACACATTGGGTAAGGAATTCAGTGACGTTGTGGACATGTTGGGTAGGGAAATCAGTGACGTTGTGGACATGTTGGGTAAGGAATTCAGTGACGTTGTGGACATGTTGGGAGGGAATTCAGTGACGTTGTGGACATGTTGGGTAGGGAAATCAGTGACGTTGTGGACATGTTGGGTAGGGAATTCAGTGACGTTGTTGACCCATTGGATATGGAATTCAGTGGCGTTGTTGACCCATTGGATATGGAATTCAGTGACGTTGTTGACCCATTGGATATGGAATTCAGTGGCGTTGTTGACCCATTGATATGGAATTCAGTGACGTTGTTGACCCATTGGATATGGAATTCAGTGACGACATGTTTCAAATTCTGTTGGACACGTTGGGTAGGGAAATCAGTGACGTTGTGGACATTTTTAAAATTCAGTGACGTTGTGGACATGTTGGGTAGGAATTCAGTGACGTTGTTGACCCATTGGATATGGAATTCAGTGGCATTGTTGACCCATTGGTGGAATTCAGTGACGTTGTTGACCCATTGGATATGGAATTCAGTGGCGTTGTTGACCCATTGGATATGGAATTAGTGACGTTGTTGACCCAATGGTCAGTGACGTTGTGGACATGTTGGGTAGGGAAATCAGTGACGTTGTTAACCCATTGGGTAGGGAAATCTGACGTTGTGTTTGGTAGGGTCCCAACGTTGTGGACAGATTGGGTAAGGAATTCAGTGACGTTGTAGACACATTGGATGTAGGGAAATCAGTGACGTTGTTGAAACCCATTAGGAAATCAGTGACGTTGTTGACCCATTGGGTAGGGAAATCAGTGACGTTGTGGACACATTGGGTAGGAAAATCAGGGGCGTTTGTGGACACAACGATGAAGGAAATCAGGGGCGTTGTGGACACGTTGATAGGGAAATCAGTGACGTTATGGACATGTTGGGTAGGGAATTCAGTGGCGTTGTTGACCCATTGGGGAGGGAATTCAGTGACGCTGTGGACACGTTGGGTAGGAAATCAGTGGCGTTCTGTACACGTTGGGTAGGGAATTCAGTGACGTTGTAGACACATTGGGTAGGAAAATCAGGGACGTTGTGGACACGTTGGGTAGGGAATTCAGTGACGTCATGTACAATTTCGTTGGGTAGATAAACCAGGGTAGCCACATGGATAACAGGCGACATCTTCAAATATGTTTGACAGAGGCACTTTGGCCCCTTGTCCGATCCATTTTTTAAAATAATTTCTGCATAGATACGACATGCAACTATTGGTAGGGTTAAGGGAGGGGATGTGGCATCGTCCACATTTTGTCTAGTTTATGGTTCCGTTATTGTCAAGTCATTGTCTTTCAGTTTGCCTGCTTCCCCAGCTTTCTTCCTGTTCTCTTCGTCCCAACGTTTACAGATGGGGGTGTGAGAAGTATGAGGATGGACACAAACACAGCCGCACCGGCGTAGTGAAGGGCACGGTGAAATCTCCAGTGGCGTCAACCAAAGCGCCTGAAATGAGCAAGTCAGAGTGCAAAACAAACGATGAAGACAGAAATAACGAAGAAGAGAAAATAGATGATAATAACAATATGTAAAGACGATAAAAAATGAAAGTAATAAGACCAATGGTAGATAAAAAGATGATGATAAAAATAACGTTCGTGATGATTTAGTGAAAAAAACAAATCTCAGTTCTCTCTGTTTGAAGCTAGCAGTAATCTAGATTAGCTCAGATTAGGGAAAGTGAGAGGCACAGTGAGATCAGACTAGGAGAGTACTGACGACGATGCTAACAGTGAGACACATCAGACTAGGAGAGTGAGAGGCACTGACGCCGTAACGACACTGGCAGTGAGACACATCAGACTAGGAGAGTGAGAGGCACTTACGCCGTAACGACGCTAACAGTGAGACACATCAGACTAGGAGAGTGAGAGGCACTGACGCCGTAACGACGCTAGCAGTGAGACACATCAGACTAGGAGAGTGAGAGGCACTGACGCCGTCACGACGCTAACAGTGAGACACATCAGACTAGGAGAGTGAGAGGCACTGACGCCGTACGCCACGACGCTAACAGTGAGACACATCAGACTAGGAGAGTGAGAGAGGCACTAACAGTGAGACGCCTTAACGACACTAGCAGTGAGACACATCAGACTAGGAGAGTGAGAGGCACTGACGCCGTAACGACGCTAACAGTGAGACACATCAGACTAGGAGAGTGAGAGGCACTGACGCCGTCACGACGCTAGCGAGCTCAATTCCTCTACACATAACGGAAAAGAAAGTGCTTGTGGCGTCATATTCGTTGATTTGTTATTCCTTTTTAGTACCGTTTATTAAAGTGTCCCTTTACGTGTTCACGGTTAAATTCGCCCCTGGCGTGTAGTGACACAAACTGTGACCTACATTGGACTGCAATGTACCTCGGAGCCTTCCCATTGTCGGGCATTTTCCTCGGTCCGATAACTCAATATAGCTCAACAATTTTATTATCATATCATATCTTTTTAGAGGCTATATAGGTGATTTGAGCTTTAAATGCACCCTACATCTTAAAATAATCGTGGAGTTTTAAAATGATTTCTCATAATAATAATAATCAATAAGAACAATGAGTATTCATTCATCATACAAGTATTTTAATTTGTAGAGCTCCATATCAATGGCATTTTAAAAACAATATTAATATTGATTGCATTTTTGTTTTGTTTTGAACAGTAAATTATCCCATATTTATTTGCTTAGTGTTAAATAGCACCTTGCCCAAAGTCATCGACCATTTAGGGAAAACCAAGCCAGACCAAACAGGAAGAGCACATGTGTGAAGTGTCAGGAAATGAAATAGAAGGTTGAGGGGTGGGGAGTGGGGTGGGAGGGGAGGGGAGGGGAGGGGCGGAGTTAAGCAGTCATGGTGTCATTACTACATTGACGTTCTTACAAACGGATCTAGAAGCTGGAGTAGCTATCGTGATCAGATTGGGTTCCTTGAAAACTTCCAGTCTTTACGTCACCTCTGTGGGTTTTTGTTTTAACATGCATGCATTCACAGATACGTTTTTGATATGAGTATGAGGAGAAAATATGTATGTATGTATGTATGTATGTATGTATGTATGTATGTATGTATGTATGTATGTATGTATGTATGTATGTATGTATGCATGCATGCATGTATGTATGTATGTATGTATGTATGTATGTATGTATATATGTATGTGTATGTGTAAGTATGTATGTATGTATGTATGTATGTATGTATGTATGTATGTATGTATGTATGTATGTATATATGTACTTATGCATGTATGAATGTATGTATGTATGTATGTATTATGTATGTATGTTTGTATTTATGCGTATGTGTATGTATGTATGTATGTATGTATGTATGTATGTTATGTATGTTATGTATGTATATGTATGTATGTTATATATGTTATGTATGTATATGTATGCATGTGTGTATGTTATATATATATATATGTTATATATATATATATATATATATATATATATATATGTATGTATGTATGTATGTATGTATGTATGTATGTATGTATGTATGTATGTATGTATGTATGTATGTATGTGTATGTAAGTAATGTATATATATATGTATGTATGTATGTGTGTGTATATATGTATCTAGGTGTTTATGTATATGTATGTATATATGTGTGTAAGTATGTATGTACGCATATGTGTATATATTTTTGTTTATATGTTTGCGTGTATGTATATATGTCTGTATACGTATATATATATATATATATATATATATATATATATATATATATATATATATATATATGTATATATATGTGTGTGTGTGTGTATGTATGTATGTATGTATGTTGTGTATGTATATATATATGTGTGTTTATGTATGAACGTATATATGTATTTATTATGTTTGTATGTATTTTATATGTATAAATATATATATATTTATATATATATATATATATATATATATATATATATATATATATATATATATATATATATATATAATATATATGCGTGTATGTATATGTATGTATATGTAGTATGTATATATATGTAATATATATATATATATATATATATATATATATATATATATATATATATATATATATATATATATATATATATATATATATATGTGTGTGTATGTGTACGTATACGCATATGACGGTCACCTTGAACAGGGTGGTTGGCCGAGACTACCAGCAGGATTGCCATAGTGCAAATGCCCATTGCCCTGGGCGCCTTCTCCGTTCCATAGTAGTCCAACATCATGGCGTTGAATAGATTCTGCCGGAAGCCCGAAAAGATGCCAGCTAGCAAGGCGAACATGACGAACAAGGAGTAGGTGGTGTAGTATCTGGCAAACTGGGTGATGACCACGATGACCGACAGGGAACCCGCTATCAGCTGTGGACAACAAAATAGATGATAAATTATTTTTTTTAAAGTGACATTCGTTGTTTTCAGTGCTGTCTTGGCAGTCCAACGACTATAGCCTAATCATACGTTTATATAAGCTACCCATGATTTACAAGCGCATTGTTCCCTGATAGCATCATCAATCCCCAGATAAGACAAAACAAAACAATAACACATAGACGACATCATCCCAGTGGCTCAGGGAATAGAGCTTGAGAAAATATCCCCTTTTCAGTAGAGTTACAGGGAATATCGAGAGAAAAAAAATCCCCAATTGCCAAGACGATAGGTTGAGACACAGTCTATAGGAAATGAAAAACAAAATCACCAATTGCCAAGACGATAGGTTGAGAAACAGTCTATAGGAAATGAAAAACAAAATCACCAATTGCCAAGACGATAGGTTGAGACACAGTCTATAGGAAATGAAAAACAAAATCACCAATTGCCAAGACGAAAATGAGCATTGTTATTGTTACAAAATCACCAATTGCCAAGATGATAGGTTGAGAAACAGTTAGAAATGAAAAAAAAATCACGTCAATTGCCAAGACGATAGGTTGAGAAACAGTCTATAGGAAATAAAAAACAAAATCACCAATTGCCAAGACGATAGGTTCACAGTCTATCAGAAATAGAAAAACAAAATCCCGTCAAACCTAAGACAATAGGTTGAGACACAGTCACCCTGTCAGGAAATGAAAAAAAAATGTCACCAATTGCCAAGACGAAAACTTTGCATTGTTTTATATTCATTCCTTCATTTCCGCTCATTAGATATGCAATAAAAATCCCGTCAAACCTAAGTATCGAATACTGTATAGGCACTTGACATCACCCTGTATCCCGTAACCTATTGAGTAGTTCATCGTTGAAAAAAAAAAAAAAAGAATGTATATATAAAACAGTAAGCATAATCATGATTGTTGACGGGCATGTTTGTATATATATATATATATATATATATATATATATATAAATATATATATATATATATATATATATATATATATATATATATATATATATATATATATATATATATATATATATATATATATATATATTGAAAGAAAAAAGTTAAAAAAAAGACTCACATTCTCTTTGGAAATCCAGTTCTTATCGGCAATGAAACCGACAAAGATACGCACAACAAGGTCCATGCACCCAGCAAAGGTGAGAAGGAAGGCGGCGTCTGTCTTGGAAATTCCCACCTTGTAGGCAATGGCCGGCATGTAGACTATGACAAAGTTAGTGAAAGCACTGGTGGATGTGTAGGCAATGTGCATACGAAGTGTCCACAGCTGAAAGGAAAAGAGTTAGTGAAAGCACTGATGGATGTGTAGGCAAGTTGCATGCAAAGTATCCACAACTGAAAGGGAAAAGTTGGTGAAAGCACTGATGGATGTGTAGGCAAGTTGCATGCGAAGTGTCCACAACTGAAAGGAAAACGTTGGTGAAAGCACTGATGGGGGTGTAGGCAATGTGCATACGAAGTGTCCACAACTGAAAGGAAAAAGTTGGTGAAAGACCTGATGGGGGTGTAGGCAATGTGCATACCAAGTGTTCCCAACTGAAATGAAAAACGTTAGTGAAAGCACTGGTGAATGTGTATACAAGGTGCATACGAAGTATCCACAACTGAAATGCAAAGTTAGTGAAAGCACTGGTCAATGTATAGACAAGGTGCGTAACAAATGTCCACAACTCAAATGACAAAGTTGGTGAAAGCACTGATGGATGTGTAGGTAAAGGTACATACCATGTGTCCACAACTGAGATGACAAAGTTGGTGAAAGAACTGGTGAATGTGTAGGCACGGTGCATACAAAGTATTCAGAACTGTAATTAAAAGGTTGAGAAAGCACTGATGGATGTGTATACAAGGTGCCTACCAAGTGTCCAGAACTGAAATAACAAAGTTAGTGAAAGCACTGGTGGATGTACCAAGTGTCCACAGCTGAAATAACAAAGTTAGTGAAAGCACTGTGTATGTGTAGACAAGATGCGTACGAAGTGTCCACAACTGAAATGACAAAGTTAGTGAAAGCACTGGTGAATGTGTAGACAAGGTGCATACAACTGAAAGGAAAATGTCCACTGGTGAACTGAAAGGAAAAAGTTAGTGAAAGCACTGGTGAATGTGTAGACAAGGTGCATACGAAATGTCCACAACTGAAATGACAAAGTTGGTGAAAGCACTGGTCGATATGTAGACAAGGTGAGTACCAAATGATCACAACTCAAAGGACAAAGTTGGTGAAAGCACTGATGGATGTGTAGGCAAGGTGCGTACCAAGTATCCACAACTGAAATGACAAAGTTGGTGAAAGCACTGGTCGATATGTAGACAAGGTGAGTACCAAATGATCACAACTCAAAGGACAAAGTCGGTGAAAGAACTGATGATGTGTAGGCAAGGTGCTTACCAAGCGTCCACAACTGAAATGACAAAGTTGGTGAAAGCACTGGTGGATGTACCAAGTGTCCACAACTGAAATGACAAAGTTGGTGAAAGCACTGATGGATGTGTAGACAAGGTGCTTACCAAGTGTCCACAACTGAAATGACAAAGTTGGTGAAAGCACTGATGGGGTAGGTAAGGTGCACCAAGCGTCCACAACTGAAATGACAAAGTTGGTGAAAGCACTGATGATGTGTAGGCAAGGTGCTTACCAAGCGTCCACAACTGAAATGACAAAGTTGGTGAAAGCACTGGTGGATGTACCAAGTGTCCACAACTGAAATGACAAAGTTGGTGAAAGCACTGATGATGTGTAGGCAAGGTGCTTACCAAGCGTCCACAACTGAAATGACAAAGTTGGTGAAATCACTGGTGGATGTACCAAGTGTCCACAACTGAAATGACAAAGTTGGTGAAAGCACTGGTGGATGTACCAAGTGTCCACAACTGAAATGACAAAGTTGGTGAAAGCACTGATGGATGTGTAGGTAAGGTGCGTACGAAGTGTCCAAAACTGAAATGGAGATATTTCGATTTGACTTCGATTTGAGTTGTATTTCGAGTTTGAGTTTGAGTTTTATTTGATTTTAATTGTGATTTAATTTTGATTTGGGTTAGATTTCACGGTTTGTCTCGATCTGATTTGTTGTTTTTTTTAAATGTTCTGATTTGCTAAAAACTTGATGTGACTTGATTTTGATTTGATGTGATCAGATTTGATTTGGTTTTGATGTGATTTGAGTATGATATGATATGATATGGTTTGATTTGAATATGATTTTATTATGATTTTATTTATTTCAATGGATTTTGATGTGGTTTGAGTTTAATTTGATATGATATGATTTAACCTGCTTGTGATTTGATTTTGATTTGATTTGATTTGATTTGATTTGATTTCATTTCATTTCATATTATTTTACTTTTGATTTGATGTTCTGGGATTTCGTTGCTGTTGACCGGATTGACCTAATAACAGTAAGTGTTAACAGAGTGTTGTTATCTGCACACGGGACCTCCTTTCAGTCGTCCATTTCCAATGGACTAGGTAGGTGGGTTTTGCTCGAGAACATGTTTATCCTGTCGCACACGAACCCACGTATGATATAGAGTTTATTGTGCAGTTTTAAAAAGGGGCCCCGGTAGTCCAGAGGCAAAGTGTCGGCATCTCAACCAAAAGATACTGGGTTCGAACTCTGACAAGGATTGAAAACGTTTCTCGACTGTTTTCGAGCACAATGCACTCCCCCCCCTCCACCCCTGGTTAGGATAAGTGGACTGGCACCTACTCCTGTCGGAGATGGACAATAAAGATGAGGTGCCATGTGCAGATCACAACACTGTGCACGTTAAAGATTCCTTGGCTGTTTACAATAGAAATCCCAGCAAAACCCCGCGTCAACCTTAGTTGTGGATGTGGATAAAATCAAATCAAATCAAATCAAATCATGTCGAACCGAATTGAATCGAATCCAACCAATCAAAACGAGTGGAATCGAATCAAATCAAAAAAAATCAAATCAAATCAAATCAAAATCAAATCAAATCAAATCAAATCAAATCAAACTAAATCGAATGGAATCAATCAAATCAAATCAAATCAAATCAAATCAACTCAAATCAAATCAAATAAAAATCAAATCAAATAAAAAATCAAATCAAATCAAATCAAATCAAATCAAATCAAATCAAACTAAATCGACTGGAATCAAATCAAATCAATCAAACCGAATCAAATCAAATCGAATGGAAATAAATCAAATCAAATGAAATGTAAATCAAAACAAACAGTTTTAAAAGAGCTACAATGTTATACCTTCAGCAGAGATGTGTCGATAAATGTGGACACGGAGCAGGAAATTGGTTTTCTAGATTTCCTTCTTGTCGTTTCGTCATCAGAATCATCATCCTCTTCTGCCACCACCTGCACGTCAGCAGGCATCACATTCAACATGGAGCCAGCGATACTCGCCCCAAGAATGACTGACGTCATCGATGACGCAGAAGCTAACTTGACTCCATCTTTTGTATCGGTGGCCCGCAACTGACGCTCAAAGCCTTGGACTGTGCTGGCTGATTGACTGACTGATCTTTCAAACGTCACTGGCAAACGCCTGTTGCCAAGGGAGAACGTCCTTCCCCTCGGTAGAGTCCCCAGCTCTGTGGTGTCAACACTGATTGGAGGGTCTAAGTCGAGTTTTATCTTGGACGTTAGACTTTCTATAGAATGTATGAATTGTTTCTTTTCATCTTTGGCTCCATCCTTTTGCGTGTCCCTGAGAGCTCGACCTCGCTTCCGTTTGTAGGCCTTTCTGGAAGAATCAATGTAAGCTATGAAACGTAAAATGGAGAAACCGGCAACATCCTTACCCCAAAAGAGTATAATGAACATACAATCTAACAAATGCCAATTTTTACATGTACTCTACTCGTTTTGAATAGACTCCGATACCCGTTCGGATAGACCCAGCTACCCGTTTTGAATAGACCTAGCTACTCTTTTTGAATAGACCCAGCTACTCTTTTTGAATAGACCCAGCTACCCGTTTTGAATAGACACAACTATTCTTTTTGAATAGACCCAACTATTCTTTTTGAATAGACCGAACTATTCTTTTTGAATAGACCCAGCTACTCTTTTTGAATAGACCCAGCTACTCTTTTTGAATAGACCCAGATTCCCGTTTTGAATAGACCCAACTATTCGTTTTGAATAGACACAGCTTCCCGTTTTGAATATACACAGCTTCCCGTTTTGAATAGACCCAACTATTCGTTTTGAATAGACACAGCTTCCCGTTTTGAATAGACCCAACTATTCGTTTTGAATAGACCCAACTATTCGGTTTGAATAGACATAGCTTCCCGTTTTGAATATACACAGCTTCCCGTTTTGAAATACACAGCTTCCCGTTTTGAATATACACAGCTTCCCGTTTTGAATATACACAGCTTCCCGTTTTGAATAGACCCAACTATTCGTTTTGAATAGACACAGCTTCCCGTTTTGAATAGACCCAACTATTAGTTTTGAATAGACCCAACTATTCGTTTTGAATAGACACAGCTTCCCGTTTTGAATAGACCCAGCTACTCTTTTTGAATAGACCCAGCTTCACGTTTTGAATAGACCAGCTACTCTTTTTGAATAGACCCAGCTTCCCGTTTTGAATAGACCCAGCTACTCTTTTGAATAGACCCAGCTACTCTTTTGAATAGATCCAGCTACTCTTTTTGAATAGACCCAGCTACTCTTTTGAATAGACCCAGCTACTCTTTTTGAATTGACCCAGCTACTTTTTGAATAGACCCAGCTACTCTTTTTGAATAGACCGAGCTACTCTTTTTGAATAAACCCAGCTACTCTTTTTGAATAGACCCAGTTACTCTTTTTGAATACATCCAGTTACTCTTTTTGAATAGACCCAGTTACTCTTTTTGAATAGACCCAGTTACTCTTTTTGAATAGATCCAGCTACCCTTTTTTGAATAGACCCATTTACTCTTTTTGAATAGACCCAGTTACTCTTTTTGAATAGACCCAGCTACTCTTTTTGAATAGACCCAGTTACTCTTTTTGAATAGACCCAGCTACTCTTTTTGAATAGGCCCAGCTACTCTTTTTGAATAGACCCAGTTACTCTTTTTGAATAGACCCAGCTACTCTTTTTGAATAAACCCAGCTACTCTTTTTGAATAGACCCAGTTACTCTTTTTGAATAGATCCAGTTACTCTTTTTGAATAGACCCAGTTATTATTTTTGAATAAACCAAGCTACTCTTTTTGAATAGACCCAGTTACTCTTTTGAATAGACCCAGTTACTCTTTTTGAATAGACCCAGTTACTCTTTTTGAATAGACCCAATTACTCTTTTTGAATAGACCCAGGTACTCTTTTTGAATAGACCCAGCTACTCTTTTGAATAGACCCAGCTACTCTTTTTGAACAGACCCAGCTACTCTTTTGAATAGACCCAGCCACTCTTTTTGAATCGACCCAGCTACTCTTTTTGAATAGACCCAGATTCCCGTTTTGAATAGACCCAACTATTCGTTTTGAATAGACACAGCTTCCCGTTTTGAATATAGACCCGTTTTGAATAGACCCAACTATTCGTTTTGAATAGACACAGCTTCCGTTTTGAATAGACCCAACTATTCGTTTTGAATATACACAGCTTCCCGTTTTGAATAGACCCAACTATTCGTTTTGAATAGACACAGCTTCCCGTTTTGAATAGACCCAACTATTCGTTTTGAATAGACACAGCTTCCCGTTTTGAATAGACACAACTATTCGTTTTGAATAGACACAGCTTCCCGTTTTGAATAGACCCAACTATTCGTTTTGAATAGACACAGGTTCCCGTTTTGAATAGACACAGGTTCCCGTTTTGAATAGACACAACTATTCGTTTTGAATAGACACAGCTTCCCGTTTTGAATAGACACAGGTTCCCGTTTTGAATAGACACAGGTTCCCGTTTTGAATAGACACAGGTTTCGTTTTGAATAGACACAGGTTCCGTTTTGAATAGACACAGGTTCCCGTTTTGAATAGACACACTATTCGTTTTGAATAGACACAGGTTCCCGTTTTGATTCGTTTTGAATAGACACAGCTTCCCGTTTTGAATAGACACCGTTTTGAATAGACCCAGTATTCGTTTTGAATAGACCCAACTATTCGTTTTGAATAGACACAGCTTCCCGTTTTGAATAGACCCAACTATTCGTTTTGAATAGACCCAACTATTCGGTTTGAATAGACACAGCTTCCCGTTTTGAATAGACCCAACTATTCGTTTTGAATAGACCCAACTATTCGTTTTGAATA
The DNA here is from genome assembly GCA_037039925.1 of Doris montereyensis. Lineage (NCBI taxonomy): Eukaryota > Metazoa > Mollusca > Gastropoda > Nudibranchia > Dorididae > Doris > Doris montereyensis. The sequence continues at coordinate 36,674 of JAXRKP010001663.1, forward strand.
GACACAGCTTCCCGTTTTGAATAGACCCAACTTCTCTTTTTGAATAGACCCAGCTTCCCGTTTTGAATAGACCCAGCTACTCTTTTTGAATAGACCCAACTTCCCGTTTTGAATAGACCCAGCTACTCTTTTGAATAGACCCAGCTATTCTTTTGAATAGACCCAGCTACTCTTTTTGAATAGACCCAGCTACTCTTTTGAATAGACCCAGCTACTCTTTTTGAATAGACCCAGCTACTCTTTTTGAATAGACCCAGCTACTCTTTTTGAATAGACCCAGCTACTCTTTTGAATAAACCCAGCTACTCTTTTTGAATAGACCCAGCTACTCTTTTGAATAGATCCAGCTACTCTTTTTGAATAGACCCAGCTACTCTTTTTGAATAGACCCAGCTACTCTTTTTGAATAGACCCAGTTACTTTTTTGAATAGACCCAGTTACTCTTTTTGAATAGACCCAGTTACTCTTTTTGAATAGACCCAGTTACTCTTTTGAATAGACCCAGTTACTCTTTTTGAATAGACCCAGTTACTCTTTTTGAATAGACCCAGTTACTCTTTTTGAATAGACCCAGTTACTCTTTTTGAATAGACCCAGTTACTCTTTTTGAATAGACCCAGTTACTCTTTTTGAATAGACCCAGTTTTTTGAATAGACCAGTTACTCTTTTGAATAGACCCACTCTTTTTGAATAGACCCAGTTTTTTGAATAGACCCAGCTACTCTTTTGAATAGACACAGGTACTCTTTTTGAATAGACCCAGTTACTCTTTTTGAATAGACCCAGCTACTCTTTTTGAATAGACCCAGCTACTCATTTTGAATAGACCCAACTATTCGTTTTGAATAGACCCAGCTTCCACTCTTTTTGAATAGACCCAGCTTCTCGTTTTGAATAGACCCAACTACTCGTTTTGAATAGACCCAGCTTCTCGTTTTGAATAGACCCAGCCGTTTTGAATAGACAGCTACTCTTTTGAATAGACCCAGATTCGTTTTGAATAGACCCAGCCACTCGTTTTGAACAGACCCAGCTACTCTTTTTGAATAGACACAGACCAACTCGTTTTGAATAGAACACGTTTTGAAGCTACTCGTTTTGAATAAACACGTTTTGAATAGACCCAACTATTCGTTTGAATAGACACAGCTTCCCGTTTTGAATATACACAGCTCGTTTTGAATAGACTCAACTATTCGTTTTGAATAGACACAGTTTCGTTTTGAAAGACCCAACTATTCGTTTTGAATAGACACAGCTTCCCGTTTTGAAATAAACGTTTTGAATAGCTACTCTTTTGAATTATTCGTTTTGAATAGACCCAACACGGTTTGAATAGACATACTCGTTTTGAATAGACCCAACTACTAGTTTTGAATAGACCCAACTATTCGTTTTGAATAGACACAGCTTTTTTGAATAGACCCAGCTACTCTTTTTGAATAGACCCAGCTTCACGTTTTGAATAGACCCAGCTACTCTTTTTGAATAGACCCAGATTCTCGTTTTGAATAGACCCAGCTACTCTTTTTGAATAGACCAAGCTACTCTTTTGAATACATCTAGCTACTCTTTTTGAATTGGACCCAGCTACTCTTTTTGAATAGACCCAGCTACTCTTTTTGAATTGACCCAGCTACTCTTTTTGAATGCTACTCTTTTTGAATAGACCCAGCTACTCTTTTTGAATAAACCCAGTTACTCTTTTTGAATAGACCCAGTTACTCTTTTTGAATAGATCCAGTTACTCTTTTTTGAATAGACCCAGTTACTCTTTTTGAATAGACCCAGTTTCTTTTTGAATATAGTTACTCTTTTTGAACAGACCCAGTTACTCTTTTTGAATAGACCCAGTTGTTTTTCAATAGACCCAATTACTGTTTTTGAATAGACCCAGGTACTCTTTTTGAATAGACCCAGTTTTTGAATAGACCCAGCTACTCTTTTTGAACAGACCCAGCTACTCTTTTTGAATAGACCCAGCCACTTTTTGAATAGACCCAGCTACTCTTTTTGAATAGACCCAGATTCCCGTTTTGAATAGACCCAACTATTCGTTTTGAATAGACACAGCTTCGTTTTGAATAGACACAGCTTACCGTTTTGAATAGACCCAACTATTCGTTTTGAATAGACACAGGTTCCCGTTTTGAATAGACCCAACTATTCGTTTTGAATAGACACAGCTTCCCGTTTTGAATAGACCCAACTATTCGTTTTGAATAGACACAGCTTCCCGTTTTGAATAGACCCAACTATTCGTTTTGAATAGACACAGGTTCCCGTTTTGAATAGACCCAACTATTCGTTTTGAATAGACAGCTTCCAGTTTTGAATAGACCCAACTATTCGTTTTGAATAGACAGATTCCCGTTTTGAATAGACCCAACTATTCGTTTTGAATAGACACAGCTTCCCGTTTTGAATAGACCCAACTATTCGTTTTGAATAGACACAGATTCCCGTTTTGAATAGACCCAACTATTCGTTTTGAATATACACAGATTCCCGTTTTGAATAGACCCAACTATTCGTTTTCAATAGACACAGCTTCCCGTTTTGAATAGACACAGGTTCCTGTTTTGAATAGACCCAGTATTCGTTTTGAATAGACCCAAATATTCGGTTTGAATAGACATAGCTTCCCGTTTTGAATAGACCCAACTATTAGTTTTGAATAGACCCAACTATTCGTTTTGAATAGACACAGCTTCCCGTTTTGAATAGACCCAGTACTCTTTTTGAATAGACCCAGCTTCACGTTTTGAATAGACCCAGCTACTCTTTTTGAATAGACCCAGCTTCCCGTTTTGAATAGATCCAGCTACTCTTTTGAATAGACCCAGCTACTCTTTTGAATAGATCCAGCTACTCTTTTTGAATAGACCAGCTACTCTTTTGAATAGACCCAGCTACTCTTTTTGAATTGACCCAGCTACTTTTTTTGAATAGACCCAGCTACTCTTTTTGAATAGACCCAGCTACTCTTTTTGAATAAACCCAGCTACTCTTTTTGAATAGACCCAGTTACTCTTTTTGAATAGATCCAGTTACTCTTTTTGAATAGACCCAGTTACTCTTTTTGAATAGACCCAGTTACTCTTTTTGAATAGATCCAGCTACTCTTTTTGAATAGACCCAGTTACTCTTTTTGAATAGACCCAGTTACTCTTTTTGAATAGACCCCGTTACTCTTTTTGAATAGACCCAGTTACTCTTTTTGAATAGACCCAGTTACTCTTTTTGAATAGACCCAGCTACTCTTTTTGAATAGACCCAGTTACTCTTTTTGAATAGACCCAGCTACTCTTTTTGAATAGACCCAGCTACTCTTTTTGAATAGACCCAGTTACTCTTTTTGAATAGACCCAGCTACTCTTTTTGAATAAACCCAGCTACTCTTTTTGAATAGACCCAGTTACTCTTTTTGAATAGATCCAGTTACTCTTTTTGAATAGACCCAGTTATTATTTGTGAATAAACCAAGCTACTCTTTTTGAATAGACCCAGTTACTCTTTTTGAATAGACCCAGTTACTCTTTTTGAATAGACCCAGTTACTCTTTTTGAATAGACCCAGGTACTCTTTTTGAATAGACACAGCTACTCGTTTTAAATAGACACAGCCACTCGTTTTAAATAAACACAGCCACTCGTTTTAAATAAACACAGCTACGTTTTAAATAGACACAGCCAATCGTTTTAAATAAACACAGCTACTCGTTTTAAATAAACACAGCCACTCGTTTTAAATAAACACAGCTACTCGTTTTAAATAGACACAGCTACTCGTTTTAAATAAACACAGCTACTCGTTTTAAATAGACACAGCTACTCGTTTTAAATAAACACAGCTACTCGTTTTAAATAAACACAGCCACTCGTTTTAAATAAACACAGCTACTCGTTTTAAATAAACACAGCTACTCGTTTTAAATAGACACAGCTACTCGTTTTAAATAAACACAGCCACTCGTTTTAAATAAACACAGCTACTCGTTTTAAATAGACACAGCTATTCGTTTTGAATAGACACAGCTACTCGTTTTAAATAGACACAGCTACTCGCTTTGAATAGACACAGCTACTTGTTTTAAATAGATATAGCTACTCGTTTTGAATAGACACAGCTACTCGTTTTAAATAGACACAGCTATTTGTTTTGAATAGACCCAGCTATTTGTTTTTTGAACAGACACAATTATTCGTTTTAAATATACCCAGCTACTCGTTTTGAATAGACCCAGCTACTCGTTTTAAATAGACACATCTATTCGTTTTAAATAGACACAGCTATTCGTTTTAAATAGACACAGATACTCGTTTTGAATAGACACAGCTACTCGTTTTAAATAGACACAGCTAATCGTTCTGAATAGACCAAGCTACTCGTTTTAAATAGACCCAGCATTTTGAATAGACCCATTTTCATGAATAGACCCTGCTACTCGTTTTGAAAAGACAGCTACTCGTTTTGAATAGAACAAGCTGCTTGTTCTGAATAGACTCAGCCATTCGTTTTGAAAAGACACAGCTGCTTGTCTTAAATAGACCCAGCCATTCGTTTTGAAAAGACACAGCTACTTGTCTTAAATAGACCCGGCCATTCGTTTTGAAAAGACACAGCTACTTGTCTTAAATAGACCCAGCCATTCGTTTTGAAAAGACACAGCTACCCTTTCTGGGTAGACCCAGGTACTCTTTCCGGATATAGACAGCTACTCGTTCCCGATAGACCCAGATACTCTTTCCGGATATACACAGCTACTCGTTCCCGATAGACCCAGGTACTCTTTCCGGATATACACAGCTACCCGTTCTAGATAGACCCAGGTACTCTTTCCGGATATACACAGCTACCCGTTCTGGATAGACACAGGTACTCTTTCCGGATATAGACAGCTACGCGTTCTAGATAGACCCAGGTACTCTTTCCGGATATAGACAGCTACACGTTCTGGATAGACCCAGGTACTCTTTCCGGATATAGACAGCTACACGTTCTGGATAGACCCAGGTACTCTTTCCGGATATAGACAGCTACACGTTCTGGATAGACCCAGGTACTCTTTCTGGATATACACAGCTACTCGTTCCGATAGACCCAGGTACTCTTTCCGAATATACACAGCTTCTTGTTCCCGATAGACCCAGGTACTCTTTCCGGATATACACAGCTACTCGTTCCCGATAGACCCAGGTACTCTTTCCGGATATACACAGCTACTTGTTCCCGATAGACCCAGGTACTCTTTCTGGATATACACAGCTACTCGTTTCCGATAGACCCAGGTACTCTTTCTGGATATACACAGCTACTCGTTTCCGATAGACCCAGGTACTCTTTCTGGATATACACAGCTACTCGTTTCCGATAGACCCAGGTACTCTTTTCGGATATACACAGCTACTCGTTTCCGATAGACACAGGTACTCTTTCCGGATATAGATAGCTACTCGTTCTGGATAGACCCAGGTACTCTTTCCGGATATAGATAGCTACCCGTTCTGGATAGACACAGGTACTCTTTCCGGATATAGACAGCTACGCGTTCTAGATAGACCCAGGTACTCTTTCCGGATATAGACAGCTACACGTTCTGGATAGACCCAAGTACTCTTTCCGGATATAGACAGCTACCCGTTCTGGATAGACACAGGTACTCTTTCCGGATATAGACAGCTACCCGTTCTGGATAGACACAGGTACTCTTTCCGGATATAGACAGCTACACGTTCTGGATAGACCCAAGTACTCTTTCCGGATATACACAGCTACCCGTTCTGGGTAGACTCAGCTACTCTTTCCAGATATACACAGCTACCTGTTCTGGTTCGAGATAGACTCACCTACCTATTAAATAGACCCAGCTACCCTTTCTGGGTATGCCAGTTACCCGTTCTGGTTAGACCCAGCTACTCACTTTAAAAAGACACATCTACCCATTTTGGATATACCCAGCTACCTGCTGGTTCGAATAGCTACTCTTTCTTGGTACACTCAGCTACCTGTATTAAATAGACCTAGCCAACCGTTCTGGATAGGCCTAGCTACCCATTTTGAATAGACTCAGTTATCCGTTTTGAATAGACCCAGCTGCCCATTTTCAATAGACGCAACTACCCGTTTTGAATAGACTCAACTATCCGTTTTGAATAGACTCAACTACCCGTTTTGAATAGACTCAACTACCCGTTTTGAATAGAGACAGATATTCGTTTTGGACTGACACAGCTACCCGTTCTGGGTGGACCCAGCTACTCTTTCCGGATAGATGCAGCTACCCGTTTTAGATAGACCCAACTACCCGTTCTAGATAGACAAAGCTACCCGTCCTTGGTATACCCAGTTACCCGTTCTGGATAGACCCAACTACTCGTTCTAGGTAGACCCAGCTACCCGTTCTGGATATACCTAGCTGCTGTGAATAAACCAAGTTAAACCTTGATATATACCAACTTATTCTGAATAAACCCTGATACTTGTCTTAAATACACCTACCTCCTCGTTCTGGGTAGATTCAGCTACAGATTCCGGGTAGACCAAGTTACGCTTTATGGATAGACTCAGCTACCTGTATTAAATAGACCCAGCTACCCGTTCAAGATAGACCCAGTTACCCGTTGTGTATAGACCCAGCTACTCATTTTGAAGAGATCCAGTTATCCGTTCTGCAAAAACCTGGCTACCTATTCTGGATAGAACCAGCTACTCTTTCTGGGTAGACTTAGCTACCTGTATTAAATAGACCCAGCAACCACTTCTGGATAGACCCAGTTACCAGTTCTGGTTAGACCCAGCTACGCGTTTTGAATAGACCCAGCTACTCATTCTGGATAGACCGAATTACTCGTTCAAGATATACCAAGCTGCCGTTTGAATATACCAAGCTACTCGTTTTGGATAGTCCCAGTTACTTGGTTTGAATATACCAAGCTACTCGTTTTGGATAGTCCCAGTTACCTGGTTTGGATAGACCTAGCTACCTGGTTTGGATAGACCTAGCTACTCGTTTTGGATGGTCCCAGTTACCTGGTTTAGATAGACCTAGCTACTCGTTTTGGATAATCCCAGTTACCTGGTTTGCATAGACCTAGCTACCTGGTTTGGTTAGAAATAGCTACCTGGTTTGGATAGACCTAGCTACTCGTTTTCGATAGTCCCAGTTACCTGGTTTGGATATACCTAGCTACTCGTTTTGGATAGTCCCAGTTACCTGGTTTGGATAGACCGAGCTACCTGGTTTGGATAGACCTAGCTACTCGTTTTGGATAGTCCCAGTTACCTGTTTTGGATAGACCTAGCTACCTGGTTTGGATAGACCTAGCTACCTGGTTTGAATATACCAAGCTACTCGCTTTGGATAGTCCCAGTTACCTGGTTTGGATAGACCTAGCTACTCGTTTCGGATAGTCCCAGTTACATGGTTTGGATAGACCTAGCTACCTGGTTTGGATAGACCCAGCCACCTGGTTTGAATATACCAAGCTTCTCGCTTTGGATAGTCCCAGTTACATGGTTTGGATAGTCCCAGTTACCTGGTTTGGATAGACCTAGCTACTCGTTTCGGATAGTCCCAGTTACCTGGTTTGGATAGACCTAGCTACTCGTTTCGGATAATCCCAGTTACCTGGTTTGGATAGACCTAGCTACTCGTTTCGGATAGTCCCAGTTACCTGGTTTGGATAGTCCCAGTTACCTGGTTTGGATAGTCCCAGTTACCTGGTTTGGATAGACCTAGCTACTCGTTTCGGATAGTCCCAGTTACTGGTTTAGATAGACCTAACTACCTGGTTTGGATAGACCTAGCTCCTGCCAAGGGTCCCTGGGGAACAGCTTTCACACGGTTTGATTCGATGATGATAGACCTAGCTCGTGTGGAAGTAACGCTCCAATGGATACCTGGACATTGCGGAATCCCTGGCAACGACACGGCCGGCAGATTGGCAAAAACCGGCGCCAATCTAGATGAAAAATCAACCGGCCTAACAGGACCTGGTCTGGAAGACGGGTTCACATATGACGCAGCAAAGAGCTCTGCCGAGAGGCAATGACAGACAGATGGATTGCGGATTGTAAAAGACAAAACTGGCAGGGAGGTATACCAGCACATGCCAGGTCCTATGAAAGATGACGCGTGGAGGACCCTGAGACGGAGGGACCAAGCAACCGTTTTCGGGATAGCACTGGCCACGCACCCCTCGGCGCGCATCTGAATAGGATTCCCAACCCGTGATCCAACCTGTCGTTGGTGCGGTGACCCATCGGAAAACCCTTACCATGTGCTTGTTAAATGTCCATCGCTGAGAAACATGAGATCGAGGTGGCTCCCGGAGGAACCCACGCTGGGCAATTGTTTGTACGGCCATGCGGGCCAGCTACGAAAAACGGCGTCTTTCTGCCAAGCCACCATCTGGGGTGAGAGACAGTAAAGACGCCAATATCTGTGACAGAAACTTTCGGCTGCCAAGGGGTCCCTGGGGAACTCGCAGTTCACACGCTTTTGATGATGTGATGTGATAGACCTAGCTACTCGTTTCGGATAGTCCCAGTTACCTGGTTTGGATAGACCTAAGTTACATGGTTTGAATATACCAAGATACTCGTTTCGGATAGTCCCAGTTACATGGTTTGGATAGACCTAGCTACTCGTTTCGGATAGTCCCAGTTAGATGGTTTGGATAGACCTAGCTACTCGTTTCGGATAGCCCAGTTACCTGGTTTAGATAGACCTAGCTACTCGTTTTGGATAGTCCCAGTTACCTGGTTTGGATATACCAAGCTACTGCTATTGGATAGTCCCAGTTACATGGTTTGGATAGACCTAGCTACCTGGTTTGGATAGACCCAGCTACTCGTTTTGGATAGTCCCAGTTACCTGGTTTGGATAGACCTAGCTACTCGTTTTGGATAGTCCCAGTTACCAGGTTTGGATATACCAAGCTACTCGTTTCGGATAGGCCCAGCTACCCGTTTTAGATAGACACAGCTACCCGTTTTAAATGGACCGAGGTACCCATTCTAGATAGACCCAGTTACCTGTTTCGAATAGACCCAGCTACCCGGCTTGACAGGCGGATGTAACAGACGAAACCATGCGCGAACGAAGAAGCGAGCTGTATGACAATCAGGCACCCCACCAACTGAGCCACTATTTTGACAATAATGTATTAAAACAAAAGATGACAATTAATTAATTAATTAATTAAATATTTGGTTATTTGGTGGTAATACAATCTTAACCACTTATTTGCATTGTGGTAATACTTTCAATTTGATTTTGATTTACCCAAAATTCACTACTAAGGAAGGTGACAACGAGGTTTCTAGTAGGCTTAAAAAACTTTTTTTGTTGCCAGGACTGCCCTGTAAAAGCCAAGGGATCTTCAACGTCCACAGAATGTTATGATGTGCACACATGATCTCCTCTTTTATTGTTGCTCTCCGATGAGACTGGGTGGTGGTGGTGGGGGGGGGGTTCAACCAACCTATCTGGACCAGGTGGGTAGGTGTTATTTAAGAAGAAAAAAATCTTGAGAGAAGTTTTCAACCGTTGGCGGGGCGCAAACCCTCCACCTTTTGGTTGCGAGGCAGACACCTTGCCTCTGGACTATCTGAGTTCCCCTCCCCCCCCGTGGATTGTAAGAGTACAACTGAACACTTACTTGTATGAGCAAAGTGGACGGAAGAGCATGCCGATAGGGACAACGTGCATCTCTAAAGCCCCAATGATGAGCATGGCTCCGCGAAGCCCAAACTGTATCCTACGGAAAATTGTGACATTGACAAATTGATTATACATGTATTGAATTAACAACAACAACAACAACAACAACAACAACAACAAAACACAATACGATATAAAAACCCTACCTCGCACCGCCTCCCCAGCCTCGTCACTCAAAACAAACAGAATAATAAAAAAAACAACTCCAAAACAACAACAACAACAACAACACCAACAACAACACCACCACCAACAACAACAACAGTAGCAACAACAGTATCTACGTTTAATTTTAAAAAATGGAATTATATGAAAGTCAGTTAAAGTCTCCTTTATAAACGGTAGAGTGTTCACTTTTTTGCACTTCACCAAATTATGTTGTTTTTTTTTTAAAGTACAGTATTTCAAATGCGGCTTATTTAACTAGCAGTGAGTGTAGGAAGATAGGATTGTACATTAAAGGACATTACGTTTGTATTTGCATTTCATCGTACCTGAGAAAAGAGGCTAACGGTGGGAACACGATGTAAGCCATCACAACACCGATAGAAGCGATGGATGACGCTAGGCTCCGCCTTCTCTTGAAATAATGACCAATCAAAGCGAGGGGTGGAAGTAGCAGAATTCCAAAAAAAATTCCTGAAGATTGAAAATAAAAGTAATTATATGACATGTTTTCTTTTTCTTTGTGGTCGTCGTCGTCGTCTTTTTTTTGTCGTCGTCGTCGTCATTTTCTTTGTGGTCGTCGTCGTCTTTTTCTTTGTGGTCGTCGTCGTCGTCTTTTTCTTTTGTCGTCGTCGTCGTCTTTTTCTTTGTGTCGTCGTCGTCGTCTTTTTCTTTGTGGTCGTCGTCGTCGTCTTTTTCATTGTGGTCGTCGTCGTCGTCTTTTTCTTTGTGGTCGTCGTCGTCGTCTTTTTCTTTGTGGTCGTCGTCGTCGTCTTTTTCTTTGTCGTCGTCGTCGTCGTCTTTTTCTTTGTGGTCGTCGTCGTCGTCGTCTTTTTCTTTGTCGTCGTCGTCGTCGTCTTTTTCTTTGTCGTCGTCGTCGTCGTCTTTTTCTTTGTGGTCGTCGTCGTCGTCGTCTTTTTCTTGTGGTCGTCGTCGTCGTCGTCTTTTTCTTTGTCGTCGTCGTCGTCGTCTTTTTCTTTGTCGTCGTCGTCGTCGTCTTTTTCTTTGTGGTCGTCGTCGTCGTCGTCTTTTTCTTTTGGTCGTCGTCGTCGTCGTCTTTTTCTTTTTGGTCGTCGTCGTCGTCGTCTTTTTCTTTGTGGTCGTCGTCGTCGTCGTCTTTTTCTTTTTGGTCGTCGTCGTCGTCGTCTTTTTCTTTGTCGTCGTCGTCGTTTTTTCTTTGTCTTCAACTTTGGCTTCTTCTTTGTCTTTGACTGCTTATTCGCCTTAATCTTCGTCTAACTGTTCGTCTTCTTCCCTGTCTTCTTTTTCGTTTTCTTTGCCTTCTTCTTCGTATTCTCCTTCGTCTTCCTCTTCATCTTTTCCGTCGTTTTCTTCGTCATCTTCTTCGTCGTCCTCTTCGTCGTCTTCTCCTTAGTCATCTTCTGTGTCTTTTTTTTCGTCTTCTTCTTCGTCTTCCTCCCTGGTTTCTTCTTCATCGTTTTTTACGTCGTCTTCCTCGTCGTCTTAATCGTAGTCTTCTTCTTAGTCTTCTTCTTGTGGTTCCTCTCTTTACTTGTCCTTATTTCGCCGTTGATTTCTTATTATCACTACGTTGAAGAAAATAAATTGAATTGAACTATACCAGGCAATATTTGGTTGATAAGGCCACTTGATGGGTGGATTGATTGATAGATTGGTTGATTGATTATTTGATGACCAGGTTGATAGATTGCTTGATTGATTGCTTGATAGATTGGTTAATATATATATGTTGATTGATTGCTTGGTAGATTGGTTAATATATTTGTTGATTGATTGCTTGGTAGATTGGTTAATATATTGGTTGATAGATGGGTTAATATATTGTTTGATAGATTGGTTAATATATTGGTTAATAGATTGGTTACAAAATTGGTTGATAGATTGGTTGATGGATTGGTTGATAGATTGGTTGATAGATTGGTTGAATGATTGAATGATAGATTGGTTGATGGATTGATTGATAGATTGGTTGATACTTTGATTGATAGATTGGGTGATAGATTGATTGATAGATTGCGTGATGGATTGAATGATAAATTGGTTGATGGATTGATTGATAGATTAGTTGATGGATTGATTGATAGATTGGTCGATGCTTTGATTGATAGATTGGTTGATGCTTTGATTGATAGATTGGCTGATGCTTTGATTGATATATTGGGTGATAGATTGATTGATAGATTGGTTGATGCTTTGATTGATAGATTGGTTGATAGATTGATTGATAAATTGGTTGATTGATTGATTGATAGATTGGGTGATGGATTGATTGATGGGTTGACAAATGCTTTGATTGATATATTAATTGATGGATTGATTGACAGATTGATTGATAAATTGGATGATATATTAGTTAATAGATTGGTTTATGGATTAATTGATAGATTGCATGATGAATTGAGTAATAGATTGATTGATTCATTGATTTCTGGATTGATTGATAGATTGATTGACATATTGGATGATGTATGGATTGATGGATTGGATGATAGATTAGTTGATGGATTGATTGATAGATTGGTTGATGGATTGATTCATAGATTAATTGATGGATTGATTGACAGATTGATTGATAGATTGCTTGATAGATTGAAAGATACGTTGATAGCTTGGGTGATGGATTGATTGATAGCTTGATTGATGGATTGATTGGTAGATTGATTGATAGATTGGATGATAGATTGATTGAGATTGATTGATATATTTATCAATATATTGATTGATAGATTTGATAATGCATTGATTGATAGATTGATTGACAAATTTGATGATAGATTGATTCACAGATTGCTTGATAGTTTGATTGATGGATTGACTGATAGATTGGATGATGGATTGATTGATAGATTGATTGATGGATTGATTGATGGATTGATTGATATATTGATTAATATGTTGGTTGATAGAATGATTTATAGATTGGATGATGGATTGATTGATATATTGATGGATGGAGTGATTGATGGATTGATTGGTAGATTGGTTGATAGGTTGGTTGATAGAATGATTGATAGATTGGATGATGGATTGATTGATAGATTCATGGATGGATTGATGGATAGATTGATTGACAGATACGTTGATAGATTGGATGATAGATTGGATGATGGGTTGATTGATAGATTGATTGATGGATTGATTGATAGATTGGGTGATCTATTGGTTGATAGATTGATTGATAAATTGATTGATAGATTGGATGATGGATTAGTTGATGGATTGGTTGATGGATTGGTTGATAGATTGGTTGATAGATTTGTTGATAGATTGATTGATGGATTGGTTGATGGATTGGTTGATGGATTGGTTGATAGATTGGTGGATATATTGGTTGATAGCTTGGTTGATAAAATCATTGATAGATTCATTGATAAACTGAGTGAAAGTTTTTTTGATAGATTTATTGATAATTCGTTGATACATTGGTTGATAGATTTGTTGATAGATTATTTGATAGATTGCTTGATAGATTGAAAGATACGTTGATAGCTTGGGTGATAAATTAGTTGATTGATTCATTGATAGAGTCGTTGATAAATTGGTTGATAGCTTGGTTGAGAGATTGGTGGATTGTTTGGTTAATTGAATGCAGCAAATATAGAGGGAATCAACAAGACCACAGACAGATAGTAAAAGACTGAAAGCAAAGCTTTAGGATCTACCAGTAGCACGTCTCAATGTCATGGAAGAACATGTGTGTGTGTGTGTGTGTCTACCTGTTCGATTCGAATTTACAACGTCACGTCTCAATGTCATGGAAGAACATGTGTGTGTGTGTGTGTGTGTGTGTGTGTGTACCTGTTCGATTCGAATTTACAACGTCACGCTCAATGTCATGGAAGAACATGTGTGTGTGTGTGTGTGTGTGTGTGTACCTGTTTGATTCGAATTTACAACGTCACGTCTCAATGTCATGGAAGAACATGTGTGTGTGTGTGTGTGTGTGTGTGTGTGTGTCTACCTGTTCGATTCGAATTTACAACGTCACGTCTCAATGTCATGGAAGAACATGTGTGTGTGTGTGTGTGTGTGTACCTGTTCGATTCGAATTTACAACGTCACGTCTCAATGTCATGGAAGAACATGTGTGTGTGTGTGTGTGTACCTGTTTGATTCGAATTTACAACGCCACGTCTCAATGTCATGGAAGAACATGTGTGTGTGTGTGTGTGTGTGTGTGTCTACCTGTTCGATTCGAATTTACAACGTCACGTCTCAATGTCATGGAAGAACATGTGTGTGTGTGTGTGTACCTGTTCTATTCGAATTTACAACGCCACGTCTCAATGTCATGGAAGAACATGTGTGTGTGTGTGTGTGTGTGTGTGTGTGTACCTGTTCGATTCGAATTTACAACGTAACGTCTCAATGTCATGGAAGAACATGTGTGTGTGTGTGTGTGTGTGTGTGTGTGTGTGTGTCTACCTGTTTGATTCGAATTTACAACGTCACGTCTCAATGTCATGGAAGAACATGTGTGTGTGTGTGTGTACCTGTTCTATTCGAATTTACAACGCCACGTCTCAATGTCATGGAAGAACATGTGTGTGTGTGTGTGTGTGTGTGTGTGTGTCTACCTGTTCGATTCGAATTTACAACGTAACGTCTCAATGTCATGGAAGAACATGTGTGTGTGTGTGCGTGTGTGTGTGTGTGTACCTGTTCTATTCGAATTTACAACGTCACGTCTCAATGTCATGGAAGAACATGTGTGTGTGTGTGTGTGTGTGTGTGTGTGTCTACCTGTTTGATTCGAATTTACAACGCCACGTCTCAATGTCATGGAAGAACATGTGTGTGTGTGTGTGTGTGTGTGTGTGGACCTGTTCTATTCGAATTTACAACGTCACGCTCAATGTCATGGAAGAACATGTGTGTGTGTGTGTGTGTGTGTGTGTGTGTGTACCTGTTTGATTTGAATGTACAACGTCACGTCTCAATGTCATGGAAGAACATGTGTGTGTGTGTTTGTGTGTGTGTGTGTATGTGTCTACCTGTTTGATTCGAATTTACAACGCCACGTCTCAATGTCATGGAAGAACATGTGTGTGTGTGTGTGTGTGTGTGTGTGTGTGTATGTGTGTCTACCTGTTCGATTCGAATTTAGAACATCACGTCTCAATGTCATGGAAGAACATGTGTGTGTGTGTGTGTGTGTGTGTGTGTGTCTACCTGTTCGATTCGAATTTACAACGCGTATTACATGTATTGATCTTGGGGTGAATTAGGCGAAAGGGGGGGGGAGAAAAAAGATAAGAAAAAAAAAGAAAAACAAAAGGAATGAGAGCACAACGAATAGCAAGAGGGCATGGCATACTGTATGGATAGAGTGGACATAATATATCACAAAAAAACAAAGAGTATATAGCTGGAAAGTAGATGTGCATCAGCTAGAGTACCATCGTTTCGAAGGGGTCATATTAATTACGACCAAAAATGGGATGTGCATAACTTACCTTTGATGAAGTACAAAGACAGCCAGACAATTACATTGGGCGCCCTTGAAATGATACAGGTGGTCACAGCGTTGAGGAAGCCAGCAGTAACACATATGGTTCTCACTTTCCATCGCCCTACCAAGATGGTGGAGCTTAGCAACGCTAATTGGGAGAAGAGAAGAAGAAAACATGCACTGGTAATGTAAATTGAAAAGACAAATGATCGCGGGTAGAATGGGCAGCTGGAGAGAGAGAGAGAGAGAGAGAGAGAGAGAGAGAGAGAGAGAGAGAGAGAGAGAGAGAGAGAGAGAGAGAGAGACAGACAGACAGACAGACAGACAGACAGACAGACAGACAGACAGACAGACAGACAGACAGACAGACAGACAGACAGACAGACAGACAGAGACAGAGAGAGAGAGAGAGAGAGAGAGAGAGAGAGAGAGAGAGAGAGAGAGAGAGAGAGAGAGAGAGAGAGAGAGAGAGAGAGAGAGAGAGAGAGAGAGAGAGAGAGAGAGAGATGTGCTAGACAGACAAACATACAGACGGTCGGATAGAGAGAGAGATACAGGCAAAGTTAATAGTAAGCATCTTAAATGGGATCGAGTATGTGGTATATATTTATGTGCTTATAACATACATTATGAAATCATAAAATTATATGGTGCGTCTGATAAAGGCTAGCGTCGAACTATTTTTTATCTCTTATCACAGTTTGACTTTGTCATTACGATTTTATTTGGAGATTTCAATATTGTCATGAATGACCAATTAGACATAATATCAGGGAAGATCATAACCCAAGAGAAATTCATAAGCTCGGTAAATTTGCTCCATATAATAATTTAACCGATGTGTGGAGATTTCTAAACAAAGAGAAGAATGAATACACTTGGCATCGCTCTACACCGTTCACTGTGAGAAAACTGTGAGAAGACTGTGAGAAGCCTGTGAGAAGACTGTGAGAAGACTGTGAGAAGACTGTGAGAAGACTGTGAGAAGACTGTGAGAAGACTGTGAGAAGACTGTGAGAGAAAGAGAAGACTGTGAGAAGACTGTGAGAAGACTGTGAGAAAACTGTGAGAAGACTGTGAGAAGACTGTGAGAAGACTGTGAGAAGACTGTGAGAAAGAGAAGACTGTGAGAAGAATGTGAGAAAGAGAAGACTGTGAGAAGACTGAGAAAGAGAAGACTGTGAGAAGACTGTGAGAAGACTGTGAGAAGACTGTGGGAAAGAGAAGACTGTGAGAGAAGAGAAGACTGTGAGAAGACTGTGAGAAAGAGAAGACTGTGAGAAGACTGTGAGAAAGAGAAGACTGTGAGAAGTCTGTGAGAAGACTGTGAGAAAGAGAAGACTGTGAGAAGACTGTGAGAAGAAGCTGTGAGAAGACTGTGAAGACTGTGAGAAGACTGTGAGAAGACTGTGAGAGAAGACTGTGAGAAGACTGTGAGAAGACTGTGAGAAGACTGTGAGAAAGAGAAGACTGTGAGAAGACTGTGAGAAGGCTGTGAGAAAGAGAAGACTGTGAGAAGACTGTGAGAAGACTGTGAGAAGACTGTGAGAAGGCTGTGAGAAAGAGAAGACTGTGAGAAGACTGTGAGAAGGCTGTGAGAAAGAGAAGAGACTGTGAGAAGACTGTGAAGAGAAGGCTGTGAGAAAGAGAAGACTGTGAGAAGGCTGTGAGAAGACTGTGAGAAAGAGAAGACTGTGAGAAGTCTGTGAGAAAACTGAGAAAGAGAAGACTGTGAGAAGACTGTGAGAAGGCTGTGAGAAAGAGAAGATTGTGAGAAGACTGTGAGAAAACTGTGAGAAAGAGAAGACTGTGAGAAGACTGTGAGAAGACTGTGAGAAAGAGAAGACTGTGAGAAGACTGTGAGAAGACTGTGAGAAAGAGAAGACTGTGAGAAGGCTGTGAGAAAGAGAAGACTGTGAGAAGACTGTGAGAAGGCTGTGAGAAAGAGAAGACTGTGAGAAGACTGTGAGAAGGCTGTGAGAAAGAGAAGACTGTGAGAAGACTGTGAAAAGACTGTGAGAAGACTGTGAGAAGACTGTGAGAAGACTGAGAGAAGACTGTGAGAAGAAGACTGTGAGAAGACTGTGAGAAGACTATGAGAAGACTGAGAAGACTAGATTACGCGTTCGTTTGTAACTGTTTTTTTTGTGGTCAAAAATAGTCAATTGCAAACATGTAGAAATCCCATTTACACATCACAAGGGCGTTTCACTTCTTGAGAAACCTCAGGGTAAATCTTTAACAATAAATGTAACAGGAAGAGGTAACTCTTTGTGGAAGCTTAATGAAAGGCTGTTGGAAGATTGAATATTTGTTAACAAAATGAACTGCTTAATTGACGATTTTAAAAAATGAAATCATAATATGATCTCAATCCAAATGAGAAATGAGAATTACTTAAAGCTCATGTCAAGACTTTCTCCATTGGTTATTCCATCCAAAAGTCTAAAACAAAGAGAAGAATGAAGAAGACAATATAAGAATTAAGCTAAGGAAATCGCTTCAGTTAATCCAAATGATAGTACAACAACTCATGAAATTTTAACCTTAAGAAAGAAGCTGGAAATAATCTCTATGCACAAAGCTCAGGATGTCCAAATATGCTAAAGAAATAAATGGATAGCGGAGGGGAGAAAACTACAAGATATTTTCTTGAACTTGACAGATCAAAAGCTGTCCATTTTACTATAACTTAACTCCAAATTGGTAACATTACCAGTACCAAAACCTTAGAGGTTTTAAGCAACACTCATAAGTTCTTTCAAAAGCTGTGCACTAAAGATGACGGATTGATGAATGATTTTACAAATGTTGATAATTGTATGCACAACTGCCAGTTTAAGAAAGTAGCAGATTATGACGGCGTTCTTCTCGATGAAAACCTAAATTTAGAAGAAATAAGTGACAACTCTTTTCAAACTTAACGTAACAAATGCTCCTGGAACAGATGGGCTTACACCAAAATTTTATAAATCTTTTGGCTGTGCCTTAAACATCCATTATACGATAGTGTTATTGGATCTATTTAAAGAGAAAAGCTTACACTATGTCAACGACGCGGAATAATAACTCTTATTCATAAGGGTGGTAATATTGACAGATCAGAACTTACAAATTGGAGACCAATAACATTAATCAATACAGATTATAAAATATTTTCCAAGGCATTAACATTGCACCTGCTGTTGGTTCTTAATTATATCATTCATCAAAAAAATCCAAATGGATTTATCAAAGGCAAATCCATCTCAGACGATGTCAGTTGATTGATGACACCTTAAATCTTTGTCGAAACTATAAGAAAGAAGTAGCTTTAGCATATGTCGATATACCTAAGGTCTTTGGCACTGTAGATAAATCAGCAATTCTGAATCCTCTCAAATTAATGACATTCGGTGATTACTTCACCCACCTCATCGCCACACTAATGAGTGATGGCGAGAGCTGTGTAAAAAAATTAGCAACTTTGTCTCATCCTTCTTTCAAACTCATAGAGGTATAAGGTAGGGATGCTCTGTCAGCCTTCTTCTTTTTATATTAGTTATGGAGGTGATGGCCATTAAGATTCGCAGTGATGCCGACATAAAATGTCTTAGCCCTATTGGTACACTGAACAAAAAATGTATCATGTATGCAGATGATGCATCTTTATTACTAAGTGGCACTAAAAGTCTCATAAAAAGCATTCAATTAATTGAAAACTTTGAAAACTTAACTGGCTTAAAACTAAACAAATACGAATGTAAAGGCCTTTTTAATTGGTCAAAATTGTATAGACAATAACTGCAACATTAGTTGAGTAAAGGTGAAAGATTGTATTAAAATATTAGGTTTTTATTTCATTCAGTCTCAAGAAATCTTGAGAATCGATCTCAATTGGATGACGAAAGTAAATTACATAAAATCAATAATTGAAAGGTGGCGTCATTTACCAATTTATGGGAAAATGTTGATTGAAAATTTTGATTGGGGTAACAACTCAACTATCATAACTCGACTTTTTGGTGAAAACCATCCCCCCTCCCATAAAAGTACCCACGGGAGGTAACCCATCAACTCTAAAATGCTCAGGGCACCGTAATAATATAAAAGCTAGTTATTAATTAAACAATTCCATAATATTGTATTCTAAAAGCGTAAAATAAACGGCTGCTCAAATATAGTATCATGGGTTTACAATACTTGGCAGTCAAGTTAATAACAAAATTACCTGACAGAGGGAAAAGTACTTACTCTAAACCAAGCTCTATATCAGGGTTTGAGTTAGGGAAGAGGATATCGATATCTCTGATTCGGAAACTCTCAAGCAATTCAAAATATCGCTCAAAGTGAAGATTCATTTGATTCAGAAGCACGTCTGCCATTAACCAAACTAATGACGTCAAATCAGGACGTCGATCCCCTTTCCTCTGATCCCCGACACTTCTTCAATTCCAATTCTTAAATCAGGATTAATCGATAATCAATCAATGTCGTTATCCATCGAGGCATATATACTCAAAACATCCAAACTGATCACAAAGCAACGTGTACAGGCAAATAAAAAAATTCTAGGGAAAAAGGAAAAGAAATGAAACCAGCCATTCACTGAAAGAGAAATGTTTCAAAGAAGAACAAGACCAGTGGTCTTGCACATCAGACAAGGAAAGGCGTATGAAAAGAGGCAAGAAGTATGAAGTGTGGTTGTGGACAGTCTTGTCGACTCGTCTGTTGACAGAAGTTCACAAGGAAACAAAGCCTGGAGAAATTCTATGGGTTTTGGGAATGTGGAGACCTTAGATGTCAACGGGATTTTTGTTGAAAGTTGTTGGCTGCAAGAAAAAAGAAGCAAAAGACAATGAATAGTCACGCTGCCAATTCTCTTTGACTTACACTCTCCTCACTCTTAAGAAATTGACTTTGTCAAAAACCAAATGGTACAAATAGTTCCACACAAGGTGATCGATGCCAATGCTTCAAAACCAAAAGAACTAGGAAGTAGATATAAACCGAGAGCACGTGAAATTGAGGTTGAAAAGGAAGCAGTTCTTTCATTGACTCATTCCCCCAGATAGATGGACATTACACGAGGAATGAGACAAGGAAATAACTGTTCAAAAGCTATTTGAATAAACGAAAACTATACTGATTGTATTGTGAATGTTTAAAATTACCCATTTCTTGTTACAGCTGAATGCTTCCTTTTAATATTTTTTATTTTATTATTTTGCAAGATACAAAATGGACTTGTTATAAAGAAGTAATTTATCATTAATGAAGTTCGATGCACGGATAGGAATACAAATTGAAGCACTATTTTATATTGTTATTTTTATGAATAAGGTATGGTGAGTTGTTTCTTGTATTATTGATTACATTTCACTGTGGCGTTGTGGCTTGGGGTGACCTGGGATAAATCCGTCCCTTAAATTGATGTTGTTAGCAAGAACGGGGACAATTCAGCCCCATGAAATAAAATGCTCCAGGGATGGGATAATCCGAGATCTTCCCTCTGTCTGTACTTTACTTGGGTTTGAAACAATGATTTTAGCCTGAAAAGAATATGAGCCGACGAGTCTCTTCTGTATACTTAGACGATGCATTTCTCAATGATTTTTCTCATTAAGAGAAAGCATTTGGATAGAAAATCCCCACACAAACTCAGGTACTGACATAAAGCAAAAGGAAACATAATCTAGATGCAATGTTTAAGCAGAAATTTGTCTTGATTTTAACTTTTAAGCAATTTGGATGTTGACAAATTTGGTTCAACTCCGTGCAATGAGTAATTGAAAATGGTTTTCTGACATTAAAGGAATTCATTTCATCATGAATTGTTTGAATATTAATGGCAGAAATTTAAAGAAATATAGCCCTATTAAAATCATTCTACGTAATACACTATTTTCACAATAATTTTTCTTTGCGCCAATATAACATTTGTTTGGCAAAACATTGTATGTCTGATTCAGACATTAATCTAGTATAACAGGAGTAAATGAATGATTTATGATAAGTTGATGAATTAGGAAAAGATGTGTTTCTAAATTTTATATATATTTATTTATTTATTTACATTTTTACATATTTAATCAAATTGATTTATTTAAAAAAAAATAATTAATATCTTTTTTAATGGGGAATGTTTCACCTCACTATCGATTTAGTCACCTTTGCATCTCTCTATATATATATTTATATTTCTCCTAAAATGTATACATTTAATGATTAACTTAAGTTACATCTGTTTCTAGTTTAAATGCATTGATGTATTATTTTATTTTCAAAAGGAAATTATGATAACGCAATTACAATTTCCTTTTTTTTATAGGATCAATAAAGATGATTGAATATAATTGAATGAACTCTCCTGTTAATACAGCTGTTCATGTATCGTATCTTTGAGTTATAATGTTTTGTGTTAATAGTCACTTAATAATTCAGTTTTTTTCTTCCTCTTGTAAAATGTGCAAATATTGAGTTACGATAGTTATGTTGCTACCTTTTGTAGAAAAAATAAAATTCCAGTTCTCACGTTCTCATTACAAGAGCTATCAGATATTATATCACGTTTGCATCACAAGAGCTATCAGATATTATATCACGTTTGCATCACATGAGCTATCAGATATTATATCACGTTTGCATCACAAGAGCTATCAGATATTATATCACGTTTGCATCGCATGAGCTATCAGATATTATATCACGTTCTCATCACAAGAGCTATCAGATATTATATCACGTTCTCATTACAAGAGCTATCAGATATTATATCACGTTCTCATTACAATAGCTATCAGATATTACATCACGTTCTCAATTACAAGAGCTTTCAGATATTATATCACGTTCGCATCACAAGACCTTTCAGATATTATATCACATTTGCATCACAATAGCTATCAAATATTACATGACGTTCGTTTCGGACATAACATCACGTTCAAACAAGAGCTATCAGATATTACATGACGTTTGCATCACAAGAGCTATCAGATATTATATCACATTGCATCACAAGAGCTATCAAATATTACATGACGTTCGTATCACAATAGCTATCGGATATTACATCACGTTGCATCACAATAGCTATCGGATATTACATGACGTTCGTATCACAATAGCTATCGGACATAACATCACGTTCGCAACACAAGAGCTTTCAGACATAACATCACGTTCGCAACACAAGAGCTTTCAGACATAACATCACGTTCGCAACACAAGAGCTTTCAGACATAACATCACGTTCGCAACACAAGAGGTATCAGATATTATATCACGTTCGCAACACAAGAGCTATCAGATATTACATGACGTTTGCATCACAAGACCTTTCAGATATTATATCACATTTGCATCACAAGAGCGATCAAATATTACATCTGTTTGGATCAAAAGAGCTATCAGATATTACATCACGTTTGCATCACAAGAGCTATCAGATATTACATGACGTTTGCATCACACAAGCTATGGGATGTTCTTCTATGAGTCAGACACACACTGACTAGACTACACAATCAAAACAAAATCATACTATGATTAATTAATTAACAATGAAATGGTACGTTTTGTAGAAGTTGATTTACTCACCGGAAACACTGACAGCGAAAGCAAAGAAGGTGAAGGTCAGAGACGTGACGGTCGTGGAAGCTGAGAATTCCTCGGAAACGTCAACGAACAAGGCGGACAGAGCTCTGTTGTGGCCCATAGTGAAGGTGTTGTGGAGAAAGGCACCTGAAACAGAATAATTACAACATTTTTCTTTCCTTCTTTCTTTATCAGTTTCTATTTTACCTTTCGGTGTATGTGTTCAGATGCCCGAAATGATCTTTTTCCAGGATGCCCTGTCCTGTCATTTTCAGTTTCCTTCCAAAAAAAAGTTAAATTTATATTTTAAATGCCTCTTTTATATCTTTTTCCCACTTTCTCCGAAGTCTGCCTTTTGGTCTTTTACCTTGGGCTATAGCACTGTATACTGATTTAGCTATTCTATTGTCATTCATTCTGTTTACATGTCCAAACCATTTCAATTGATTTATTTCTATCTTAGTTTTTTTTTGCCATCTGCTTTGGTTTGATCTCTTATTGTTGAGTTTCTGATTTTAGCTCTTGTAGTTTTCCCTACTACTCTTAACATATATTTAACTTCAGCTACTTGTACTCTACTGAATTCTCTGCTGTCTTAGGTCCAAAATCTCCAAATTCAAAAGGCTTTTGCAAAGCTAAGGTGTAAGGCAGTAAGTTGTACGAGTAAGAATCTTGCTATAAGTGCACACTTTAGAGACCATACTAATTATTACACTGCCGTTATAGGAATTGAACAATTACTATTGGAATTATAGAATTTCGAACACTGTTTATTGGGTTTAATGTGACGTTGGTGGTCAACTGGTTAGGCTGACGGACTGGCGATCATGGGGTCCCCTGTTCAAATCCTAGCAAAGCTGCAATCAATTCAGGTGCAAGTGGGTACAAGTACTAGCTTAGAGGAGAAAACCTGCACCAGAGTAGCGTCTTGTACATGAGGCTAATCATTATCACCTGATCCGCTCCACGTTATTTAAACTGGGATTGAAAACGTTTTCCAAAGCTATTGCAGGGATTAAAGAAATTCTACGTGTTTAGTTTGGCACTTAAAGTATTTGAAACATATGATTGTCTTTGTCAGTGAAATATGTATAACAGTTGCTTAATATGATTGTCTTTGCGACTGAGAAATTTCCATAAGGTTGTTTTCAAAAGTGAAGAAATTTATGCAGTCGCTTTGTGGATTGTCAAATTTTCACATAATTCCGTTTGTTGCAGAAAATACAAAGTTTTTCTTTTAAATGTTTCTCAAACCTAAATGTGTTTAATGATACAATGGTTTATTCTTTCCAAACGATTTTACAATCTGTATGTGTTTAATGATACCATGTTTTTTTCTTTCTAAACGATTCTACAATCTGTATGTTTTTAATGGTACAATGTTTTATTCTTTCTAAACGATTCTATAAGCTGTATGTGTTTAATGATACCATGGTTTAGTATTTCCAAACGATTCTACAATCTGCATGTGTGTAATGGTACAATGGTTTATTCTTTCCAAACGATTCTACAATCTGCATGTGTGTAATGATACAATGTTTTATTCTTTCCAAACGATTCTACAATCTGCATGTGTGTAATGATACAATGGTTAATTCTTTCCAAACGATTCTATGATCTGCATGTGTGTAATGATACCTTGTTTTTTTTCTTTCTTAACGATTCTACAATCTGCATGTTTGTAATGATACAATGGTTTATTCTTTCCAAACAATTCTACAATCTGCATGTGTGTAATGATACAATGGTTTATTCTTTCCAAACGATTCTACAATCTGCATGTGTGTAATGATACAATGGTGTTTTATAGGAGAGTATTTTTTGCATCTTTATCTCTCTTCTGTTTGAGTCGAAAGTTAAAAGTTTATGTAAGGACTAGCGTGCGTTCTTGACCCAGTAATAGATGTATGCGTACAAAGACCCAGTAGTAGACGTATGCGTACAAAGACCCAGTAGTAGACGTATGCGTACAAAAAACCCAGTAGTAAACACCCAGTAGTAGACGTATGTGTACAAAGACCCAGTAGTAGACGTATGCTTAAAAGATGCAGTAGTAGACGTATGCGTACAGTGACACAGTAATAGACATATGCGTACAGTGATGCAGTAATAGATGTATGCGTACAGTGACACAGTAATAGACGTATGCGTACAGTGACACAGTAATAGACGTATGCGTATAGTGCCGCAGTAATAGACGTATGCGTACAGTGCCGCAGTAATAGACGTATGCGTAAAGTGACGCAGTAGTAGACGTATGCATACAAAGAGCCAGTAGTAGAAGTATGCATAGAGTGACCCAGTAATAGACATATGCGTGCAGTGACCTAATAGTAGACGTATGCGTACAGTGACCCAGTAGTAGACACATGCGTAGAAAGACCCAGTAGTAGACACATACCTACAGTGATCTAGTAGTAGACACATGCGTACAAAGACCCAGTAGTAGACACATGCGTACAAAGACCCAGTAATAGACACATGCGTACAAAGACCCAGTAGTAGACGTATGCGTACAAAGACCCAGTAATAGACACATGCGTACAAAGACCCAGTAGTAGACACATGCGTACAAAGACCCAGTAGTAAACACATGCGTACAAAAGACCCAGTAGTAGACACATGCGTACAAAGACATGCGTACAGCCAATAGACACATGCATACAAATGCGTACAAAGACCCAGTAGTAGACACATGCATACAAAGACCTAGTAATAGACACATGCAGTACAAAGACCCAGTAGTAGACACATGCATACAAAGACCCAGTAATAGACACATGTGTACAAAGACCCAGTACTAGACACATACCTACAAAGATATAGACACATGCGTACAAAGACCCAGTAACACATGTGTACAAAGACCCAGTAATAGACACATGTGTACAAAGACCCAGTAATAGACACATGTGTACAAAGACCGTACAAAGTACTAGACACATATACATTGACAAAGACACCCAGTAATAGACACATGCGTACAAAGACCCAGTAACAGACACATGTGTACAAAGACCCAGTAATAGACACATGTGTACAAAGACCCAGTAATAGACACAATGTGTAAACAATGCGTACAAAGACCCAGTAGTAGACACATGCGTACAAAGACCCAGTAGTAGACATGCGTACAAAGATCCAGTATAGACACATGCATACAAAGACCCAGTAGTAGACACACAAAAAGACCCTACCATACAGAAGACCCAGTAGTAGACACATGCGTACAAAGACCAGTAGTAGACACATGCGTACAAAGACCCAGTAGTAGACACATGCGTACAAAGACCCAGTAATAGACACATGCGTACAAAGACCCAGTAGTAGACACATGCGTACAAAGACCCAGTAATAGACACATGCGTACAAAGACCCAGTAGTAGACACATGCGTACAAAGACCCAGTAGTAGACACATGCGTCCCAAAGATCCAGTTTGACACATTTTATACAAAGACCCAGTAGACGTATGCGTACAAAGACAGTAGTAGACATGTGTACAAAGACCCAGTAATAGACACATGCATACAGTGACAGTAGTAGACACATGCGTACAAAGACCCAGTAGTAGACACATGTGTACAGTGACACAGTAGTAGACACATGCATACAAAGACCCAGTAGTAGACACATGCAGTAACACAAAGACATACAGTGTAGTAGACACATGCATACAGTGACCCAGTAGTAGACACATGCATACAAAGACCCAGTAATAGACACATGTGTACAAAGACCCAGTAGTAGACACATGCATACAAAGACCCAGTAGTAGACACATGCGTACAGTGATCCAGTAGTAGACACATGCGTACAAGACCCAGTAGTAGACACATGTGTACAAAGACCCAGTAGTAGACACATGCATACAGTGACCCAGTAGTAGATGCATGCATACAAAGACCCAGTAGTAGACACATGCATACAAAGACCCAGTAGTAGACACATGCATACAGTGACCCAGTAGTAGACACATGTGTACAAAGACACAGTAGTAGACACATGTGTACAAAGACACAGTAGTAGACACATGCATACAAAGACCCAGTAGTAGACACATTCAAACATACAGTGATCTAGTAGTAGACACATGACACAGTAGTACAGTAACACAGTAGTAGACACATGCATACAGTGATCACAGTAGTAGACACATGTGTACAGTGACACAGTAGTAGACACATGCATACAGTGATCTAGTAGTAGACACATGTGTACAGTGACACAGTAGTAGACACATGCATACAGTGATCTAGTAGTAGACACATGTGTACAAAGACACAGTAGTAGACACATGCATACAGTGATCTAGTAGTAGACACATGTGTACAGTGACACAGTAGTAGACACATGCATACAATAGACACAGTAGTAGACACATGCATACAGTGATCACAGTAGTAGACACATGCGTACAGTGACACAGTAGTAGACACATGCATACAGTAACACAGTAGTAGACACATGCAGTACAAGTGACTCAGTAGTAGACACATCCATACAGTGAACACTAGTAGTAGACACATGCGTACAGTAACACAGTAGTAGACACATGCGTACAGTAACACAGTAGTAGACACATGCGTACAGTGACACAGTAGTAGACACATGCGTACAGTGACACAGTAGTAGACACATGCGTACGTACAGAGACAGTAGTAGACACAGTACAGTAACACAGTAGTAGACACATGTGTACAGTAACACAGTAGTAGACACATGCGTACAGTAACACAGTAGTAGACACATGCGTACAGTGAACACAGTAGTAGACACATGCGTACAGTGACACAGTAGTAGACACATGCGTACAGTGATACAGTAGTAGACACATGCATACAGTAACACAGTAGTAGACACATGCGTACAGTGATACAGTAGTAGACACATGCGTACAGTAACACAGTAGTAGACACATGCGTACAGTGATCTAGTAGTAGACACATGCGTACAGTAATACAGTAGTAGACACATGCGTACAGAATAAGTAGTAGACACATGCGTACAGTGATACAGTAGTAGACACATGCGTACAGTGATACAGTAGTAGACACATGCGTACAGTGATACAGTAGTAGACACATGCGTACAGTAACACAGTAGTAGACACATGCATACAGTGATACAGTAGTAGACACATGCGTACAGTGATACAGTAGTAGACACATGCGTACAGTGATACAGTAGTAGACACATGCGTACAGTGATACAGTAGTAGACACATGTGTACAGTGATACAGTAGTAGACACATGCGTACAGTGATACAGTAGTAGACACATTTGTACAGTGATACAGTAGTAGACACATGCGTACAGTGATACAGTAGTAGACACATGCGTACAGTGATACAGTAGTAGACACATGCGTACAGTGATCAGTAGTAGACACATGCATACAGTGATACAGTAGTAGACACATGTGTACATACAGTAACACAGTAGTAGACAGTAGCGATGATGTACAGTGATACAGTAGTAGACACATGCATACAGTTCCAGTAAGACATGTACAGTGACACAGTAGTAGACACATGCGTACAGTGATACAGTAGTAGACACATTTGTACAGTGACACAGTAGTAGACACATGCGTACAGTGATACAGTAGTAGACACATGTGTACAGTGATACAGTAGTAGACACATGCGTACAGTGACCCAGTAGTAGTATGCGACAGTGACCCATGTATACATGCGTACAGTGATACAGTAGTAGACACATGCGTACAGTGACCCAGTAGTAGACACATCCGTATGGAAGTGATACAGTAGTAGACACATGCGTACAGTGACACAGTAGTAGACACATGCGTACAGTGACACAGTAGTAGACATGCGTACAGTGATACAGTAGTAGACACATGTGTACAGTGATACAGTAGTAGACACATGCGTACAGTGATACAGTAGTAGACACATGCGTACAGTGATACAGTAGTAGACACATGCGTACAGTGATACAGTAGTAGACATGCAGTGATACAGTTGAAACATCAAGTGACACAGTAGTAGACACATGCGTACAGTGACCCAGTAGTAGACACATGCGTACAGTAGACACAGTAGTAGACACATGCGTACAGTGATACAGTAGTAGACACATGTGTACAGTGATACAGTAGTAGACACATTTGTACAGTGATACAGTAGTAGACACATGGTACAGTGATACAGTAGTACACACATGCATATGCACGTGACAGTAGTAGACACATGCGTACACACCCAGTAGTAGACGATACAATGTTACAGTAGTAGACACATGCGTACAGTGATACAGTAGTAGACACATGCGTACAGTGATACAGTAGTAGACACATGCGTACAGTGACACAGTAGTAGACACATGCGTACAGTGACACAGTAGTAGACACATGCGTACAGTGACACAGTAGTAGACACATGCGTACAGTGACACAGTAGTAGACACATGCGTACAGTGATACAGTAGTGACACATGCGTACAGTGATACAGTAGTAGACACATGCGTACAGTGACACAGTAGTAGACACATGTGTACAGTGACACAGTAGTAGACACATGTGTACAGTGACACAGTAGTAGACACATGCGTACAGTGATACAGTAGTAGACACATGTGTACAGTGACACAGTAGTAGACACATGCGTACAGTGACACAGTAGTGTAGACACATGCGTACAGTGACACAGTAGTAGACACATGCGTACAGTGACACAGTAGTAGACACATGCGTACAAAGACACAGTAGTAGACACATGCGTATAGTGATACAGTAGTAGACACATGCGTAGTAGACAAAGACCCAGTAGTAGACACATGACGTACAAAGACCCAGTAGTAGACACATGTGTACAGTGACTCAGTAGTAGACACATGCGTACAAGTGATGCGTACAGTGACTCAGTAGTAGACACATGCGTACAGTGACTCAGTAGTAGACACATGCGTACAGTGACTCAGTAGTAGACACATGCTTACAGTGACTCAGTAGTAGACACATGCGTCTCAGTAGTAGACACAGTAGTAGATGCATGTATATAGTTGGTCTATCATCATTTTGTTGTATTACAGGTGATGACTGACAGTGGTATGTGCTTTGTTTTCGTAGTAGACACCTTGCGTCTGGATCGTCTGACTTCTCCTCATCTGGGACAAAATGGAGTAATACATTGCAAACATAAAGACCATAGAGAACAAATTTCATTTGTAGTTAATGCATCGTTACCAACACTGCAACAACTAGAGTGATAGATAGCATAAATGTGTTGAAGATGAAAAAAATAGATTTACAGCATACAGTGATTCAGTAGCACAGGTCCATTTGATTCAAAGTCCTTCCCACATCCATTGGGAGCATACAATGCAACAGATTAGATAGGCACATGTGTACATGACACTAACACATGTGAAGTGACACATAGTAGAACATGGAGGACAGTAACACAGTAGTAGACACATGTGTACAGTGACACAGTAGTAGACACATACGTACAAAAGACCCAGTAGTAGACATGTGTACAGTGACAGAGAGAGACAGTGTACAGTAACACAGTAAGTAGACACATGAGTACAGTGAGACAGAGAGACACATGTGTAGAGAGGGAGTAGAGACACATGCAGAGAGTGAGACAGAGAGAGACAGAGAGAGAGAGAGAGAGAGAGAGAGAGAGACAGAGAGAGAGAGAGATGAGAGAGAGAGAGAGAGAGAGAGAGAGAGAGAGAGAGAGAGCGAGAGAGAGAGAGAGAGAGAGATGAGACAGAGACAGAGAGAGAGACGAGACGCGAGAGAGAGTACAGAGACAGAGAGAGAGAGAGAGACAGAAAGAGAGACAGATAGAGTAGTAGACACAGCCAGTAGCGAGAGACAGACAGATACAGACAGCCAGACAGACAGACAGAAGACAGACAGATAGGCAGATAGGCAGACAGAAAAAGCAGGCACAAACAGAAGAAAAACCCACTAGCATGAGTCAGAAAAAAATAAGGAAAAAAATAATAACATCATAATACATTATACAGCAAAAGTATAATAATAAGAAACATTAAGATTAATGATAATGATATTTAAACAAATACTGATTATAATGACAAACTCAGCAATTTTAAGGCTACAAATGAAGAAGGAAAAAAGCACAAGTCACCCAACATGACTCACAGATTGCAATGACCCAGCTGTAGCCCCATGTCTAACGGAACACCCATGTTCTCATCCTCCTCAAACGTGTCACTGCACTGTCTCTGTCGGTCACTCCATTTTGATGTAGAAAGGTGTCTCGGGCTGATGGATCAATGGTTTGAGCGCCTTCATCGCTTTTCTGGGACTACATTGTAAGGAATAAATGAAAACATGATTAGAATTTGTAGGTTGGATTTTCTTGAAAATAACTATACTGTCTACTACTGACTACTACTACTGGAACTATCTCCTACTACAAATACTAATTATCTAACTACTGCTATTCAGCTTGCCATCGTTATGCTACTGAATATTAGAAACTAAAACTACTACTACTACTGCTATTACTATTTACTACTGTTAACCTGCTGCACTGTTACTACTACTGCTAAACTACTACATGTACTACTACTACTACTGTCTATTACTACTGAAATATACTGCTACTACTACTGCTACTACTAGGTCTAGTGACTGACTACTGTGCTAGGCTGCTACTACTGCTGTTCTACTACTGCTACTCACTGGGAAATCGCCTACTGGGACTATTACTACTACTACTACTGAAGGTCTAAGACTTTTGCTACTACTGCTACTAATACTAGAACTACTGCTACTACTTGTGTCATCAGATGGCCACTGCTACTACTAGATGCTGCTAGAAAAAGCAGGCTACAGATTGCTCTTTGCCTGCCTGCTGCTGCTACTACTACAGCTGTTTACTACTGCTAATGATACTACAAATACTACTACTACTGACTAAACTCAGCTGTTGCTACTACTGCTGCCTCACCCAACATACTCACAGTTACTACTACTACTATAATTACTACTACTAGATACACTACTGCTGACGGTCACCACTATCCACTACT
Source organism: Doris montereyensis (assembly GCA_037039925.1). Lineage (NCBI taxonomy): Eukaryota > Metazoa > Mollusca > Gastropoda > Nudibranchia > Dorididae > Doris > Doris montereyensis. Next base: position 68,616 of record JAXRKP010001663.1, read on the forward strand.
ACTATTACTACTACTGGACTACTACTACTACTACCACCACTACTACTACTACTACTACTACTACTACTACTACTACTACTACTACTACTACTACTACTACTACTACTACTCCTACTACTACTAAATAGCTGTGAATAATACATGCTGCTGCTGCCACAGGAGTGGTTAAAGGCGAAATATAACAATTATTGACAACTCCACTAATAAAGACAGAACAAACACGTGACGTTTCAGGTATAACCTAGATCTAGATCCAAGCACTACCTCAGGTATCATGCCAGAAGAAAAACAGAAAGGAGGAAGAAAGAAAGAAAAAGACGATGAGGATAAGAAACACAAGTAGAAGGGGATGTGAAGAATATATAGGGGCGAGAATGGAAGGTTCAGATGTAGAATGAAATAAAGAATATGAAAAAAAGTAAGGAATAAAAGGTGAGAAGGAGATATAAAGGAGAGAAGGAGAGAGAAGGACAGAGAGAGAGAGAGAGAGAGAGAGAGAGAGAGAGAGAGAGAGAGAGAGAGAGAGAGAGAGAGAGAGAGAGAGAGAGAGAGAGAGAGAGAACGTGTCAGACAGACAAACAGACAGACAGACATACAGACAAACAGACAAGCAGACTGACAAACAGACAGTGTGTGTGCGAGAGAGAGATAGAGATAAATACGATCTGTGTTGTATTAGATATCATGACAGTTTCATCTTAAGTACCTTCATGAACATCGTAGTTCATTACAAAAAGAAGACAACGACGCCCCCTATGTGACCTCCTCATGTGCCTTATCACTGGGTCAAGTTATGGTTTTACCCCTGGTGTCATTCGCTATCCAGTCATAGTTATTTCCCTTCAGTTGTTTGCATTGTGAGTGGAAATCGCCTGTCATCATTTTTTTTAATTTTTTTTTTGCAAGTCATTATGATAATATTGATACAACTATGTTAACACAATCTTTCCAACCCACTCCACCTTCTACCTACCCCCCACCCACCCCTTCCATACCACACCCATCCCCTCCTAAAACAAGAAAATAACAACCCAAGAAAAAAAAGATTAAAAAAAAACAAAAAAAAACAACACAACAACAACCCGGAGAACACTTAAAAATATCAGGTCGTAGACGCTTGGTGGTGATAGAGTAAAAAAACAAAACTTGTGTCTTTCTCTTACTGTTTTCGTTTGCACACACACGGACACAACTCTACCCAAACATCGTGTCTTATTTACACAATACTACTATTATTATTATTATTATTATTATTATTATTATTATTATTATTATTATTATTGCAAGCATGTGGGCTCTAGGTTTACAATGGAATTGTCGAAATGAGGGTATCTTTCTTTGTGTGTTGTGTGTGTGTGTGTGTGTGTGTGTGTGTGTGTGTGTGTGTGTGTGTGTGTGTGTGTGTGCAGCCCATCCCAACCAAATATCATGACTGGCTTCGTGTCTAAGACATTAACATTAGCATTGTGATATTTCTAATGTATTTAAAACCGTGATTTCTGTTTTGAGCCAACGCAGCATGAGACTGTCAGTTTGTAAGCACCTGCTGTCTCTTTAACTTTACGTGAACCTTACGGTTTAACGTAAAAAAAAGTGGGTCAAATGTGTACTCGATCTCGATATCAGCTTAGATTCACATTCAGAGGTGAGATTGAATAAATATATCCATAATCCATTTCGCTGAACCCCACCCCTTACCCTTCAACCATGGTGGGACGAGGGGGGGGGGGGTTGAGGGGTGGTGAGGGGGTGGTGATAAGGAAGGGCGTTCAAAGTAAGGGATTGTGACTATATTTCCTCTTTCTCACCTCTAAATTTAGATCTAAGCCGATACCGAAATTGCGTATAAGTTTGACCAACTTTCTTTTACGTCGCTAAACCTAAAATTAAGAAACAAACTGTCTATGTTTGTCATTGAGTCTTGAGATCTTTTTTTTTAAAAGTTGATTTACTCACATCCACAACAAATGCGATCTTGGGTAATTTGATTTACCCACATACACACAACAAAGGTGATTTGGGTAATTTGATTTACCCACATACACAACAAAGGTGATCTTGGGTTATTTGATTTACCCACATCCACAACAAAATGTGATCTTGGGTAATTTGATTTACACACATACACAACAAATGTGATCTTGGGTAATTTGATTTACACACATCCACAACAAATGTGATCTTGGGTCATTTGATTTACACACATACACAACAAATGTGATCTTGGGTCATTTGATTTACACACATACACAACAAATGTGATCTTGGGTAATTTGATTTACACACATCACAACAAAGGTGATCTTGGGTAATTTGATTTATCACAACAAAGGTGATCTTGGGTAATTTGATTTACACACAACAAAGGTGATCTTGGGTAATTTGATTTACACACATACACAACAAAGGTGATCTTGGGTAATTTGATTTTATCCACAATCACAACAAAAAGTGATCTTGGGTAATTTGATTTACACACATACAACAAATGTGATCTTGGGTAATTTGATTTACACACATCCACAACAAATGTGATCTTGGGTAATTTGATTTACACACATACACAACAAAGGTGATCTTGGGTAATTTGATTTACACATCCACAACAAATCTTGGGTAATTTGATTTACCCCATGAGGTCTTGGGTAATTTGATTTACACACATCCACAACAAAGGTGATTTGGGTAATTTGATTTACCCACATACACAACAAAGGTGATCCTGGGTAATTTGATTTACCACAACAAAGGTGACATTGGGTAATTTGATTTACCCACATACACAATAAAGGTGATCTTGGGTAATTTGATTTACCCACATCCACAACAAAGGTGATCTTGGGTAATTTGATCTTTTACACCACATTTACACAATAAAGGTGATCTTGGGTAATTTGATTTACCCACATAACAACAAAGGTGGGTAATTTGATTTACATGCACAACAAAGGTGATCTTGGGTAATTTGATTTACACACATACACAACAAAGGTGATCTTGGGTAATTTGGGTAGGTGATTTGTAATTTGATTTACCCACATCAAAGTGATTTGGGTAATTTGATTTACAATACACAAAAGGTGATCTTGGGTAATTTGATTTAATTAAAGGTGATCTTGGGTAATTTAATTTACCCACATACACAACAAAGGTGATCCTGGGTAATTTGATTTAACCACATACACAACAAAAGGTAATTTGATACACAACTGGGTAATTTGATTTACCCATACACAACAAAAAGGTGATCCTGGGTAATTTGATTTACCCATATGCACATATGAAACGTCATAAACCATGAGAGGCTCTAATTACTGCTTATGGATCCTGTCCCAACTGCCCCGGCTCCCTTATACTCATTTCGGACAGCATCTTTCAATAACAGTTGTTCGGATTATGTCATATATTTTCCAGATGATCAAGACACTATTGAATAAACTTGGTCAAATGTAAACTTTTCTCATAGATGACACTATGTTGATCAAAATGAGTACCAACTTATGCCTACTTGTGACAAAACTACTGCCCTTTATCGTTCAAACGATGTGTTGAATGTTAGGCCGGTATCGTATCTAAATAATTGTAAAAATTCAAAGAATCGATGCTGAGCTTATGTTATGGTATCAATGTGAAAGGAATAAGATAATGCAATTTTTCATGCCCTCCTTTCGTTCTGTCCTGTCATGATGACACTTGACACTGTTTGAATGTGTTATTGTCTACACTTGTCTTTTTCTTTTATTCAAACTTTTATGGGATTATTAACAATAGGTGGTGTGCCATTATTGCAGCGGGCAGTTGTCGGGCGCTACTGGTAGGTCCTACTTCTTTTCTTTTGACGCCTTGAGTCTTCTTGTATCTTGCTGTGTCCTTTAATTCACCCTGAGATCACCACAATGAAATCGAATCAAGTCAAGGCTACGGTTTGAAATGATTACCATAGGATTGTTATCAAGCCAGTCGCTCTCAGTTTTTTTGGGGATCATTTGATTTTGATTTTGATTTGATTTGATTTGATTTGATTTTGACTTTGATTTTGATTTTTGATTTGATTTGATTTGATTTGATTTGATTTGATTTGATTTGATTTGATTTGATTTGATTTGATTTGATTTTTGATTTGATTTGATTTGATTTGATTTGATTTGATTTGATTTGATTTGATTTGATTTGATTTGATTTGATTTTGATTTGATTTGATTTGATTTGATTTGATTTGATTTGATTTGATTTGATTTGATTTGATTTGATTTGATTTGATTTGATTTGATTTTGATTTGATTTGATTTGATTTGATTTGATTTGATTTGATTTGATTTGATTTACCCACATCAAATCTAAGGTGATCTCGGGGTTTTGATAGGATTTTAAATTTTGCCCGGATTGCCATGTAAGCAGCCAAAGGATCTTTAATGTGTGCAGATTGATTATATGTGATATGCACACGCACACGGAACCTCCTCTTTATCGTCCGCCCCGATGGAACTAGGTGTCATCCACATACCTCGACCAGGGGGTGGAGGGGAGGGGGTAGGTTTTGCTCGAAAAAATCTCGATAAAAACGATTCAACAGTTGGCGGGGCTCGAGCCCACAACCTCTCGGTTGAAAAGCTGACACCTTACTTTTGAACTACCGAGTCCCCCTCGTGAATGTTTTGCTATAAAAATATACATTATGACGTCATTGGTTTTGTGATAGACTTACTATGTTAGGCATGAAGAGATTGCCCACAATGTTATGTAATCTTAGAATAATATATTTCTTGTCATAGTTATAGAAGTTTTCGTTTCTGTTTCTGTTTCTGTTTCTGTTTCTGTTTCTGTTTCTGTTTTTGTTTCTGTTTCTGTTTCTGTTTCTGTTTCTGTTTCTGTTTCTGTTTCTGTTCATTTACTTGCAAATTATGGCTTATTGGCCTATCCCACAGATGGTTTTACAGTTTGAAAATGAATTGATGTAATGTAGACATTGTTTAAATTGTTCAGTGGTCTGAGCGTTTGCAATGCTAGCTGGAAACTCATTCCATTCTGGAACTGTGAGTTGTGCAAAGGCATATTTGTTCATGTTACACCTAGGTCGGTATCGTTACAGGTTGTGCCTGGTGTTAGATCTCGTTCTTGATGTATACCTGCTGAAGAATTGATGTTTATGGACATCAACTTCTTCGGTTATAATAAATACGGCGTGTCTGTGTCATGACCAATCTGGTGAACCTGCAGTGTGACGTCAATGTTTCCCACTTCAGTACCGTAGTCCTAATGATTTGATGACAGTGAAATGACTGTTGGGATCATAATCTATGACGTATCTCACTGCACAGCGTTGCACCAATGTTCCTACTTCAGTACCGTAGTCCTAATGATTTGATGAGAGTGACATCTTTGTTGGGATCATAATCCCCTATGACGTATCTCGCTGCACAGCGTTGTACCAATATTTCCCCACTTCAGTACCGTAGTCCTGATGATTTGATGACAGTGATGTTACCGTTAGGATGTTACCAATGTTTCCCACTTCAGTACCGTAGTCCTAATAATTTGATGACATTACTGTGATGTTGGGATCATAATCCCCTTAGGATCATACAGCGATGACGTTGTCAATTGTGGATACGTGTTGGGTGAAGGGAACCCATACGTTGGTGAAGGAACCCATACATTGGTCATGGGAACCCATTCGTAGTCCCATACGTTGATGAAGGGACATTACGTTGTTGAACATTGTTGGGATCATAATCCCTACGTTGGTGAAGGGAACCAATACGTTTCAAGGGAACCCATACGTTGGTCAGGGAACGATACGTTTTTTCTTTCAATTGTGGATACGTCCTTTTGGGTGAAGGGAACCCATACGTTGGTGAAGGGAACCCATACATTGGTCATGGGAACCCATGCGTTGGTGAAGGGAAGCCATTCGTTGGTCAAGGGAACCATACATAATCCATACATTGGTGAAGGGAATCCATACATTGGTGAAGGAACCCATACATTGTACTCTGCTGGTGTCGATAAGGACTATCTGATTAGGGATTTCCGTTGGTGAAGGGAACCAATACGTTGGTCAATATACTTTGATTGCTTAATACGTTGTCAAACACTTTTTGGGTTCTTGTTTTTTTGAGGCTGGAACCGATATATTGGTCAAAGGTGTGGCGTTGCACAGTTAAGTAAATCGATGGGTTTAGCCTTTGATAAGTCTTGTTATCTCTTAAAATAAATCTCTTCCTTTTGTCTGTCTGTCAGGTGACCAAATAATTTAATTGGGTTTTAAGTATTCGTATGTGTTAAAATTTTCGCCTGTCTTCTGTTCATTCTTCAAATAATTTTCGATTCATCTTAAGTTTATTCGCCTCGTTCAATTTTTGATACCAGTCTTATGTTTATTCGCCTCGTCAATTTTCGATACCAGTCTTATGTTTATTCGCCTCATCATAAGTTTCGATACCAGTCTTATGTTTATTCGCCTCGTCACAAGTTCCAATACCAGTCTTATGTTATTCGCCTCATCACCAGTTACGATACCAGTCTTATGTTTATTCGCCTCATCACAAGTTTCGATACCAGTCTTATGTATATTCGCCTCGTCAATTTTCGATACCAGTCTTATGTTTATTCGCCTCGTCAATTTTCGATACCAGTCTTATGTTTATTTGCCTCGTCAATTTTCGATACCAGTCTTATGTTTATTCGCCTCTTCAATTTTCGATACATCTTATGTTTATTCGCCTCGTCAATTTTCGATACCAGTCTTATGTTTATTCGCCTCGTCAATTTTCGATACCAGTCTTATGTTTATTCGCCTCAGTCAATTTTCGATCCCAGTCTTACGGCATCAAGGGCGACTCGGTGGTCCAGAGGAAATTTTCAGCCTCTCAACCTAAAGGTCGTGAGTTCATGACACGACAACTGTAGAAATTTAAAAAAATGAGTTTGTTTAAAAAGAATAATCTATCCCCCTCCCCCCCCCCCCGTCTCTCTCTCTCTCCCCTCTCTCTCTCTCTCTCTCTCTCTCTCTCTCTCTCTCTCTCTCTCTCTCTCTCTCTCTCTCTCTCTCTCTCTCTCTCTCTCTCTCTCTCTCTCTCTCTCTCTCTCTCTCTCTCTCTCTCTCTCTCTCTCTCTCTCTCTCTCTCTCTCTCTCTCTCTCTCTCTCTCTCTCTCTCTCTCTCTCTCTCTCTCTCTCTCTCTCTCCTGGTGTATCACGCCACTGTTTGCGCATTAAAGATCCATTGGCTGTCTACAAGGCAACATCACGTCATGTGTGCAAGTTACATATCCATTAGCTGTCTACAAGGCAAAACAAACAAAAACACAAATAAACAATCCGAGATCACCCTACTTCAGGAGATAATTGAAATCGTAACCCTAGCTTTGAAATGGTACTAAAAATGTACACCCATGTAAAACTACAAAAGAAATTAATCGTGATACAGATAAACCTATTTATAACTCGAGTTATCAATCATCGCGTTATCAAAAGGACACTCATGACCTTGTTGTACATTGCAAACCGTAGCGACGAGAGATCAAGGTTTCAACCATAAACGGTTATGATGAAACTCTTCCCAGTCAAAAGAGTTCAGATAAAAGCGGTTATGACAAAACTCATTCCAGTCAAAAGATTTCAGACAAAAGCGGTTATGACGAAACTTTTCCCAGTCAAAAGATTTCAGACAAAAGCGGTTATGACAAAACTCGTTCCAGTCAAAAGATTTCAGACAAAAGCGGTTATGACGAAACTCGTTCCAGTCAAAGATTTCAGACAAAAGCGGTTATGACGAAACTCGTTCCAGTCAAAGATTTCAGACAAAAGCGGTTATGACGAAACTCGTTCCAGTCAAAAGATTTCAGACAAAAACGGTTATGGCGAAACTCGTGCCAGTCAAAAGATTTCAGACATAAACAATTATGGCGAAACTCGTGCCAGTCAAACTGTTTCAGAAATAAACGGTTATGACGAAACTCGTGCCAGTCAAAACGTTTCAGACATAAACAATTGTGACGAAACTCGTGCCAGTCAAAACGTTTCAGACATAAACAATTATGACGAAACTCGTGCCAGTCAAACTGTTTCAGTCAAAGCCAGTCAAATTTCAGACATAAACAATTATGACGAAACTCGTGCCAGTCAAACGTTTCAGAAATAAACAATTATGACGAAACTCGTGCCAGTCAAAACGTTTCAGACATAAACAATTATGACAAAACTCGTTCCAGTCAAAACGTTTCAGACATAAACAATTATGGCGAAACTAGTTCCAGTCAAACGTTTCAGACATAAACAATTATGGCGAAACTAGTTCAGTCAAACGTTTCAGACATAAACGATTATGGCGAAACTAGTTCCAGTCAAACGTTTCAGACATAAACAATTATGGCGAAACTAGTTCCAGTCAAACGTTTCAGACATAAACGGTTATGACAAAACTCGTTCCAGTCAAAACGTTTCAGATATAAACAATTATGGCGAAACTCGTTCCAGTCAAAATGTTTCAGACATAAACAATTATGGCGAAACTCGTTCCAGTCAAACGTTTCACACATAAACAATTATGGCGAAACTAGTTCCAGTCAAACGTTTCAGACATAAACAATTATGGCGAAAACTCGTTCCAGTCAAAACGTTTCAGACATAAACGGTTATGACGAAACTCGTTCCAGTCAAAACGTTTCAGACATAAACCCCCCTATTCAGGTCATATGATCGACACAAGGCCCATTGGAGACGGACATAAACAGTCTACAGATTGGTTCATTTATTTTATATCATCTTGTTTTTTATCTACAGATGGGATTGTTTATAATCACTTTGTCTTTGTATCCAGATAGGGTTGTTTATACTGTTCACCTTGTCTTTGTATTCAGACAGGTTTTTTTATACTGTATTACCT
>JAXRKP010001663.1:85000-92500 GCA_037039925.1 Doris montereyensis
CAATTTCTTCATTTTGAGATGCCTTTGCGACTGGATCCATAAAATATGATAAACAAAAGAGGACTTAGGATACAACCCTGTCTTACTCCTATGTTTACTTCAAATTCTTCCAGTACGTTTCAGCTGTTCTCACTGCTGGTTTATTGTACAAACTTTTAATGGCTTCTATTACATTTTTGCTCAACATAGTTTTATTTTAAAGGAATGCACTAGTTCGTCCCTCTTCACATTATCAAATGCCTTTTCTAAATCTTTACAACAGGTGCAAGTCTATGCTTCTCTCAATAAATTGTTCTATTATTTGTCTAATTGTAACTATGTGATCTTGTATACATCATCCTGGTCTAAATACACCCTAATGTTCTTCAATCTGATCCTGTATTGTATTACTTATTCTCATTTCTAATTTTCTGGCATACTTTTCCCGGTATGCAAAGTGATGACATCCCTCTCTATGTTGAGCTTTTCCATAGTTGATATTTCTTGTGTATTGGAACAACCGTTCCCTTCTTCTAGTCGCCGTATATTGTTTTGACGCTTCTATGCTTGTTGGCGTATTGCATGTCAGAGTTTGTCTGCTTTTCTCCTTTTTGCCTTTTTTTTTATTATAATTCTGGATTAACTTGATATGCTCGGGCGTTTTGTTCTTCTAATTTCCCTTTTATTAATAGTTGTGTTGGCCTCGTCTATTGTTATAACTACATCTTCACCTGTTTCATTTGCTTCCTTGTTCCTCTTTAATTGAGCTGTACTCCTTGTTTCATATCTTCTGGAGGGATTGTGTAATTGCTGGCGATACTGTCTCTATGTTTCCATGATTTCGCTGTCTTCTTTCCTTATTACTCTATTTGGTCTTACTCATGCTCTTTAGTAACGTTCTTGAAGTCTTTGTCCAAGTCTTCCCATTGTTTCAGTTTTAATTTTCTCATTTCCTCTTTGACAATAATTCTTTTACTGACGTAATCTGTTTCCTTCCACAGACCTCTTCAGTACAAATGAGGCGTGTTTTCTTTATATATTTGCCAATTTTCTTCTTTTGTGCTATAATTCAAATCAATCTACATTTCGCTGACAAATTGTATTATCCTAGATTGACATTTCTGATGTCGTTTCTCTGTCTCTGTCTCTGTCTGTCTGTCTGTCCGTCTGTCTGTCTCTGTCTGTCTGTCTGTCTGTATGTCTCTCTCTCTCATTTCTCTTCCTTGTCCTCTTTTTTCTTTGTCTCTAATCTCTCTCTCTATCTCTCTCTCTCTCTCATTTCTTCAACTCTCTCTCTACTCTCTCTTTCCATTTATTGCCCTAACGTTTCTCTCTCCAAAAGGATGGGTTACGTTTGAATTCTTGTCAGCGAACGACCTCAGCTGGCTCGGGGGCTAGTTGCGGGTTTTTGCGGCTTAACCCGTTCTTAGGGTTGGTTCCACTGAATTACATTGTAAACAGAGAGTATAATACGTCCTTTGACAATCGGATTGGTTCTACTGTATTACATTGGGTAGGAAGGAGTTTAACACGTGTAGTCGGGTTCTTTCACTTTATTCCTTAGAAGGGGAGACAGCCTGTGACAGGTTGGTTTCACTTTTACATTGGGTAGGAAGGGAGTTTAATACGTCCTTGACAGTCGGGTTGGTTCACTGTATTACATTGGGTAAAAAGGGAGTGTTGTCTTTGACAATCGGATTGGTTTCACTGTATTACATTGGGTAGGGAGGGAGTTTAACACGTCCTTGACAGTCGGGTTGGTTTCACTGTATTACATTGGGTGAGGTAACACGTCCTTGACAATAGGATTGGTTTCACTGTATTACATTGGGTAGGAAGGAGTGTAACACGTCCTTGACTGCCCGGATTGGTTTCACTGTATTACATTGGGTAGGGAAGGAGGTAACACGTCCTTAACATTGGTCCTTGACAATAGGATTGGTTTCACTGTATTACATTGGGTAGGAAGGGAGTTGTAACACGTCCTTTACAGTCGGATTGGTTTCACTGTATTACATTGGATAGGGAAGGGAGTGTAACACGTCCTTGACATTGGTTTCGGGTTATACGTCCTTGACAGTCGGGTTGGTTTCACTGTATTACATTGGTAAAAAGTGATACGTAACAAGACAATAGGATTGGTTTCACTGACTTACATTGGGAGAAAGTGTAAAAGTCCTTTACAATCGGATTGGTTCTACTGTGTTACATTGGGTAGGAAGGGAGTCTAACACGTCCTTGACAGTCGGGTTGGTTTCACTGTATTACATTGGGTAGAAGGAGTGTAACACGTCCTTGACAATCGGATTGGTTTCACTGTATTACATTGGGTAGGAAGGAGTTTAACACGTATGACACGGGTTGGTTTCACTGTATTACATTGGGTAAGTGTAACATGTCCTTGACAGTCGGATCACTGATATTACATTGGGTAGGAAGGGAGTGTAACACGTCCTTGACAGTGGTTGGTTTCACTGTATTACTTTGGGTAGGAAGGGAGTTTAACACGTCCTTGACAGTCGGATTGGTTTCACTGTATTACATTGGGTAGGAAGGGAGTGTAACACACGTCCTTGACAGTCGGATTGGTTTCACTGTATTACATTGTTAGGTAACACGCCCTGACAGTCGGAGTTCCACTGTAACACAGGGAAGGTTCCACTGTATTCATCGATATTTTGACAGTCGGGTTGGTTTCACTGTATTACATTGGAGTTTAACACGTCCTTGACAGTCGGATTGGTTTCACTGTATTACTTTTGCAGGAGTGTAACACGTCCTTGACAGTCGGATTGGTTTCACTGTATTACATTGGGTAGGAAGGGAGTGTAACATGTCCTTGACAGTCGGATTGGTTTCACTGTATTACATTGGGTGGTTCTACTGTATTACATTGGTAAATGCTGCTACTTTGGTTCTACTGTATTACATTGGTAAAAGGGGAGTAACACGTCCTTGACAATCGGATTGGTTCCACTGTATTACATTTGGGTAAAAAGTGAATTAATGTGAGTAAAAGGAATCTCTCTCCATTTAGAAGGTGTTCTATCTCCTTCTTTGCCTCCTGATGTTTTTACATTGTTGCCTACTCTAACGTTTAAATCTCCTAAAACCATGAGTTCTTGATTGGGTTTGAGATTTTCGGCAACTATTTGAAAATCTTTTCAAAAATATATCTTTTCTTCTTTGATGGAGTCTTCGTTTGGTCCATTTGTTATTAACAATTTAATTTTCTCTTCCTTTTTGGCTAAACTGTTATCTCTAATAGCCGTGTCCTTATAAATATCAATTTTCTAGTATCCCTTCATGCCTTTTATGCACTAGACAGCATACTCCTGCTCTAGCTCTAACTTTTACATTTACTCCTGAGATGATTAAAGTATGATTTTGTTTTCATGTTCTGTTCATTGCCCATTTCTCTTTGTTCGTGTGATGATCACATGTATTTTCAATTCTTCCATTTCGTCAGCTAATTCTTCTTTTCCATATATTTCTAGGTTAGGGTTAGGGTGTAAGGCTTAGGGTTATGGTTTAGGGTTTAAGACTAAGGTTTACGTAGGATTTGGTTTAGGGATTGGGTTAGGGTTAGGGTTAAGGTTAAAGATAGGGTTATGAAGTTAATGATGATTAGGGTTAGAGTTATGGTTAAGGTTAAAAGATAGGATTGGTTAGGGTTTGGTATGGTTAATTTGTTTTTAGTGTAGGGAAAGAGAAAGGATTAGGGTTCGGGTTAGGTTTAGGGTTAAAGTTAGGATTAGGGTTAGGTTTAGGGATATGTCTAGGGTTAGCATCAGAGGTTAGGCGTTAGGGGGTAAGGTTAGGGTTAGGGTTATGGTGAGGGTTAGGGACAGGGTTAGGGTTAGGGTTAGGGTTGGGGGGTTAGGGAAGGTTAGGGTTAGGGTTAGAATTAGGGTTAGGGTTAGGGTTAGGGAAAAGGGTTAGGGTTAGGGTTAGGGTTTGGGTTAGGGTTCGGGTTAGGGTTACGTTTGGGGTTTGACATAAAAGGGTCAGAAATTAGGCAGGGTTACGGTTGGGGTTAATGGATTGCAGAGTTCGGGTTTGGGCTATGGGTTATGGGTTAGGCATAGGGTTAAAGTTAAAATCTGCTATGTTTATTGTTAGGAATAAAGCATAATGTTACATTCGGGTTGAGTTTAGGGCATGGGCGATAGCGAGAATGGAATAGACACGAAACGAGGATTTGAGGGCTGAAATGAGGATAAGGGTGAGTTTGATGATTATGAGGATAAGGGTGAGTTTAGAGTGATTATTTTAGGTACGCAACAGGGTAGGGTAAGGGTAAGTATAAGGGAAAGGTAAGGGTAAGGATAAGGGTAAGGATAACAGTTGAGGTAAGAGTAATCAAGGGTAGGGGTTAGGGTAAGAGTAAGGGTAACGACAGTAAGCAATAAAATAGGATAAGAAGTAGGGTGGTCCCCATACTAAGGATTACAGGGTAAGGTAAGGGTAAGGGTGGGTTATATATATCGAGGGTATTAGGGTAAGGGTAATGAAGGGTAAGATAAGGGTAAGGATAGGGTTGAAGTAATTAAGGGTAAGGTAATGGTTTGAAGTAAATTTATCAGTTGTATAGGGTGAAGATATGTGTTTATCTATCTGCATTCATAGATAAGGGTCGAGGGTAAGGGTAAAGGTAAGGGTCTGTCTGGGTAGGATATAGGATAAGGGTAAGGATAAGGGTAATATATGGATAGAGGCGAGGTAGGGTAAAAGGTAGCGTAAGGGTGAGGTAAGGGTAAGGCTCTCTCTCCCCCCCTAAGGGTTAGGTTAGGGCAAGGTCTCTTAGGTAAAGTAACAAGTGTGGTCTGAGCGTTACATCATATTTGGGGATAGACGGGTTAGGTTAGGGTGAGGTGATAGTTATACAAAGGGTGTAATGGTTAGCGCTATAGTCAAGGTTAAATTTGGGTTATAAACGAACATTTACAGTTCTGTAAGAGTTTGAGTTTGAAGGTGAATGAAATTGAGGATTATGTAAAGATTAGGTTTATGGTATTTTAGTGCTGAGTTTGAGTTTATAGGTGGGGATATGTTTAAGGTCCGGGTAAGGACTGGGTTTATGGCTAGGGTTTTTGGGTTAAGGTTGGGGTTGGTTTAAGAATCAGGGTTGGACTAAAATTACGGTTAGGGTTAGTCTTAGAGGTTCAAGGTTCCGTATTAAAATTAGGGTTGGATGGTTCGAGCCCACAAGTGTTAGGACTACGTTTTAGTGTTAGGGTTACGTTTAGGGTTAGGCGGTGAGGTTGGGTGAAGGCGATAAACTGAGGAGTCGAGGTCGACTGCCTTGTCGAGTCGGAGTCGGAGTCGAGGTCGAGTCGAGCATGTCGAGGTCGAAGGTCCACAAGGTGAGAGGTGAAGGTGAGGGTGACGGTGAGGGTGACGGTGAGGTTAGGGTTGGGTTAGGGTGATGGTGAGGTGAGGGTGAGGTGAAAGCTACAGTCAGGGTGATGGTCATACAAGGGTGAGGGTGAGGTGAAGATGAGGGTGAGGGTTGGAGCTAGGGTCAGGATGAGGGTCAGAAAACGAGTGAGGATGATGAAGTGAAGGTGAAAGTGAAGGTGAAGGTGAGGTGGTGAAGAGGGTGAGGGTGAGGGTGAGGTGAGGGTGAAGAGGAGGAGGGTGAGGTGAGGGAAGGGTGAGGTTAGGAGGTGAGGTTGAGGGTGAGGTGGGGTGAAAAGTGAGGTGAGCAGTGAAGGAGAGGATTGGGTTGGTGAGGTGAGGAGTGAGGGTGAGGGTGAGGGTGAGAGTGAGGGTGAGGTGTGAGGTGAGGAGAGAGAAAAAGAAAGAAGGGAAAATTGGTGAGGTAAGTTTGAGTGATGGTGAGAGGAGAATGGGGTGGTGGTGAGGGGATATAAAGACAGCATTAAGTGTGAGGTTGATGGTACAGGAGGATGCCATGGGTAAGTGTTTTTCTTGATATGAGGGGTAACAGGTGAGGTTGATGGTAAGGATAAGGATGAGTGTAAGGGTGAAGATGAGGGTGAGGGTTAAAGGATCAGGATCTATTATGACAAAGGATAAGGGTTTGGTTTAGGAGTGATATTTATATTACGCTTTGGGTTAGGGTTAGGGTAAGGGTTAGTTTTAGGGTTAGAATAGGATTAGGGTTAGTGTTAGGGTAGGGTTAGTTTTAGGGTTAGTTAAGGGTCGTTGAAATGAGGGTAGGGCTAGGGTTAGGATTAGAGTTTCGATTAGGGTTACGAGTTAGGTGTTGGGGGTTAGACAGGCCAGGGGTTAAGGTCACTGGCAGAGGTATTAGGAGCTACGAGTTTGGTTAACGCTATGGTTAGGATTAGGGGTTAGTGTTAGCGTTATGGTTAAGGTTAAGGTTAGGTTCAGGGTTAGAGTTAGGGCTAGGGTTTGAGCTAGGATTAAGGGTTAGGGAATTATTTAGGGTTAGGGTTAGGTTTAGTGTAAAAGGATTATGGTTAGGATTAGGGTTAAAGTTAGACTTGTGAGTAAAGGTTAGTGTTAAGGTTAGGTTAAGGTTAAATTTAGGGTAAAGATAAGGTTTATGGTTAGGGATAGGGAATTATCAGTTTAGGTTAGGGATTAAACAACAGGGTTATGTTAGAAGCTTAGGTTTAGGGATTAGGGTTTTAGGGATTAGGGGTTAGGGGTTAGTTAGGGGGGTTAGGGTTAGGGGTTAGGAGGGGTTAAAAGCCCTTAGCAGTCAGAGTTAGGGGTCAGATGGTAATACTTCGGTTAGGGTTCAGGTTAGCTCTGGGGTTAGGGACGTAAAGATGCGTGGCTTTGGTTAAGGTTATCGGGTTAGGATTATAGCGTTAGAGTTAGGATTATGGTAGGGTAGAGTCAGAGATATGGCTAAAGGGCTGCAGAAATGTTAAACATTAGGGCTAGGTGTATTGATTAGGGGTTTAGGGGTTATGTTAAAGTAGGGTTAGAGTTTTGGTTTAGGGTTAGGGGTTATGAGTTATGTGTTATGGGTTAGGTTTTAGGGTTAGGGGTTAGGCTTTAGGGGTTAGGGGTTTGGGGTTAGGGGTTGTAGGTTAGGGATAGGTTAGGGCTAGGGTGAGGGTGAGGGTGAGTTAGAGGGGTGAGACTTACGTTTATGATTAGGGCTAGGGTTAGGATTTATGGTTACGACCAGGATTAGTGTTAGGGTTAGAGTTAAGCATGAGGGTAGGATTAGGGCTAGAGTTGGGGTTAGGGTTAAAGCTAGGGTAAGGGTTAGGATTGTAGGAGTTAGGTTTAGGGGTTAGGGTTAATACAACGTTGTAAAAAAAAAACCTCAATTCTGCCAGCCGTTGTGTTTGAACCAGTGTCGTCGTTATTGTGAGCTCACAGCAGTACAGTTCAACTACACCACCTGATCTTAAATATTAAACACACAAACAACACACACAATGCCATTATCATAAACACTAACATGATCTACAAACACCCACATATATAAGCCTAAACACAAAGCACAAACCTATACACAAACAGAAGACACACGAATACAAAAAACAAATAGTCACAAACAAACACACACCT
>JAXRKP010001663.1:102500-103718 GCA_037039925.1 Doris montereyensis
CGTTGTGAAACTGCATCCAATTTAGAAGATTTTAAGAGCTTGACACACGTTCGTAAAGTATGTCTTGACCGTTTATGACATCGTCCAAGATGCCATGTTTTAAAACCTCGAATCATCATTTTCTTGGGATGTTTTTAAAACCTCGTATCATCATTTTCTTGGGGATGTTTTAAAACCTCGTATCATCATTTTCTTGGGGATGTTTTAAAACCTCGTATCATCATTTTCTTGGGGATGTTTTTAAAACCTCGTATCATCATTTTCTTGGCGATGTCTTTAGAAGCTCGTATCGTCATTTTCTTGGCGATGTTTTTAAAACCTCGTATCATCATTTTCTTGGGGATGTTTTTAAAACCTCGTATCATCATTTTCTTGGGGATGTTTTTAAAACCTCGTATCATCATTTTCTTGGGGATGTTTTAAAACCTCGTATCATCATTTTCTTGGGGATGTTTTTAAAACCTCGTATCATCATTTTCTTTGGGATGTTTTTTAAAATCTCGTATCGTCATTTTCTTTGGGATGTTTTTAAAACCTCGTATCATCATTTTCTTGGGGATGTTTATAAAAAAAGAAAACGTACCAGTATGTTCAAAAAGTTGAAAAAGTTTTTTATGTAACTGAAAACCATTGTCAATTTCAGCTATTATCTGTTTACCGCGATTATCTGTATTTTATTGGTTTAAAAAAAACAACCAATGCTTGTCATTAACATATGATTTTTAAATTATAAATTTCTTTGAATATGAATTGTGTTGCATTTCATCCTAAACTGTGTTCAGTGTTCTGCTCAAAGCAGTTTTTTTCTTTTTCAAAGCTTTAATTTGATCCGAGATATCGGATTTTTAATAAAGCATGTTTTCCGGCTTGAATTGATTGTTCTTGACTTTCATGAGGCTACACCTATTACAAGTTTCCACATAAATTCCATGAAAAAAGAATTAAAAGGAAGGCATGATATCTTAAATGTATTATATCGTTTGTTAGTCACATATAGGTCTAGATCTAGTGTTGTTTTGGATTTCATCACATAATGAATCTTGCTACGTTGGCGAGAACGCATGTTATGCGAAAATCGCTGCGAATATTAAAGAATTGTTGACACTCAATCTTTCCGTTCAATATTTGTTACGAAGGAATAACTATGGCCGGCGCATAGCATGTTCAAACATAACGAACGATGGCTTAATCAATAGCTAGAACAATATCGACAAGCAC
>JAXRKP010001664.1:7500-12500 GCA_037039925.1 Doris montereyensis
AATGAAACAAACAATTTCTAACTCATTTCCAATGTTACACCATTTCCAAACTCATTTCCAATGTTACGTCAGTTCCAAACTCATTTCCAATGTCACGTCAGTTCCTTATTCATTTCAATATTACGTCAGTTCCTGACTCCTTTCTAATGTCAAGTGAAGTTTCCATTTCGCTCCCAGAAAAACTCAAATCCTGACTCATTTAAAATGGTGTGTCAGTTCCAATCTTATTTCCAATATTGCGTCATTCCCATGCTCATTCCCCCCCCCCCTCCCCATGGTACGTCAGTTCGAAACTCATACCTTCCAATGTTGTGTCAGTTCCAAACTCTCATTCATTTTCCCATGTTGCATCGTATTCCACAGTTGAGCTGGCGTCGTGTGACGAGCTCCAGTGTGCCCACGAGAACGTGTGCCAGACGTCCCTTGCCAACAGCACGCAGATGGGTCATGCCAGGTGCCTGTGTCGCGGTCAGTGGGCCGGCCTTCAGTGCCTTGCGCACATTCGGGTGCACGTCGCCGCTGTCTCCACGGACAGCGTCACGCTCAGGGTCAAAGGTCACGGACCTCCCGACTGGGACAGCGAAGTGCGTCTGGAAGAACTTCTCGTCCGGAGAGCTCAGCGTGACGTTTTGGAACTTGAACAAAACCGAGGAATGCAACGTGCTATTCCCGTCAGAGCCGCAGATTCACGTTCGCGTGGAGGGCCTCGATAGAGGTCAAGACTTTGTGTTTTGTATTGGAAACGGACCCTTGGACCTGTGTCCATTAGATGGTCGTCGGAGAGATGTTTTCGTACTGTCCAAGAAACCTAATTGTGCCAAAGTTCAAACCAAATTTATAGACGACGTGCCTCTCGATATCGGCCTTATCATCGTACCCATCGCCTCCGTCGTTTTCATCGTTCTAGTCATCCTCATTCTCTACATTAAACGACGTTCTCTTTGTGTTCACTTCATCCTGCATGTCTTTTGCTGCCGTGCCTGCTACTGTTGTCGAAAGCGATGCCTTCGTCAAAAACTGCGCCACATACGAAAACAGCAGCAACAGCTGCAGCAGCAGCAGCAGCAGCAACGTGAATCGTCCGGTAATTTGCTCTGCCATGACACCTCCATGGACGCTGTTGCCCTGAATTTTGATCTCAGCGTGGCCAGCACATCTTTGTCCTCCAGTGCGATGGGGAATCGATCCAGTATCATCTCCGATTCATATCGAAGCGCCAAGTCGCTCGATAGCGACGCTTACGTTACCGCCTGCATACCAGGAGGAAACCTGTACTTCTATACGCCTGAAACTGAAATTTTCACACAGCAGCGTAGCGTGTCGCAAGAAAGTTTTCCGAACGTAAAACGTAGAGCTTCAGACACCAGCTTTTCTAATTTTAATTTCGATCCCAGAAATTGGGACATTTTGTTCAAAAGAGAACAGTCGATGCCTCCAGACGAAGCTCGGGTAAATTTCAGACATGCCTGTTTTCCTTCTGAGGAATTCGACTGCAAGGAAGAGCGCTGTGTTTCTCCAAGCAACGCTTATTTTCCTCTACCAAATTTCCCATCGACCGCAATTCCTTCGGCATGGACAAAGCCTAGTAGTGGCAGTGTGACCACATCGGACACGTTTCCCATAAGCACCAGAACGCTTCCTGGTAAACTCCGCCAAATGTTTCCTGACACGAGGAACCCGAGCGAAGACGGGCGACTATCATCGGTATTCGACGGCGAGCCAGTGACGCTTTCTTCAAACCGATC
The DNA here is from genome assembly GCA_037039925.1 of Doris montereyensis. Lineage (NCBI taxonomy): Eukaryota > Metazoa > Mollusca > Gastropoda > Nudibranchia > Dorididae > Doris > Doris montereyensis. The sequence goes on from JAXRKP010001664.1 coordinate 9,246, forward strand.
ACTCCACATTTTATGATGACGACGCTGACAGCCTGACACTTCGAGACAGAACGCTGGAATCGATTCATACCAGCTCACCGATGTACTCAAACATTCCATTCTCCAACACCGCAACATTTCCCCGGCGAGTGAGTAATCATTTCTCTATTTATTCAACTCTGCCTCGCGCGCACACGAAAAGAAACAAACACGGCCGAGGAGACGATTCTCACGCCGAGTACCACCACCAACATCACCACCACCAGCACCACCCAACCAGAACGGCTGCGGCCGATATTTTTATCCCTCACGGCAGCGTGACGTTGCAGGAAACAAAATTTGATTGGTTAGCGCCGCCTCCGCTTCCTCGTCTTTCTGACATGCCTCAGACCGAATTGCCTTCTTCAACGGAACCGGATACGAATGCGCCTATTCTTCTCCTTCTTCTTGTTCTTCTTCTTCTTCTAAACAGAACAACGTGCCTGGAAGAAACGCGCAAAGACGTTGATGGATCACTTTGAGCGTACTTTGCCGTTTCTAAAACCGTCCACATCGAGCCGCCCAAACAGCGTCCACTGGGAAGATGAAATCCGTGATCTGACGTCACCGTTGGCAATGGAACGTTCTATATCCGTAGAGGAAAGAAACGTCCTCGACCTTGGAGTTTACCGCTGGGTTTGGAAGGTCACCCAGTGCCTCAAAGGCGAAGTCAGAAACGGAGCCAAAAGCCTGTCTTTGATGGCCACCCGTCCTTGCATATTCTACCCCCGTTTACGACCGACGAAGAGGACGAAGATGAAGTATGGAGAAAGGAAATGAAAGAAGGAGAAAGAGATGAAGAAGAGGAAGGAGAAGGAGGGAGAAGAAGAACAAGAACAAGAAGAAGAAGAAGAAGAAGAAGAAAACGCCAGCAGCAGCCCCAACTGGCGAGGATAAAACTATCGAAGACTTGGAGACAGTCAACGCTTCCACCCGTGTTTGAAGAAAGGCAAACATGTCGACGATTTCATTTATTCATTCGACGACGACTTCAGGAATTTGGTCACTCCTTTTATTTGCAAAGAGGTAGGGGATGACGACGACGACGACGACGACGACGACGACGACGACGACGATGATAATAATGACAATGATGACAGTAACAGCATTACCGACGTGATTGCTAAACTTGACTGTAACTCTGCGTGATGAAAGACGGTGAACTTTTGACCATTTCGTTATTTCAGTTGCTTTACCTTAATCAGTGGCGTCGGTGGACCATCAGTTAGGCTGCCAGACTGGAGATCATGAGGTCCCGGGTTCGAATCCTAGCAAAGCCAAGTCCCGACGTTGTGTTTCTTGGGAAATACACTTAACACGCACTCTCCCCCCCCCGCTCCCCGCTGAACCCAGGTGCAAATGGGTACAAGCACTAGCTTGTGAGTAAAAACTGCGTCAGATTAGCGTTTTGTCCAGGAGATGATCGTTGTCACCTGTTCCACTTCACGCTATTGAAACCGGGATAAGCTCCGCTCTATGGGCCGTAAGAGCATTGAAGGAACTTAACCCAATTTTACTTCTACCTTAACAGTATTTGTCAAATCTTTTCGTTCCAAGAGATTTATTGTCCAAAATAGGTACACCATCTTGTCAGTTACATTATACAACAAGATGGTAATAATAATTATAAATAATATTAATGAATTTAATACGATAATAAAAATAATAATAGTGGAAAACACGTAGTGAATAGTAAAAAGTTGACATCAACATATTAAAAGACAAAGGAGGCAGCGTTGCAAACAAAGTAATGATATACAAGAGCTTAATTGATAGATGTTGGCATAATATAAATATGAGCTTAGTAATGATATACAAGAGCTTAATTCATAGATGTTGGCATAATATATGAGCTTCTATATCTTTTTCGTTTGCAAGTTAATGGAATTTCAAAACATAGTTAGCGAAACCTGACCGTTCATGAGTTTTTGATTTGATTTAGCCACATCCACAACTAAGGTGATCTCGGGGTTCTTTGTAGGATTTTTATTTTTCCCAAACTGCCCTGTAAACAGCCAAGGATTTTTAATATGCACAGAGTGTTGTAATCTGCACACGGGGCCTCTTTTTTCATCGTCCATCTCCGATGGAACTAGGTGTCGATCCACCTACCTGGACCAGGGGTGGGGAGGGGGAGTGGGGGGGGAGATTTTACTCAAAAGAACTCGAGAAAATGTTTCAACCGTTGGCGGGGCTTGAATCTACTACCATTTGGTTGATAAGAGGCCGACACTTTGCCTCTGAACTACCGAGTCCACCTTCCCCGCCGCCCCTTCCCACCCCACCTCTTTCCCATTCATGAGAGAAACGACGATACGTTGATTTTTGTTTTGCATTATACTCTGAAAGAAATTATTTAGATTAAGTCGAAAGTGAAGAATAATGCTCTTTCAAGTCCCATGAGAGCATAAACGAACGCAATAGATACAAAGGAATATTTTGAAGTCCCATGAGAGCATAAACGAATGCAATAGATACAAAGGAATATTTTGAAGTCCCATGAGAGCATAAACGAATGCAATAGATACAAAGGAATATTTTCAAGTTCCATGAGAGCATAAACGAATGCAATAGATACAAAGGAATATTTTCAAGTTCCATGAGAGCATAAACGAATGCAATAGATACAAAGGAATATTTTGAAGTCCCATGAGAGCATAAACGAATGCAATAGATACAAAGGAATATTTGAAGTCCCATGAGAGCATAAACGAATGCAATAGATACAAAGGAATATTTTGAAGTCCCATGAGAGAGAGCAATAGATACAAAGGAATATTGAAGTCCCATGAGAGCATAAACGAATGCAATAGATACAAAAGAATATTTTGAAGTGAATGAGAGCATAAACGAATGCAATAGATATTCAAAGGAATTTTTCAAGTGTGAGAAAAACGAACTGCAATAGATCAAAGGAATATTTTACAAGTCCCATGAGCTCATAAACGAACGCAATAGATCAAAGGAATGATTTTTGAAGTCCCATGAGAGCATAAACGAAAGCAAAAACAAAGAGATTTTGAAGTCCCTCATAAACGAATGTTTTTTAGATGGAATATTTTAGCAGTTCTTGAGAGCATTTCATCCCTAGAACAAATATATATTATTTGGACACCAATGGAATTAAAGATACACACCCATTGTCGTCATTTTGAAAATACAGCGCATTACCTATAAACACAGACTTTGAATGAAGAGTATTCTGGTGATGAAATCATTTTTGTGTGTGTGGAAAAA
>JAXRKP010001664.1:17500-72500 GCA_037039925.1 Doris montereyensis
TTGTTGACTGAAAAACGAGGACAATTATGACGAACCGTTTTAAGGGGAAACAACCCTCTGCTGTCAAGTACTTAAACAAGTATCTTTTGATTACCCCCCATCCGTCCAATACCAAATAAATAAGACTATGTGTGTGTCATCAAAGACAAAAATAATAAAAACAATAGTAATAATAATAATAATAATAATAATAATAATAAATAATAATAATAATAATAATAATAATAATAAGTAATAATAATAATAATAATAATAATAATAATAATAATAATAATAAAATAATAATAATAATAATAATAATAATAATAATAATAATAATAATAATAATAATAATAATAATAATAATAATAATAATAATAATAATAATAATAATAATAATAATAATATAATAATAATAATAATAATAATACAAGTAATAATAATAATAATAATAATAATAATAATAATAATAATAATAATAATAATAATAATGTTGATGATGATGATGAATATGATGATGATGATGATGATGATGATGATGATGATGATGATGATGATGATGATGATGATGATGATGATAATGATAATAATGATAATAATAATAATAATAATAATAATAATAATAATGATAATGAGAATGAGAATGAGAATGAGAATGAAATGAAAATGACAATGACAATGACAATGATAAGAATAATATAATATTATAATAATAATCGTAATAATAATAATAATAATAATAATATAATAATAATAATAATAATAATAATGATAATAATAATAATAAAAATAAATAAATAATAATAAATAAAAATACTACTACTACTACTACTACTACTACTACTACTACTACCACTACTACTACTACTACTACTACCACTACTACTACTACTACTACTACCACTACTACTACTATTACTACTACTACTACTACTACTACTACTACTACTACTACTACTACTACTACTAATAATAATACTACTACTACTAATATAATAATAATAATAATAACAATAATAATATTATAATAATAATGATAATAATAACAGTAATAATAGTTATAATGATAATGATAATGATAATCATGACGATGACGATGATGATGATGATGATGATGATGATGATGATGATGATGATGATGATGATGATGATGATGATTACTATCATTATGACAATGACAATGACAACGACAATGACAATGTTGATGACAATGACGATGACGTATGACGATGATGATGATGATGATGATAATGATTAATTATAATAATGATAATGACAATGACAGTGACAATGACAGTGACAATGACAATGACAATGACAATGACAATGACAATGACAATGATAATGACAATAACAGTGACAATGACAATGACAATGACAATGACAATGACAATGACAGTGACAGTGACAATGACAGTGACCGTGACAGTGATAGTGACAGTGACAGTGACAATGACAATGACAATTACAATGACAATGATGACAGTGACAGTGACAGTGACAATGACAATGACAATGACAATGACATGACAATGACAGTGACAATGACAATGACAATGACAATGACAATGACAGTGACAGTGACAATGACAATGACAATGACAATGACAATGACAATGACAATGACAATGACAATGACAGTGACAATGACAATGACAATGACAATGACAATGACAATGACAATGACCATGAAAATGCCAATACCAATGCCAATACCAATGCCAATGACAATACCAATGCCAATCCAATGGCAGTGCCAATGACAATGCCAATACCAATGACAATGCCAATACCAATGACAATGCCAATACTAATACCAATGCCAATACCAATGACAATGCCAATACCAATGCCAATACCAATGACAATGCCAATGACAATGACAATGCCAATACCAATGCCAATACCAATGCCAATGCCAATGCCAATGACAATGACAATACCAATGCCAATACCAATGACAATGCCAATGACAATGCCAATACCAATGCCAATGCCAATGACAATGCCAATGCCAATCCAATAGCAATGCCAATGACAATAACAACGACAACGACGATGACGACGACGACGATGATAATGACAACCATCGATAATGATAATAATGACAATGACAAGGACAACCATTATGGTAATGATAATAATGATAATGATAATGATAATGATAATAATGATAATGACAAGGACAACCATTATGGTAATGATAATAATGATAATGATAATGATAATAATGATAATGACAATGACAACCATTATGATAATGATAATAATGATAATGATAATGACAACCATTATGATAATGATAATAATGATAATGATAATGACAATGACAATGACAACCATTATGATAATAATGATAATGAGAATGAGAATGACAAGGACAATGACAACCATTATGATAATGATAATAATGATAATGATAATGATAATGACAATGACAATGACAATGACAATGACAACCATTATGATTATGATAATAATGATAATGATAATGATAATGACAACCATTATAATAATGATAATAATGATAATGATAATGACAATGACAATGACAATGACAATGACAATTTTAATGATAATGATAATGATAATAATGATAATGATAATGATAAGGATAATAATGATAATGGTTATTATTATGATAGTAACAGATAATAATAATAATAATAATAATAATAATAATAATAATAATAATAATAATAATAATAATAATAATAATAATAATAATAATAATAAACAACAATAACAATAATAATAGTAATAATAATTATTATAATAATAAGAAGAAGAAAAAGAAAAAGGAGGGGAGGAGGAGGGAGGAGGAGGAGGTGGAGGAAGAGGAGGAGGTGGAGGAGGAGAAGGGGGAGGAAGAGGAGGAGAAGGAGGAGAAGAAGGACAAGGAGAAGGAAAAGGAGGAGACGGAGACGGAGACGAAGAAGAAGAAGAAGAAGAAGAAGAAGAAGAAGAAGAAGAAGAAGAAGAAGAAGAAGAAGAAGAAGAAGAAGAAGAAGAAGAAGAAGAAGAAGAAGAAGAAGAAGAAGAAGAAGAAGAAGAAGAAGAAGAAGAAGAGAAGAAGGAAGAGGAGGAGGAGGATGAGGATGAGGAGGAGGAGGAGGAGGAGAGGAGGAGGAGGAGGAGGAAGAGGGAGGAAGAGGAGGGAGGAGAAGGAGAAGGAGAAGGAGAAGGAGAAGGAGAAGGAGAAGGAGAAGGAGAAGAAGAAGAAGAAGAAGAAGAAGAAGAAGAAGAAGAAGAAGAAGAGGAAGAGGAGGAAGAGGAAGAAGAACAACAACAACAAACATCTTTTTTAGATTGCTTAATCCGCTAACAGAGGCTCTACGCGTTTTACAATATATTATACAATTTTATGTGTTATAAGGCAATAATACAATACCCAATTGAACAGTAGACAAAGCTACACACAGGTCAAAGGTAGAAAAGAAAACACACAAGGCAGTCTTCTCAGTCTCTCTCTCAACCAAAGAGTCGTGGTTTTTGAGCCCCGCCAACGGTTGACAAATTTTCTCGAGCAAAACCTACGCCCTTCGTCCAAATAGGTAGATCGACACCTATTCTCATCGGAGACGGACGATTAAGAGGAGGTCCTGTGTGCAGATCCCATCACTCTGTGCACGTTAATGATCCCCTGGCAGTGGCAGTATGGGTTAAATTAAAAATCATACCAAAACTACAGAGATCATCTTAGCTGGCGGATGTGGGTAAATGAAATCAAATCGAAATCTTAGTTTCACATTCACAAACGCACATGCAAAATTCAATAAATTATGGCTATGTCCACCCGAATGCTCCCAGCGGCTTGCAATCTTTAAAACCTTGTCATTTGACCATGCGTGTGACACACTTTTTGTAAGCTTTGTATGAAATTCATTTCAGTCACCAATATTTAGATTTAGACCCAAAAGAAGAAAAAAAGTAGCAACAGATACATATGTCTATCATTTCTGTCCAGTTCGACACAATATGACACAATATGACACAATATGACACAATATGACACAGTATGACACAGTATGACACAGTATGACACAATATGACACAATATGACACAATATGACACAGTATGACACAATATGACACAATATGACACAGTATGACACAGTATGACACAATATGACACAATATGACACAGTATGACACAATATGACACAGTATGACACAATATGACACAATATGACACAATATGACACAGTATGACACAATATGACACAGTATGACACAATATGACACAGTATGACACAATATGACACCATATGACACAGTATGACACAATATGACACAATATGACACCATATGACACAGTATGACACAATATGACACAATATGACACAATATGACACAGTATGACACAATATGACACCATATGACAATATGACAATATGACACCATATATGACACAATATGACACAATATGACACCATATGACACCATATGACACAGTATGACACCATATGACACAGTATGACACAATATGACACACACAATATGACACCATATGACACAATATGACACAATATGACACAATATGACACAATATGACACAATATGACACAGTATATGACACAGTATGACACAATATGACACAATATGACACAGTGAAGGAATTGTAAATAATTAACTCACAATAACATAAACACACAAATGCATCCTTAATTAAAACAAAACAAAAATCAGGAAAAATAACTCTGTTTTCACAATTTTCTTGTTAAACATGGACGGAATCAGTTTTAAATAAGATGATTAATATGATGATAATAATAGCTTCCACGGATTCCTGCGACCACCGATTAAGTTGACTTTAAACAGAACGTCTTCCCATAGCTCTTAAATTATAATCCAAATCAAGATACAATAAGGGGGGGGTGTGAAGTTTACCTTAACCGAAAATTGACATTAAGTGAATTCATTTTATGCGGACTCCACTGAACTAGACAGAAGTTGGGTTTTTTTTTCTTTATTTAAATTGCTTTATTGCTTTGTTGTATATCTTTGCAATGGTTCCCCTGCATGACAATATTTTAATGATATTTTAATATTTTAATATTTTAATTCAATAATGCTTTTATTTTATTATTTTAGAGAGAAAGATCAGGGGAGTCAAACAAACATATAACTTTGCATTACGAGTTAATTAAACAGACTTGTTACGGGTGACTTAAAATGCGATTACTTCATTAAGCTTGCTTAAAACCTCTTTTTGTTTTTTTCCTTTTTTTAAATTGGTTTTTGTTTGTTTTGGGTTTTTGTTTATAATCGATGAATTGAATTGTTTCGTTTGACTGACTTTTTTTCAAAAATTGTATTTCTCTTCAAATGTCGAAAATTGTATTTCTCCTCAAATTGAATGAATAATAACACCATAATTATAGAAACCTCACATTCTTATTTTAACTTCTTCTCTGCCACTCAACTCCCCGTGGAGCACAGGCCATCAACAAAGAGCCGCCAGTCATCCTCCCTATTCTGTACCAACGTCTGCAACTCTCCCAAGGTTTTCCTCCTTCTCGCCATTTCCGTCTCGATCTCTCTCCTCCAGGTCATTCTTGGTCGCCCTATAGATATTTTTTCCCTTGTTTGGATTCCATGCCAACCTTTGTCTGGCTATTTTGGATCTTGGTCTTCTCATTATGGTGTCAGGTCAACGTATGCCAATCCATTTCAGGTCACTTGCTACCTTTTTTGTAATGATGGTGTCTCAACTGGGAGCTGTTTGTAATGATGCTTGGTCCTCTCAGCTGTTTGAAATGTAGGTCAACGGTTTGCATTGCCGATGATAATCAGACAGCTGTTTGTAATGATGGTGTCAGGTCAATGCCTTAGACAGCTGTTTGTAATGATGGTGTCAGGTCAACGTACGCCTATAATACACCTCAGACAGCTGTTTGTAATGATGGTGTCAGGTCAACGTATGCCTATAATACACTTCAGACAGTTGTTTGTAATGATGGTGTCAGGTCAACGTATGCCAATAATACACCTCAGACAGCTGTTTGTAATGATGGTGTCAGGTCAACGCCCATAATACACCCCAGACAGCTGTTTGTAATGATGGTGTCAGGTCAACGTATGCTAATACACCTTAGACAGCTGTTTGTAATGATGGTGTCAGGTCAACGTACGCCTAATAATACACCTCAGACAGCTGTTTGTAATGATGGTGTCAGGTCAACGTACGCCTATAATACACCTTAGACAGTTGTTTGTAATGATGGTGTCAGGTCAACGTATGCCTATAATACACCTCAGTATAATACACCTCAGACAGCTGTTTGTAATGATGGTGTCAGGTCAACGTATGCCTATAAATAGACACTGTTTGTAATGATGGTGTCACCTCAGACAGCTGTTTGTAATGATGGTGTCAGGGTCAACGTATAGTGTCAGGCCTATAATACACCTCAGACAGCTGTTTGTAATGATGGTGTCAGGTCAACGTATGCCTATAATACACCTCAGACAGCTGTTTGTAATGATGTGTCAGGGTGTAGACAGCTGTTTGTAATAATGATGGTGTCAGGTCAACGTACGCCTATAATACACCTTAGACAGCTGTTTGTAATGATGGTGTCAGGTCAACGTACGCCCATAATACACCCCAGACAGCTGTTTGTAATGATGGTGTCAGGTCTCTGCTATAATACACCTCAGACAGCTGTTTTAATGGTGTCAGGTCAACGTAAATAACATTTCAGCTGTTTGTAATGAATGTCCGTAGCTCTTAGACAGCGTCAGGTCAACGACGCCTATAATACACCTCAGACACTGTTTGTAATGATGGTGTCAAGTCAACGAGCCCATAATACAAACAGTGAAAAGGTCAAATTCAGACAGCTCTTCGTCATAGAGTTCTGTATTAAGGTCAAATTCCAGTTCTGTATTAAACGTTATGAGAGCGACAACGTAGGACGGGACACGAGTGGTGGCGGTGGCAATGGTGTATCGACCTCTCAACCAGAGGTCGTTTGGATTCAAGCCCTGTCGGTTGAAACAGCTCTTTTTCTCCAATTTCCCAGTTTTTTCAGACTAAAATCTGTCCATGGGGTGAGGTGGATCGATACCTAGTCCTATCGGAGACGGATGATAAATAGGAGGTCCCGTGTGCAGACCACAACGCTTCGAGCACGTTAAAGATCTCTTTAAATTTTGAATCCTATCATATCGACAACCTCCTGAGATGACCTTGTGTTGTGAATGAGGGTAAATCAAGTGAAGTAGAAGAAGTCGTGTGGCCTTAAAGTTCTGAGGTTTGAAACCCAGTATGGAAATATAATATTATGCAAATATTATTTGCTTTACTTTGCATCTACAAATATTTCCCTTGTCTTGCAGAATATATTTGATCTAATTCTGTCTGTACGAAAAAGCAGATGAAATCCGGAGATGTTTAGTAGACATTTTTAACAACAAACAGCCCAAGATGGAACGCTTTCACCACAATGAGTCCAACTATTATGCCTTGAGATCATTGGTGACGGTGGCAGTGGATGAATGGCGTCCTATAGCTACATGTATTTAACGAATATCAGAGCAGCATGAGCGTATAAAAAATGTGTGTGGATGTGCAGGTATGTATGCATATAATATGTAGGTGTGTATGTGCGTATGTGTATGAGTATGTATATATATGTGTGTGTGTGGATGTGCATGTATGCATGTTAGTGTGGATGTGTGTGTATGTGTGTGTGTGTGTGTGTGTGTAGATTGTTGTTTGTAAGTTAAAGTTAAACGTGGAATTCTTTCTTTTCTTTTTTCTTCAGTCTGTTCCATTTCTTTATAGTTTTTGTTTGCCATTTTCATTTGTTGTTGCTTGAAACACATCTGAATACTTGTATAGTATATATTATTTAAATAACTGAATGGCATTTTTTCTCGAAGCTAACATTAATATTATTATTATTATTATACTTATATTTATACTGTGTTCTTACTGTTATTGTTCATTAAAATTATGGTGTGTGTATCACATTGTGTTGATATGTTGTAAGATCAGAATAAAGTGCATTCATTCATGTACATGTGTTTTGGATGTAGGTTTTTTTTTTCTTCCTTTCTTGATTACTAATAGTACTATCATCTAATTTTGTTATCAATAGTAATAATAATGTTAATGAAAATCTCCATCTGTTATGTCACTGTCAGTTTATCTTTGTTTTTATATATCAGTCTGTGTGTGTGTGTGTGTGTGTCTTTCTTTCTGTCTGTCTCTAAATGTGTATATGCGTGTGTGTGTATGTCTATCTCTGTTTTTCTCTATAATTGTAAGTATGGCTGTCTCTCCTTCCCAGGTTTTTAAGTCATCATTACATGTACTTCCCATAATTAGTTGTAACTTCAAACCATAACTAGTGCACATTTATTCAAAGTCATGCATAGTTCTCATGTTTTCAAGCAATGAATAGTTCTCATGTTTTCAAGCAATGAATAGTTCTCATGTTTTCAAGCAATGAATAGTTCTCATGTTTTCAAGCCAAGCATTTATTGAATAGCATAGCTCTCATGTTTTCAAGTCATTAATAGTTCTTTTTATTCAAGTCATGAATAGTTTTCATTTAATCAAGTCATTAATAGTTCTCATGTTTTCAAGTCATGAATAGTTTTCATTTATTCAAGTCATGAATAGTTCTCATTTATTCAAGTCATGAATAGTTCTCATGTTTCAAGTCATAGTTCTCAATGTCATGAATAGTTCATTTATTCAAGTCATGAATAGTTCATGTTTTCAAGCAATGAATAGTTCTCATGTTTTCAAGCAATGAATAGTTCTCATGTTTTCAAGCATTAATGAATAGTTCTCATGTTTTTCAAAGCAATGAATAGTTCTCATGTTTTCAAGCAATGAATAGTTCTCATGTTTTCAAGTCATGAATAGTTCTCATGTTATTCAAGTCATGAATAGTTCTCATTTATTCAAGTCATGAATAATAGTCATTATCATTAATAGCTTTTTATTCAAGTCATAGTCATGAATAGAATTTCTCATTTATTCAAGTCATGAATAGTTCTCATGTTTTCAAGTCATGAATAGTTCTCATTTATTCAAGTCATGAATAGTTCTCATGTTTTCAAGTCATGAATAGTTCTCATGTTTTCAAGTCATGAATAGTTCTCATTTATTCAAGTCATGAATAGTTCTCATTTTTCAAGTCATGAATAGTTCTCATGTTTTCAAGTCATGAATAGTCAAGTCTCATGTTTTCAAGTCATGAATAGTTCTTTTATTTAAGTCATGAATAGTTTTATTCAAGTCATGAATAGTTCTCATGTTTTCAAGTCATGAATAGTTCTCATTTATTCAAGTCATGAATAGTTCTCATGTTTTCAAGTCATGAATAGTTCTCATGTTTTCAAGTCATGAATAGTTCTCATGTTTTCAAGTCATGAATAGTTCTCATGTTTTCAAGTCATGAATAGTTCTCATTTATTCAAGTCATGAATAGTTCTCATGTTTTCAAGTCATAAATAGTCTCATGTTTTCAAGTCATGAATAGTTCTCATTTATTCAAGCCAGGAGAAGTTCTCCTGTTTTCAAGTCATGAATACTTATCATGTTTTCAAGTCATGAATAGTTCTCATGTTTTCAAGTCATGAATACTTATCATGTTTTCAAGTCTTGAATAGTTCTCATGTTTTCAAGTCATGAATACTTATCATGTTTTCAAGTCTTGAATAGTTCTCATGTTTTCAAGTCTTGAATAGTTCTCATGTTTTCAAGTCTTGAATAGTTCTCATGTTTTCAAGTCTTGAATAGTTCTCATGTTTTCAAGTCTTGAAAAGTTCTCATCTTTTCAAGTCTTGAATAGTTCTCATGTTTTCAAGTCATGAATAGTTCGTATGTTTTCAAGTCATTAATATTTCTCATGTTTTCAAGCCATGAATAGGTCCAATGCTTTCAAGTAATTAATAGTTTTCTCATGTTTTCAAGCCATGAATAGGTCCAATGCTTTCAAGTAATTAATAGTTCTCATGTTTTCAAGTCATGAATAGGTCCAATGCTTTCAAGTAATTAATAGTTCTCATGTTTTCAAGTCATGAATAAGTCTTATGTTTTCAAGTCATGAACAGGTCTTATGTTTTCAAATTATGAATACTTCTATATTTTTAAGTCATGAATAGTTCTCATATTTTCAAGTCATGAATAGTTCTCATATTTTCAAGTCTTGAATAGTTTGTATGTTTTCAAGCCATTAATAGTTCTTATGTTTTCAAGTCATGAATAATTCTCATATTTTCAAGTCATGAATAGTTCTCATGTTTGGAAAGGGCTTACAGCAGATGTTATTACATACAAGCTTAGGTCTTTTTCTTTGAATATGTACATGTATGCAATTATCACCATACCGCATCCACTATAGACGGTGATTTCACTCGGTGTCAGCGTGACTCTATATTTTGAAATTGGATTTGATCTCATTGAAATTTGTCTTGTCCACCAATATGCCATGATTTCAAGGTGTATTAAATGTGTTACTTACAAGAAGAAAAGATAAGTGAAAGAGTGAAATTGAAAGGTAAGAAATAGGACCTTCCAGCAGCTTCATATTAATCGCCAACCATATTAAAAGGGAAGGAATAAGCAAGATGATAGACATAATATAAAAACAATTTCTATTGTGAAAAAGTGATAGGAAAGACGTAGGGACCTACTGTAACAGAACAGTGGCAAATGCCTACAGTCCATATTTTGTTATAATATAAATATTATAAAGCTGAATGTCTCCCAACTTTGACCGCTTATAACTCAGGAACCACTACACCTAAAACCTCCACATTACGCACACGTAGATTTCAAATAGCCTGCTTTAGGTTGTTGGTGAATGAACTCTTCAATCAAATCAGTATTTTAATTAATTGGGAAAAGAAAAGATTGCTTTGCCTGCAGTCCACGAAATATTTATACTAATTTTTCGATTTCGGGCATTACAATAACAAGCCTGCACAACTTCAGTATCGAGTACAATGTAAACATCCTGCACAACTTCAGTATCGATGTGACCATGTAAACATCCTGCACAACTTCAGTATCGAACTTCAGTACCATGTAAACATCCTGCACTTCAGTATCGAGTACCATGTAAACATCCTGCGTAACTTCAGTATACCATAAACATCCTGCACAACCATGTGAACATCCTGCGTAAACTTCACAACTTCAGTATTGAGTACCATGTAAACATCCTGCGTAACTTCAGTATCGAGTACCATGTAAACATCCTGCGTAACTTCAGTATCGAGTATTATGTAAACATCCTGCGAAACTTCAGTATCGAGTACCATGTAAACATCCTGCACAACTTCAGTATTGAGTACCATGTAAAAACATCCTGCACAACTTCAGTATTGAGTACCATGTAAACATCCTGCACAACTTCAGTATCGAGTACCATGTAAACATCCTGCGTAACTTCAGTATCGAGTATCATGTAAACATCCTGCGTAGCTTCAGTATCCATGTAAACATGCGTAACTTCAGTATCGAAGTACCATGCTTGGTTTGTTATAAATTATAAAGAAAAACGTTCAGACATTTACTATTAATTGCAATCAAATAAATAAACGAGTAAACACCAGTTTGAATTTTAAAAGAAAAAAAGAGAGAGAACATTGATTTATTGATAACAAACATGAATCATAATAAGTTCAGAGTCAGCATCATACAAACAGGATGCCATAAGAAATAACGTTATGATGATCATAATATGGGTATGGTCAGTAAATGATGAAATTTCATAACAATTTACCACGTCCACCATATACGGTGATTTCAGGGCTGATTAAAACAGGAAATGTAAGTTCGACTGAAACTTACCCCCATCCACCACATACAATGATCTCCAGGGTGGATTAAGAGGAAGCAGCAAGTTTAAAAGATAAGTGAATGGAAAGAAGTAGGACCTACCAGAATCACCCGCCAACCGCCCGCAAGAAAGAACATGGTGATCATATTCATATTGATTAAGGTCGGTAAGACATTTCATGACCATTTACCCTGTCCACCATATCTCTCTCCAGAAAAACAAGACAACAGCATAATATATGGAGATGGAGATTAAAAATGGATGGTGCAGGGGGGTTCACACCAAAAGCTACTAGTACCATAATCTTCACCAAATTACATGACGTAAAAATGTACGATTCGTCATAATGCACATTTCTTTCTTGTAACCGAATTTTTAAAACGCTAATTTAATAACCCCTTCAAAATGCAACAACGGTCGACAATGGTCTACCAGATAAAACACTCTGATCGGCTCTCTCTTTGATGATGGTAAGAAAATCTGAGAAAGGTCCTGTGTCATTTTTACCGATGGAGATCGAACTCCGTATGACAAGCATGTCAACAAATATCCCTAATCCTAGTTGCCAAAATGTCTCCACCATTCAATCCTTTCTTGTTTGTAGTGTTGAGTGAGAGAAGAATGAACAATCTATGAGAAGAGGCTAGGCCTATAATTGGGTCTCATCCTCAAACCAAGAAACAACAAACAAAACCCAAACGATAACAGACAACTAACAAAACAAACTAGTTTATATCCAAACGAGAATGGCAATGTAAATACATGTAGTGGGTTGTGGCCCTTGACTCTTGTCAAAATGCACCTTCACCAAAATACACGATTTGTTTGTCATCTGTGGACCCGCAATCTGGCGAAGAATACTGTAATGCTAAGCTACCTTCAAGCTCTGCAGAACAGAAAAGCTCTAGTGTTTGCCCAAAAACAACTGTTGCTAGCCGACAATTATTGGCAACATAAGTCATCAAAAAATGAGGAGAGTTTTGACTGCTAGCTAAGCTTTGAGGCGCAAAAAAATAATAAAAAATAGCAGAATATTTCTTGCATCTCAAGCAAACTGAGTGGAGTGAGCTGTGAGGTGAGGCTACTGCTGTTGGTGTAGGAATTTATGAAGAGTCAATATTACAGTGGCTCTGCAACGGTGCAACTTGAGCTCAGCTAGACCTCAGGCTGTTGATCTGTAGGTATACCCTTTGAGTAAGTTAGAGTAAGGAGTAAGGAGGGGGAAAAAAGAAACACTGAAATGAAAGAAGGAAGATGGAGGAAATTGTTTATAAACGTATACATTAATATTAAAAACAAACAGCATCCAACAAGGTAAGGAAGGGTAAAAAAATAGAGTCAAGAAATGGACACAAAGGAATCGACATCCATCGGATGAATAAATAACTATTACACATGACGCCAACATCACATGCGAGAATAAATATATACATCAGAAATGTAAATATATTATATCTTAACGCATATATAAAGCTGACTTTCTCTAACTTTGAGTGCGGTAACATCAGGAACCACTGCATCTGAGACCACCATAATACTTCGCTTAAAAGCGTGAAATAGCTTCCTTACGGTCATATAATAAATTGTAAAATATACAGCAAAGCCTGTCTTTCCCAAACTCCTTGGGACCAAAACATTAGTTCAGGAAACAATTTTGGGGGGAATACCATATTCAAGTCATAGGCGGTTCTGAATTTGGGGATTCTGTTATTTCGACGAATGCATCTACGGGAATACAGGCTGCACTATATCATAACAAGCAAAGCCTGTATTTCCCAAACTCCTTGGGACCAAAACATTAGTTCAGGGAAACAATTTTTTGGGGGGAATACCATATTCAAGTCATAGGCGGTTACAAATTCGGGATTCTGTTATTTCGACAAATGCATCTACGGGGAATACAGGCTGCACTTATATCATAACATACTGACGTATGCAGGTTTCACATCCTGATCTTCAGAGCAGGGCACCTTAGCAACTTCTGTGATACGCTTAGTCAAGAAATTTCAATGTTTTCCATCTTGTGCAAATCATTTAAGATGATTCAGATCCTCTTTTGTTTTCAGTATTACTATTACTATTATAAAAAAACATATAAGGGAGCTCCTATGACTTTTATACCACGACAGTATTTGAGTATTTGAATTTATCAAGAGAAAAGCCTGCTGATCAAGGAATTTTTCTACTGTTAATAGTTCATCCATTTCCGTTTATAAACTAAACACGTATGAAGCCTACATAATTTCAGTATAGAGTGCCGCTCAGTCTAATAAACGTACCGATATTTGTCAATTCGTGATCTCACTCTCATTTCCGGTTAAGTGGTTTCTGTGATACCGTCGTCAAAGTTTGAGAGACCCAGCTTTGTTATAAAATTTATAATTTATAAATAACAAAGATATATCAAAATCCACACTCGTCTCACCGAGCACGCTTGTTGTATACATATATTGATACAATATACACGTACATATGTACATATTTTCAAGTATGCCGCATGGTAGCGCACTTGTTGTGTGACCTGGTCAAACCAATAACAATTGTAGCCGTTGTAAACATACTGGAATGACTTGCAAGTCAAAAGCCAATGAATGGAAATTTTTGAAAGTTGTCTGTGAGTTCCACATTTGACAACACAAAGAGAGATATATATAGATATATATATATATATATACACATGTATGTGTTCAATTAATTATTGATGATCAAGTCAAGAAAGTTGAAAAATGCACGAGATGTATTCATTCTTTATCTATTATAAACCAGTTGTATTGGAGTTGGGAGACTTGTTTGTTTCTCATTTAAATCTACCCACGTCCACCATCACATGTGGTAACTAACATCAAGGTGAATTAAGAGGAAACACCATAAAGAGGAAAAGAGATTTTACTATAAAAAAGGAAAGAAAAAAAAATCGAGAAAATTGCTCAACCGTCTGAATTTGAACCCACAAGCTTCTTGTTGAGAGGCTCTGGATCACCGAGTTGCGTCCCCCCCCCCCCACGGGCAAAAAATGGGGCCATTTCTGACCATCTACAACACCAGTGTCATTAAACAAACAAAAAAAAGGTTACCTCATCCACCATATGCGGTGATCTCACGGAGTGAATCAAGAGGATACAACAAGACAATGGATTAGCGAAAGAGTGAAAGAGTGAAAGAGTGAAAGGAAAGAAGGACCTAACAGCAGGGCCTATCTACAGCACACACCAGCGTCGCATCAGGGCAGCATCTTCTTAACAAGTATTTAAGTAAACAACGTATGCCCCTACTCCCCTCTCTCTCTCTCTCTCTCTCTCTCTCTCTCTCTCTCTCTCTCTCTCTCTCTCTCTCTCTCTCTCTCTCTCTCTCTCTCTCTCTCTCTCTCTCTCTCCTCTCTCTCTCTCTCTCTCTCCTCTATGATAAATTATAATATTAAAAATGTTCCTTCAAAACCATTGCTTGCGGCCGTAGTGCCAGAGCGTAGCAGAGCAGGTGATTATAGTCACCTTCGGAACAGGACACTAGTCTGACGCAGGTTTTACTACCACCATCTACCAAGCGAATGCTTGTGTACCCATTTGCGCCTCTGGGTCGAGTGGGAAAAATGCGTGTGTTAAGTCATCTTTCCCAAGAAACGCAAACGGCGGACCTAGCTTTGCCAGGATTTGAACCTGAGACCTCACGATCCCGAGTACGGCAGCCTAACCGCTCTGCCGACAATGCCACTTGTGTTATAATATAATATAAACTATGTGCAAAGTCTGGCATTGCCTTTGACGCAATGAAATTAATTATTCTAAGCATAATATTATAATGTTTATATGTCACATGTGATGAAAGGGATTCATTTCCTTTTTTTTAAAACAAAACAAAACATGGATTCAATTTTTTAAACTGCCGTTTGAAAGAAACAAACACAATAAAATAAATACAATACAGGTTAATAAATAATGAATGAAAAATTATTTTTAAAAATCTCAAAACAAGTCTAAAAACCCAGACTAGACAAGACTTTACAACAAAACAAAACACAAGGCTGTTATGGCCCATATAGCCACAGCTCACTCTGGTTTCTATGACGCAAAGCGGAACAGGTGATAGTACAGTGGGCACCACCAATAACAGCACAGGGTACAACAGAAAACCAGTTACAACAAAAGACCAGTTATAACAGGAAACCAGTTACAACAAAACACAGGTTAAAACAGGAAACCAGCTATATCAGGAAACTGGTTATAATAGAAAACATGTTATAACAGGAAACAGGTTATAACAGTCAACCGGTTATAACAGGAAACAAGTTATAACAGAAAAACGGTTATAACAGGAAATAAGTCATAACAGACAACAGGTTATGATAGGACCATCGGACCTAAGCCCCCCCCCCCCCCCCCCCCCCCCCCATTTCTATTATCTATATATATATATACACACAGCATGAAGCCATTTTTAACATCATTGAGAGAGAGAGAGAGAGAGAGAGAGAGAGAGAGAGAGAGAGAGAGAGAGAGAGAGAGAGAGAGAGAGAGAGAGAGAGAGAGAGAGAGAGAGAGAGAGAGAGAGAGAGAGAGAGAGAGAGAGAGAGAGAGAGAGAAGAGAGAAGAGAGAAGAGAGAGAGAGAGAGAGAGAGAGAGAGAGAGAGAGAGAGAGAGAGAGAGAGAGAGAAAGACAGAGAGAGAGAGAGAGAGAGAGAGACAGACAGACAGACAGACAGACAGAGTCAACAAAGCAAGCCAATAACTTCAAGGAAAGAAACAGTATGTAACACAAGAAAAAAACAACCCACAAAACTACAGCAGCAAGAACAAAAATCAAAATAAATCCCCCAACCCCCCCCCCACCCTGCAACCCTGCAACACAGCATCAATTGTCTTTAAGTCTGAAAATAAATAAATTATATACCCACCATGGCACATTGGACATAAGCCTTAGTCATAGTATATTACACATGTTCTTCCATTTCCACATTCATTTTGCTTCACTGAATTAACCCGTACGTGGTGATCTCAGGATGAATAAAGTGAAATTCAGAAAACAGCAAGACAAAAAAAAGATAAGTGAAAAAAGAAAAGGCGTGAGAGGTAGGACCTACCAGCCTTTGTTTCATTGAAATTTCACCCCGGGATTCCAGGGTGGATTAAGAGGAAACAGCCAGATGAAAGATGAGTGAAAGGAAAGAGAGAGGTAGGACCTACCAGCCTTTGTTTCATTGAAATTTCACCCCGGGATTCCAGGGTGGATTAAGAGGAAACAGCCAGATGAAAGATGAGTGAAAGGAAAGGAGAGAGGTAGGACCTACCAGCCTTTGTTTCATTGAAATTTCACCCCGGGATTCCAGGGTGGATTAAGAGGAAACAGCCAGATGAAAGATGAGTGAAAGGAAAGGAGAGGGGTAGGACCTACAAGCCTTTGTTTCATTGAAATTTCACCCCGGGATTCCAGGGTGGATTAAGAGGAAACAACCAGATGAAAGATGAGTGAAAGGAAGGAGAGAGGTAGGACCTACATGCCTTTGTTTCATTGAAATTTAACCCGGGATTCCAGGGTGGATTAGAGGAAACAGCCCGATGAAATATGAGTGAAAGGAAAGGAGAGAGGTAGGACCCGGGATTCCAGGGTGGATTAAGAGGAAACAGCCAGATGAAAGATGAGTGAAAGGAAAGGAGAGAGGTAGGACCTACCAGCCTTTGTTTCATTGAAATTTCACCCCGGGATTCCAGGGTGGATTAGAGGAAACAGCCAGATGAAAGATGAGTGAAAGGAAAGGAGAGAGGTAGGACCTACCAGCCTTTGTTTCATTGAAATTTCACCCGGGATTCCAGGGTGGATTCCAGGGTGGAGGAGAGAGGAAACAGCCAGATGAAAGGGTGGATTGCCAGTGAAAGGAAAGGAGAGAGGTGGGACCTACCAGCCTTTGTTTCATTCAAATTTCACCCGGGGATTCCAGGGTGGATTAAGAGGAAACAGCCAGATGAAATGAGTGGAAGGAAAGGGGAGAGAGGTAGGACCCACCGGGAGATAAAAGAGCAATATATCCAAACAGTATTTGGATGGCAACTCAACAATATTTCCACGAGTATGGTCTTGCAGTTGGTCGCAGAAAATATTCCGATTGTACACTTGCTTTACACAACATTGCGATAAATAAATATAAAAAGTATTCATAAAGATGGAATTAAGAGTCCATATCCCCGCACAAATGCAGGCTCGTTGACTGTACATACTTTATCCCCTAGCAGGCCTTTTTTATTCACAAAGCCTTTCTCAACTCCTGAGGAGCATACAGAACAGCTTTGGTACTAACACTCTGACAATACCTTTCTCTACCTATAGCTGGGTACTCATCCACACCTGAGTCAAATGAGGAAAGAAGAGTAAGGTACCTATCCTAAGAGTACGACATTGTAAACAAAAAAACCCCCACCTGTGCAAGCCATGGGCTTTGAACCAGTGTCATCGTGATTGCAAGCTCATAACACTACATTTAGGCTATAAGATATTACATGGAGACACAGTGTTTTCACTACTCTCAGCTTAAGCAACCCCACAACTTCATGACATCGATGGTGTCAGGCATAAACCGGCCAAGTCCAAAAACACAAATTTTACAGGAGAAACAAAAAAATTGAATAATTCTTTTGAAAAATCAGTTTTAAATCAAACATTTTGCACACATGAGATGGATGGATGTTTGTTCCAATGGGCTAATTATCTTTTTACTTGAAGTTAATTTATCATAACTTCTTGGACACTTGGCCGTTTTTTAGACATAAGAAATTGAAGCACTCAGCCATCTGTACCTTGACCGACCCATTCAATTGAAAACTGACTTTGCTCTCTGCGATATGAAAAACAAAAGCTGAACTTAACTGACTTGATAACACGTAGTTTTGAAGCATTTCTATATGAAAATATGTTCTGCTATCTTTACACAGTGTAGCTTTAGTTTCCGGGCAGTGGACAGATTTAAAGCACCTGTACAGGGATTAGGCGGTCCCGCCCTGTGCTGCCTTGCAGGTGGGTCTTGGTTGACCAAAGGCTAAGGGAGTTAACCTGACAGAAAATAACAAGGCCTGGTAGGGGCTCGAAGGAGGCAGCCCCACCATCTACCTAGGGGTACAGTGGGCCAATCTGCTGCTGATGCAAAACCAAACTGATTCAAAGGTATATATGATTATATACCCGGCTTGAACTTTCAAAGACGACTCTGGAAAAGAACAAGGACTGTGATTTTTGGAACATGGAATATTAGGGCAATAAATGGAAAAGACTTAAAATTAGCTGAAGAAATAGACAAATTCAAAGTGAACATTTTGGCCATTACAGAAACAAAGAAAAAAGGACAAGGAATAGAAAATGTAGGACCAAATCATACTTTAATCTTCTCAGCAGTAGATGTCAAAGATAGAGCTAGAGCAGGAGTAGGCCTCCTAATGCATAAAAGACAAGAAAAGTTACTAGAAAGTTAGAAATTTTAAGCCCACAGTTATTAGAGGTAAGTATTAAACCAAAAGGAAGAGAAATTAAATTATTAATAACTTATGGGCCACACGAAAATGCCACCAAAGAAGACAAAGATATCTTCAAAAACGATTTACAAATAGCTGAAGAAAATCTCAAACCCAAACAGGAATTAATGGTCTTAGGAGATTTAAACGCCAGAGTAGGCAACAATGTAGAAACATCAAGAGGACTAATAGATAAAGAAGGAGAGACAACAACTTCTCCAAATGGCGACAGACTAATAGATTTTGCCTAAAGAATAACATGAAAATAGCTAACACATTTTTTTCCTCATAAAGATATTCACAAACATACCAGAATAAATGAGCGACAGATGTGAAAAGTCAATCATAAACTACATAATAGTTAGCAGCTCTCTTTTTTACAGTACAATGGATGCAAGACTAAACAGACGAGCTGAAACATTTAGTGATCATCACCTAGTGATAGCCAAAATGAGATGACTGACTGAAGAAAACAAACAGAAAAGGAAAGAGAAAAAAGCTACTAAACTCAAAAACACAAGAACTAAATAAACCAATAGTAAAACAGATATACCAATCCAGGATAAGAAGATTGGAAAGGCAGATGGATCTGAAGGAAAACACAATAGAAGAAAAGTGGCAAATGTATAAAAAACACTCTTTAGTTGTACTGAAGAAGTCTGTGTTAGGAAACAAATTAAAGGAGATAGGAAAAGAATAGCATGGTGGAATGAGAACGTCAAGACTAAGGTCAAAGAAAAGAAGGATGCCTGGAAGAAATACTTGCAAACAAAGAGACCAGAGGATAGCATAGATTACGTGAATAAAAGAACTATCGCCAAGGAGGAAGTTAGGAAAGCAAAACAGGAACAGTGGGAAGAGTTTGGACAAAGACTTCAAGAAAGCTATCAAGGAAATCAAAAGCTGTTCTGGGGAGCAATGAACAGCATGAGAAAGACCAAAGCATGCCCAATACGACAAATTAAGAACGTAAAGGAGAAATAATGAAAGGAGACAGCGAAATCATACAAACGTGGGAAAATATTTTGCAACAGTTACATAATCCCTCCAGAACATATGAAACAAGGAGTACAGATCAATTAGTAGGACTAAGAGTAACAAGTAATCCAGATGAGACAGCTGAAGATGTATATATCTCAATGGAAGAACTCCAAACAGCTATAAGAAAAGAGAAATTAGGAAAGTTCCCAGGAGCAGATCAAGTTTATCCAGAAATGATTAAAAACCAAAGGAGAGAGGCAGACAAACTACTACATGCAATATGTCAACAAGCATGAAAGTCAAAACAAGTGCCAGACGACTGGAAGAAGGGAACGGTAGTACCAATACATAAGAAAGTATCAACTATGGAATGCTCAAACTATAGAGGGATATCACTACATAGTGTAACAGGAAAAGTGTATGTCAGGATTCTGGAAATGAAACTAAGGAAAAGAGTAGAGGATCAAATGAAGAACACCAGAATGGATTTAGACCTGGAAGAAGTGTACAAGACCACATATTTACAATTAGACAAATAATAGAAAAAATTCCTTGAGAGAAACATTGACTTGCACCTGTGTTTTACTGATTTAGAAAAGGCATTTGATACTGTGAGGAGGGACGAACTATGGCTTTCCTTCAATGAACACAATGTAGAGCAAAATTTAATAGAAGCCATTAAAAGTTTTTACAATAAACCAACATATGCAGTGAGAGTAGCTGGAAATATATCTGAAGAGTTTGATGTAGATATAGGAGTAAGACAGGGTTGTATGCTAAATACTCTTTTGTATATCACGTTTATGGATTCAGCCGCAAAGGCATCTCAAAAATGAACGTAGGTATGTGGAAGCTAAAACAAAATCTTAAATTGGGCAGGGAGAATGTAGAACAAGTTCAAAGCTACGATTACCTAGGAGTAATGATTAACTCAGAGGGAAAAATAAGAGAAGAAATCAGCCAAAGAATCCAAAAGGCAAGTGCACTACAAAACCACCTAGGAAAGGCATATGTCAAACATGAATTGTCAACAAAAACCATACTACACAGTTTATTGTCCTACTCTCCTCTATGGCAGTGAAACATGGACCTTAGACAGTAGGGAATACAGAAGAGTACAAGCAGCTGAAATGAAATATCTAAGAAGAGTAGTAGGGAAAACTAAACGAGACAAAATCAGAAACACAACAATAAGATATCAAACCAAAGCAGATGGCATCAAAACTAAGATAGAAATGAATCAACTGATATGGTTTGGTCATGTTAACAGAATGAATGACAATAGAATAGCTAAATCAGTATACAGTGCTAAAACTCAAGGTAAAAGACCAAAAGGCAGACCTCGGAGAAAGTGAGAAGAAATAAAAGAGGCATTAAAGCAAAGAAATTTAACCTTCATGGAGGAAAACAGAAAATGTCAGGACAGGGCAGCCGGGAGAAAGATCATTTTGAGCATCTAAACCCATACACTAGAAGGTAGAATGGGAACTTATAAAGAAAGAAAGAAAGCAGCTTTAGTTTCCGTTAAGATGAATAACTATTTTTCTTAAAATTGAAAATTTCGGATGTGGCTGGTTTGTGCTTGACACCATCGCTATAAACAACAATTACGAAAGCTGATATTTCTTCATTCAGCTAAATGATAAAAATATTGAAAGTGATGATCTTCTTCATTTTCTACACAACGTATTATATTTATATTCAGAAATTATACATACACATTATTCCACATAATATATTATTATGCAACATTTAAACATGGTCACGTTAACTGACTTCAATTACATATATCAAGTTTTTTTATTAGCTTGCATAGGCACAGTGAAAGATAAGAAAAACAGAGGAATGAGTAACATGAAAACAACAACAAATAAATAAATAAATAATTGATGACAAAGTTGGCAACAGAATAGAAACGTACGTAAATTAAAAACCATGAGACGGAAAAGTACCTGAACATAGAGAAACAAAGTCATACCCCCCCCCAAAAAAAAAAAACAAACAACAAACCCACATGAAATTCCCAATCAAAACAGCACAAAGACAAATCCCATCACAGTTGGTGTGTAGTATACATGGGGGGGGGATGGTTCATGTAGAAATCTCAGTCGTCAAAGAGAAACAATAAAAACGCATCGCCCAACAACAAAATATTTCCGACCAAGACGCTGCCCCTCCAAGCATATCATTATTTTTATTATTTTTATAGAACATCACATTTTTTGTATACAAAGAAGTCTGCATCAAGCCAACACGCTTAGTTCACGTTCCGTTAAAATTATAATAAGGTAAACTTTTTCAGTGGTACCGTTTTCCCTTTTTTCATTGCATCTCAATTTGGATTAAGATAATTATATGAAAAGCTTCAGAAAGAGGTTTCGCTTACTTAAATTCAATTCAATCAGCTGTGGCATAAATTTAATACCCTAGGCCATTCCCATCACTTTATTGACTGACTTATGTGTGTGTGTGTGTGTGTGTGTGTGAGAGTATGAGTATGACGTTAGCTTAGTGAGAGTGTGTGTGCGTCTATCTGTTGTAGGTGTAATGTAATTTGTACTAGTATCAAAGCTTAACGCGTCACTGGCAGAGTTCTCTACCTTAACTCGCTAGACTCTCTTCAACACCCTTCACCTCTGTCTCTGTCTCTCTCTCTCTCTCTCAACACAGAACTTAACGTGTCCCTGGCAGAGTTCTCTACCTTAACTCGTTAGACTCTCTTCAACACCCTTCACCTCTGTCTCTCTCTCTCCCTCTCTCAACACAGGCGTGATTCAGTGACCAGCCAAAGACTTGTCTTTGTTCACACATACACAGTCTATTGGTAACGCAGGCAATCAAAAGAGACTTTTAAGACGACATTGACAACCATAGGTAGTTTCCCTTAAAAATGGTCACAATGTTCAACCTCGATGAAAATCACAAAAAATTTCTAGGTCCCAAGCTGCTGAGTTTAAGGAGACTCACTGTTACATCCATATATATGAATATAAAGCTGAATGTCTCCAACCTTGATCGCTTATAACTCAGGAACCACTGCACCCATGACCTTCATATTTCGCATGTAGATTTTAAATAGCCTGATTTAGGTTCTTAGTGAATAAACTCATTTTATTGATTGTAAAAAAAATGTTTTGCCTGCTATCCACGAATCTTTTTATGGTTACTAAATCTAATTTCTCAATTTCCGGTCATTACAAATTTTAAAAAGCACAAGTTCAGTATCGACACTAAAAAGCCAGCGTAACTTCAGCATCGAGTACTAATTTGACCATGTAATCATACTTGATATCACCCGTAACCGATACAGTGGTTTCTGAGTTAACCGCAGTCAAAGTTTAAAGAGACCCAGCTTTATATTTATAATAAATAAAGAGAAATTATAATCCCATCCAACATTATTTACATATGCTTATAACAGTATTATATGACACATGAGATTACCAAAGAAATTGGAAAAAAAAAAAAACAAAAACACAAAACAAACCAAAGCTCCCAAAACAGAAAGCCTCGTCTTTTTCTTCTTATTTTTCTTCCATATTGGGACTTGGATCGTTACAGCTCCGAGAGAAATCCTTAAAAAAAGGGCAATGACTCGTTGTTCACCTGCCTCAGTTGGCTCTAGATTCAATTCTATGGCAGTCAAAGGGGGGGAAAAGAGGAGATATGCGTGTTGCAGAACCAGAGCTAGATTCCTTTCTCATGATATTTAATTTTGGACCTTACGATTCATTATTCCTCATAGCTGCAATAAAAAATGTCTTTATCAATTTTTTTTCATACTGCTATCATTTACTGATAATCAATTATAGATACCTCATATGAAAAACAATAACACACCTTAGTAGATATAGGTGGGTTAAATCTGTGGGTAAAGTTGTTGTTCCTTTCATGCTAAGCGACGATATGGCTTTTACTTTTTACCTGTCTATGTTACACCAACTGTTGATGACTTCACATTATATCTACCGATATCATACACAGTTTGCAAGTGTCAAAAAACTAGAGATACACGGATTGCTCATATGGTTATTCTATTGGTTCTTGTGTCACGGAACCCTAACTAGACAAGCATAGGCATTCGTAATGTTACAAAAAGTGGGGGGGGGGGGGGTTACTAATTTTAGACTTACACAGTTTGCCACTTTCACCGTCAATATGACAACACTTGATTGAGCTATCTCTCTGCTGACTTTGTGCCCAATTTCATTGAAATTTAGTCATTGCATTTAAACGATAGACGGTCTTAAGTTCGGCGCTGGTTGTTTTGTTTTTTGACTACCTTATATATATACAATAATATACATGTATGTATATTCCATAATCTTTCACTGTTATTTAGATTTTTAATTTTTTTAAATTAAAAAGCAAAATTAATCATGACAAATTTACTTGTAAAAGCTCATCAGAGAATACTCTGTGGTGAAAACATGGATTCCAAGTCCAAAGAGTCGATTTTTCAGTCAGAACCAGTCTCTACAAGCAAGCCATGAATGACTCCTCTTGAAGACATACACGTTTTCTCAGCCCGTTACCTTTGTTAAAGAGATGTCACCCGAAATAAATGGACAGATAGGAACAAGACAAACGGAGGGATAAATAGAAGAATGCATATATTTAAGAAGGAAAACGGTAATGAAGAGCAGAATGATAAACCATAAATCTCAGTGTTCTTCATTACAGCTCTCCTATTGCTGTAACATTATAAAAGTTATTAGTAATTTGAATGTTGAATTCTTTTAAAAAAGAGAAAATGACGAAGAAAAAACTAAATCCTCGTGACGTTCATCTGCTTTCCTTTCTTATTTTTACTTTCACTTTCACATCTTGCTTCTGTTCTGTCCGAGACAATGGTGATTTCAAAACAGCATCGTCTCTGGAAACTAGCGAAGATACAGTCATGCTTGGAATATTTTCAACCTTCTTCTCCTCATTACTCTCAGTTCCAACGCTGTCCAAATCTCCGCTTTTCTTTTCAGAGGCCGTGCTTCCTTCATTGTCTGAATCTCCACTCTTCTTTTCAGAGGCAGTGCTCGTCCCGCTGTCTGAATCTCCGCTTTTCTTTTCAGAGGCCGTGCTCGCCTCATTGTCTGAATCTCCGCTTTTCTTTTCAGAGGCCGTGCTCATCCCGCTGTCTGAATCTCCGCTTTTCTTTTCAGACGCCGTACTCACCCCATTGTCTGAATCTCCGCTTTTCTTTTCAGACGGTTCATTGTCTGAGCTTTTCTTTTCGTGCTCGTCCCGCTGTCTGAATCTCCGCTTTTCTTTTCAGAGGCCGTGCTAACCCCACTGTCTGAATCTCCGCTTTTCTTTTCAGAGGCCGTACTCACTCCATTGTCTGAATCTCCGCTTTTCTTTTCAGAGGCCGTGCTCACCCCACTGTCTGAATCTCCTTTTCTTTTCAGAGGCCGTGCTCACCCCATTGTCTGAATCTCCGCTTTTATTTTCAGAGGCCGTGTTCACTCTGTTGTCCGACGATGAGTCTATCAGATTATCGTCCGATTTTTTTGAGTTTGGAGCCGTTGCCTTGCTCATCACATGAATATGAGGACTGTGCTGGGAAGGGGTGACCTCCTTGGCAGGCTCCTCTCCTCTGTCCTCCTCTCCTTCGTCCTCAGTTTCCTGCTTAGCCTCTTGCTGACTTGACAATTCCGATTGCGAAAAAAAGTGACTCTGGTAATGCCGGTTGGAGGTCGGTATCGTGTGCACAACTGGGGCTGGACTTCTCAGCTTTGGGCGATGATGAGGGTTTTGCGGAGGGGGGTTTGTCAGACCCACTTTCAGAATCCTCCTTCTTGCCGCTCTTTCGGTTCTTCTTTAGATCCAACGTTGGTGTTAGCATTTTCACCTCCGCACTTGTATCATGAGACGGACCCGTTTTCTCATTGACGTTATCGGCAGAAGAAGGAGGCGATGAAACAGCCAGAGGAATGGCACCAGGGTGGTTGGCTGGTTTGACTTCATCGGAGGCGGCGCCAGCGTTGCTTTCTTTAGCGAACCTGGCTCATCGGCTAACGCCGATGGAAGGACTGATGTCGAAGATGACGAGGAGGACGCACTCTTGCGCTGTGTTGACACGGTGTGCGAAGAAAAAGAGTTTGCCTGAGGCAAGGATGTGGAGGATGACGAGGGAGCGACAGCAGTAGTGGTGGCAGCGGACGTCGCGGTATTGGTCCCTGGGGCGTGAGAACCGGGCGGATGACGAGAGGGAGACGCCGTCTCCGGGGAAAGAGACGATTTGCTCTTTCGGCAACTGGACGACGCTCTGGCAGCGAGGCGGCCAGGTCTGGTTGTTGGACTGAGGCTGCTGGGCGTTGGACGCCGCGGCGATGCCCTTCTTGACCGACACGCCGGTGGACTGCCGGATGTCTCCGGCCCGCCTCCGTAGATGCGATAGTGAAGAACAGCCACATGTCTTGGACAGGTGGCCGTAATCCAGTTTTGCCTCAACACGGGCAGACCGTTGCGCATAAGGCAAATGCGGCTGTTGTCAATGGCATCTGGGGGGCTGGTGAAGATCAAAGATGGAATTTTAAAAGTTTTTAAACTTAGTAAAAGCACATAAATAGAAGATCAAAGGTGAATTTTTAAAAAAACTTAGTAAAAGCACATAAATAGAAGATCAAAGATGAAAAAGACAAAGAATGAGTGTGAACATAGATAAAAGATCAAAGATTAAAAAAAAGTTTTTATTTTTTGTTTCTTTGAAATTTACCCTGTCTTCTACCATTGCAGTGATCACAGGTTGAATCGAGAGAAAACAGCAAGATGAAAGTTAAGTGAAAGAATGTAAGGAAAGAAGCAGGACCTACCAGCAGTGCCCACCAAACACCTGCGTAAAAAAAAAAAGGACAAAGTACGAGGAAGAGCATGAATAAAGGATAAGATTTTCAAAAGGTGTAGATTATATAAAATATTTTTAAAAGTTGGCCTCCAGGGCTGAGCAAGTTTATTTGTTAAATTGGAATTTACTCCTCCACCATTTGCGGTGATCTCAGGGTGCATAAAGAGGAAACATATGAATGGATACAAAGGAACTGAAATAAATGGACAGAAATAAATGGACACAAATGAATGGACACAAAGGAATGAACATAAAGAACGGGACAGACTTACTGTCTTTCTTCTCCCTGACAAAGGACTCCCACTCTTGAACCAGGCCATGCTGATAGCGTAGACAGACGCCGCATGCTCTTCTTCCTGGAACTCTTCATTCAACTGTAGAGAGAAAATAAAGAGTTTAAACGCATTCTCTTTGGAACTCTTCATTCAATGTAGAAAGAAAATGAAGTTTTGAAACACATTCTGCAATAGAACCCTTCATTCAACTGTAGAGAGAGGCCAATGAGAGTTTAAACGCATTCTGCTTGAAAATCTTCATTCAACAGTAGAAAAATTTTAGGCTTGAAACACATTCTGCTTAAACTCTTCATTCAACTGTAGAGAGAAAATGACAAGCAAACGCATTCTGCTTGAAAATCTTCATTCAACAGTAGAGAGAAAATGAAGAGTTGAAACACATTCTGCTTAGAACTCTTCATTCAACTGTAGAGAGAAAATGAAAGCTTAAACGCATTCTGCTTGAAAATCTTCATTCAACAGTAGAGAGAAAATGAAGAGTTGAAACACATTCTTAGAACTCTTCATTCAACTGTAGAGAAAAAATGAAGAGTTTAAACGCATTCTGCTTGAAACTCTTCATTCAACTGTAGAGAGAAAATGAAGAGTTTGAAACACATTCTGCAGAGGAGAAAATGAAGAGTTTAAAACGCATGGAACTCTTCATTCAACAGTAGAGAGAAAATGAAGAGTTTAAATACATTTCTGCTTGGAGCTCTTCATTCAACTGTAGAGACAATAAATGCCAAAAAGCAAAAAAAATCTGAAACTCACAGACATTTAAAACTTGTCAGCTAATCTAGATCTCTTCTCTTCGCATGAACTTTTGCCTTTAAACTCATGCTTATTGTATAAAATAACAGCACACTGGAAAGCCATCTATATTTCACCTTCCTAACATATATCCATAGCCAGATCTAGACAAAAATTCATTTATCAAACACTCTTTTTTTGACAAGCCAAACTCAATTTGTTCTCTTAGAAGGTACATCTACTACACCAATAGCATCACCAATGGGGCAGTTTACAATCATTGTGGTGTGAGGCGTGAAGACGTTTGAACCTTTCACGATCCAGCCACATTCCCCACTCCACCAACTGTGAATTCTATCAACTAGATTTACCAAGTGCCGTCGACTTTGAAGAAGACCAGAACTTTCTAGATCTTTAATAGTTGGCTAGTTACTAGTTTTTCTAGGCCTCTTAACTTTGTATAAAACACTAGATACTACATTTAGCTTTCCAATTTTTTTTAAACGCTGCCTAAACATCATCTGTGATGAAACTTAATCTAGATCTAGACCGCTAGGCTATATGACTAGAATATAAGCCCTAGATCTAGCTACCTCTAAATCTAGATCTTCGAGTACAAGCAACTTTCATACTTTTCTAAGAATAAGCTGTCCTCCAGCTTTACTGATTGGCTACTGAGAAACTGTTAGCTCTGGACTGAAAATAGAGTTACAAATTAGGTCGAGGGGTTGTTGTTTTTCTTTACTGCATTAGTTTGAAATGAGATCAAACTATAGCTTATTATGTGTAAATGAAAAGCTTATAGATCTAATGTCTGCATTTTGAATTCAATCATATTTGAGGGGAAGCAAGAAAAAAGTTTGTAAAACGTTATGTAATAATCAAAGAGGAATTCAAGCTTACCAGCTCTTTACATCCTCTTCCAGAGTAATAATACAAAT
Source organism: Doris montereyensis (assembly GCA_037039925.1). Classification (NCBI taxonomy): domain Eukaryota; kingdom Metazoa; phylum Mollusca; class Gastropoda; order Nudibranchia; family Dorididae; genus Doris; species Doris montereyensis. Next base: position 46,574 of record JAXRKP010001664.1, read on the forward strand.
GAAATAAGTATATTGTAAAAAAACTCCAGTTATTTCTAACAAGTTTGGTATATGACAGTAATAGGTTTAAGTAAATATCTACATCTTCAATAATGGTTTCAAAGTTGGTATTCAGAAATTGTCCAAAAAATTTAAAAGGCAAGTGGTAATCTCACGATGTTTTAAAGAGTAAACGGCTAGATGGAAAAACTTGTGAAAGAGGGGAATGAACTTGTTTGTTGATTTGTTTCATTGAAAACTATCACAAAGGGCCACCATAAATGTGGTGAATTAAGAGGAAATGGCAAGATGAAAGACGTGTAAAAGAGCTGAAGGAATGACGAGTGACTTACTAGCAGCACCCGTCAACCACCCACTGAGCGAAAAAAAGACAGAAGCAACTTGTTCAAAACCATCGAACAGACAGAGAAAACAAGATACCACCACATCATCAAAAGGAAATGTTGTTTTTTAACGTGAAAGATACTAACAGACGGAAAAGCAAATAAAAAAAACGCGTCCAACACCAAGATAGCCTCTGACCTGTATAAAAGATTCTTTCTCCGCATGCTGTCGTTGCCTCAGCTTCTCCAGCTCACTGTGGCAAGTCTTGCAGGCGTACAGCTGGTTGCACACTGGGCCCCCCTCCAAACCTGGCCACATGCAAAATGAGATATGTTTTAAGAAGTTAACGAGAGATTATGGAGATGGTACATCATCATACACCACAGCTGCCAACCTTTTCAAATCGAAAAAATAAAATAAAAATTCAGACAGCGCAAACTCTAACTCTAACTTGCCCATAATATACCAAAAAACATTGATGTTATAACTTGAATTGACCCATTTTAAGGCGACGTGCATGACAAGAGTTATGTCGATTGCTGACCATTCTGGTACAAAGCAACGACAATTTTACAACTTAGCTTGATTTGATTTACCCAGATCCACAACTAAGGTGATCTTGGCTTTTTGATAGGATTTTTAATGTCACCCAGACCTGTAAACAGCCTAGAGTTCTTTAACATGCACAGTGTTATCATATGCACATTAGACCTCCTTTTATCGCCCGTCTCGATAAAACTAGGTGTCGATCCATCTACTTGGTGGACCAGGGGGATAAACTTTGCTCGCAAAAACTCGAGAGAATTTTCAACCGCCAGAGCCTCAAACCACAACCTATTGGTTGAGAGGCCAAAACTTGCCTCTGGACCTTTGCCCAACAAAAGGCGGGATTCTTAGCTAGTATCTAGAAAAAGCTGCACAGACTTGGGACAGGATGAAAATAGCACTGAGTTTGTGATGTTGAGAAATAGCATTATTTTAATTCTGAGACTGATGCGATCAAATAAATTGATCAACCAGAGACAGCAGCAAACCGTTTAAAAAAAAAAATATATATACTGATTCTAACCAAGTCAACCAGGGTCTGTAATATTCTGCCAAACACTGATAACATAACTTAAACTGACCCCTTGTACAAAAAAAACAAATTTAATCCGCTACTGGCTGGCCTTTTTAGCGAAGTGTGACGGTAACATCCTTCCTTCCCGGCAAATGCTGGGCATCGGCTGAGAGGTTTGTAGCAGGCAAACGGTAAATCCTGGGCATAGCGCTGAACGGAGTGCCGCAACAAACCGACATTTACTGGTCATAGCCATACCAGGGTTAATGCAATGCTGCCTGCGTTCCTCCGCCCAAAAGTCACATGTTTTACCTATGCGGCGGTGTCGCTTTGCGGTTAAAGAGTTAACACACTCACGTTCTGTACAACAGCTCCCACGTCGACTGATGGATTTCAAAGACCAGGTCGTCTATGATGTTCACTTTGGCCGGAGGAACTCCTGAAACAGACAGACAGGCAGGAGCATGAGATCCAGTATTTAAAAAATGTGGATAGAATGAATGAAATCAACTCCGATTCCCCAAAAAGCGGTGATCTCACAGCGTATTAAGAGAAAACAGCAAGATAAAAGATTGGCGAAACAAGAAAGAAAAAGGACCGACAACCCACCACAAATGAGGATGTCTACGGCTAATTTGTTTTGTTTGCTCCATTCAAATCAACCCATCCATCATATGCTGTAATCTCAAGGCGATGTACGACGAAACAGCAGGATGAAAAACATGGTAAAACAGTGAAAGGAAAGAAGTAGGGTCCTACCAGTAGCACCTTCCGATGGCCCACACGACTATGGCTAAAAAGCCTGGGCAAGATTCGTTTTCCTATTACTAGTTGATATCAACTACTGTCTTCTCTGGTCTTGCGTTATTCGAGTACTCGCACTGACGAATACCATGAGACCGTGCCGTACATTCGCGTCAGCCGACATGAACACTCGAGCCGAGGCTTGAAACTTGAGCACCCTGGGAGATGAAAACCTCACGTATGCAGGGCAGTGAACACCAAAGTTTGAACACTGAAGTAAGGAGGATGTGGGGAGGGGGTGGGGGCCTTGTGACCTCCATGCCCCCTGCTGATTGAAACGTCGCGATAAGAGAAACACAAACACGGTGATAGACCGTTGTATAATGGGGGGAAAGGGGGGAAAGGGGGAGCTAGTCAAGCATGTGCTTAAAAGGGATGTGAGTACTGCAATGGGTGTAGTGGCGATGGGGGTCAGTATGGAAGAAGGCCCGCAAAGGGTTGGGGATGAGAGAGGTGTCAACGGCAAAGGACGACTTCAACCCCCCCCCTCCATCCTCATCCCGTACCCCCTACTCATGACTGTCAGTTATGTCTGCTGATGTGTCTCACTGACAGCGTTACTATGGTACTGCCTGTCTCTCTGTCTCTCAATTTGGTCTCGTCAAAGTAAACTAGTTACAGCCGAGGTTGGTGTATCAAGACGGGAGTTTGTATTCATCGCCTCTGGTCTCGAAACCGTGATTCGGCGAGCGTCTCAAGCCTTGTATTCGTTGGTATCATAGTTATGACTCAAATAACACCCGGGCCTACTGGTTATACTAAAACAATAGATTTGGGAGCATTTCTCATACGCTGGATCATGCAATGCATAAAAAATATTCTTTCCAATCATGCATACAGAAATAATATTCTTTTCAATGTGAAAGTAGTGAATGTGGGCATAGAAAAATATTCTTTTCAATGTGAAAGTAGTGAATGGGGCATAGAAATAATATTCTTTCCAATGAAAGTAGTGAATGTGGGGCATAGAAATAATATTCTTTCAATGTGAAAGTAGTGAATGTGATAGAAATGATATTCTTTCAATGTGAAAGTGGTGAATGTGAGCATAGAAATAATATTCTTTTCAATGTGAAAGTAGTGAATGTGGGGCATTCTTTAGAAATAATATTGGGCATAGAAATATTCTTTCCAATGTGAAAGTAGTGAATGTGGGCATAGAAATAATATTCTTTCCAATGTGAAAGTAGTGAATGTGGGCATAGAAATAATATTCTTTCCAATGAAAGTAGTGAAAATAGAAATAATATTCTTTCCAATGTGAAAGTAGTGAATGTGGGCATAGAAATAATATTCTTTCCAATGTGAAAGTAGTGAATGTGGGCATAGAAATAATAATCTTTCCAATGTGAAAGTGGTGAATGTGGGCATAGAAATAACATTAACGCCCTACAGGAACAAACATGAGACCAACACAAAGGAGTAAACAGACAGGACAAAAGAAGAAAAAAAATCTTTGGTCATTCCTGACAGTCAAATGAATTCATACAAACACACACACATACACACACACTCACAAATTTGTTTATTTGAAATTTACTCCATCCGCCATTATGGTGATCTAAGGGTGATTAAGAGGAAACAGCAAAATGAAATGAGTGAGGAGAGAAAAGAAGTAGGGGACCTACCAGCAGCGCCTGCCAATCGCCCACCCACACACACACATACGAACACACAAAAATGCATACATACAAAACAACCATACATACATAAAACATGGAGACGGACAGTGATATACATGCATACGACTGACGTAACATCTTCAAAAACTTTTTTTTAAAAAGTTGACGAACATTTTTCTTTCTCTTCAAGTTGCTAGCCGACACAGAAAAAAAGTTTGAAAAAAGACCATAATGATACGATTGAAAGCAAAACAAAGACGATGGATGAAAGCAAGGGATGAGAGAAGCTCATCGATCGTACCTCCATGTTTACACAGGAAGTCTACGTTGGTGACTGGACCGGGCTCGGCAAAGGTGTGAAAGCGGCTGACCCACTGCTTGCTGATGTAGAACTTCATGATGCTGGTCTGAAAATGATAATGGGAGTCATGTATGGCGTTATTGTGTTATGACAAAACGCCTGAAGGGGAGGGGAGGGGGGGCTCGTTTCATCGCAATTTGCCCTGTCCACCATATGCGGTGTCCATTTAACGTCTTTCTAAGAAGAAGGGGGCACCAAAGATGATAAATACGATAAGATAATTCTATTGATCTCAGATCAGAAAATTGATTTGGTCGCATGATACAATTTTCACAAAGCCACAAGCAAGTTTCCATCTAAAAAACATTAAAACACAACTAGAATAGGGCACACAAGTGAGGGGAAGGGGAAAAAGTGGAAACATGGAAACATTCACTCCATCATAGACGGTTGTACTGTCACATAACAAAAACAAAATTCACATTCAGATATCTTATCTTATATAACATAGGTACACATAATGTATATATGAATGTAGGTGGATATACGAGGAACATTTTGTCATCGTCTGTGCTCTGTTTGCAACAGTCTCAGTGCTTAGGAAATAAATGAAATTTTTGTACATTTCATTCCTTTTCTCTTCTTCCTTTTCTCACCCATAACGGAAACCTGCATACGCTTTTCATGAGTCACGGTTTGATTTACTCCTTAAATAGATATCATTTATGTAACCATCATGGTATAGGTGGCCAAGCGGTTAGGCTGCCAGACTGGGGATCATGAGGTCCCGAGTTCGAATCATTGCAAAGCCAGGTCCAACGCTGTGTTCCTTGGGAAAGACATTTACCACGCATTTTCCCCACTCTACCCACGTGCAAATGGATACAAGCACTAACTAGCTTGAGGGTAAAACCTGCGTCAGACTAGCGTCATGGCCAGGAGGTGATTATTGTCACCTGTTCCGCTTCACGTTATAGAAACTGGGATACGCTCCGGCTCTATGGGCCTTATGGGCCTTGAAGGAACTTTACCATGTCAGAAAAAAATTGATTTCACAGATCAGTGAGTAAAACTCCATGTGCATATACACACATTACATACACACACATAACATACATATACACACACGTAACACACACACACCTAACATTCACATACACACACACATACAAAACAGACACACAGAACATACACATAAACACACACAAAACATACAAACACACAACATACACACACGCATAACATACACACACACACCTAACACTGACACACACACACCTAACATGAACACACACATACATAACACACACACACACAACATCCCACTTACCTCATCAGCTTCCAGCTCTGTGACTCGTTGACGAGTGGCCTCAATTTTCTTGTTGCTTTTTCTGGCAGAGGAGCAGAGAAGAAGCAAATACATGAAAACTTTATCATTTGCCACACACACGGCAGGTTTAGACGGTATCATAAACCCTGTATTGTGAGAGTTGCAAACCGTGTAAGTAAAAATTTTACACGTTTTGAGAAAATCAAAGAAAATGAGGCGGAGCTTTTAATCCATTTTCACAGACATACAGACGGTTTTAGAGAGATAGAGAGAGAGAGAGAGAGAGAGAGAGAGAGAGAGAGAGAGAGAGAGAGAGAGAGAGAGAGAGAGAGAGAGATATATATATATATATAGAGAGAGAGAGAGAGAGAGAGAGAGAGAGAGAGAGAGAGAGAGAAGAGAGAGAGAGAGAGAGAGAGAGAGAGAGAGAGAGAGATAGAGAGAGAGAGAGAGAGAGAGAACAGAACAGGGAGAGAGAGAGAATAGAGAGATATTATACAAATCTGTCAATAAATGATGGAGAAGATATAATTTTAGTGTGAAAAAAAACTACATTTCGAGAAAAATGCAAGTAAAGAAATGAAAAGAAAAATAACGTAAAGCAAATGTTTCAGACTGGTTGCCCTTCTTGTAGCAGCCCCTTACTCTTTTGACAGTCTCTGGCATTGTTATTAATGTAAAGAGGATTGTAAAACTAGGTTTAGATGTGCATTGCTGTGAAAACAAGCTGAAATGACCAGTTTTTGTTTTTTCCCTCTATTCCTATACTTGTGCGCGTGTTTACATACGCGCGACACTGGACTTTCACCTCTTATGTCACAAAGCGCTCGGCCGATCAACGCGCTGTGTTCTGGAAAGCCAAGCCAAAGAACTGTTTTGCCAAATTAACGATTAGCCATTGCTAGAGGGGTTTTCAGTGTCAGTCTTCCCAGTCAGTGTTAGGCTGATTTACGTCGGAATTTGTATTTGCTTTTCCCTACCCCCTACTTATAAAATGCTTTCTAAAAAAACAATATACGTTATATGGACATTTTTTTGCCATAAGCTTGTAGATCAATAATCCTTACCCTGAATGTGTAAAGAACATAAAGGCAACATTTTGGTCCAAAATTCAATATCCCCACCTTAATGTGACAACACAAATCGATCGGAATCATTGAAATCAGAAAATTGTAAGTCTATTTAGAGAATTCGGGAGTGACAAGGCAAGTAAGAAACTTTACGAAAATTTCGGGAAGGTCGGGTAAGCCTGCAATGGTGCGCATGCAGGAAGTTGAGTCAACCAGAGAGAGTGAGGGCAATGCAAGGGTTAAAGCTCAGATCTTGAATGAAAACAAAGCTAGCATACATCTAGAATTACAGCATTTTATGATGGTATCTTACTTGTAGAACAGAACGTAAGCCTCCGCAGTTTTGGACTTGCCCAATGTCAACTTCCGTGACGTACTGGTCGTCAAACTCGTACCACTGGCCGTTGAGGTAGTTGAGGCAGTAGGCTGTGTAATGGCCACCTGAGAGAAAGATATGGTGTAAAACATCATTTGATGAAATTCATATATTATCTTATTGTTCAAGGAAAATCCAAGCCATTGTAACAGACCAAAACCACCCACTAACACCTCAAATCAAAACTTCAAACGCGCTCCAAAAGACCCATTTATTTTTTGTGCCATACAGAAAGATATAAAAGATCATTCTTCCAATCATCTGTAAAATTATTATCACTACCATCACCAATTTCATTATCATCATTGCTCTTTCAAACATTATTCATTGCCATGACTATGTTTACATGTATTAGAAAAAATGTTAATTCTTCGTTGTTATGTTAAACATGTTTTGATCTCATAATGCTTAAATGTGTGTAAGCTGTTTGTGTGTGAAGAATAATTTGTTTACGGTAGGAGTGTGCTGTATTTCATATTATTATATTGAAGGTATTGTAACACCAAGACAATGTGCCATTTTTGGACATTCAAGTGTATCTTATCTTATCTTAACATGTACACATTAGCTAATACAATTCTTATCGAAAATATCTATATTATGTATGCTATATTATGTATATCAACCCCTGGCCTATCACTGACAACAAAACAGGAACTGGACCATCTAAGATCATTAGCACAAGATCGAAATCACTGGAATTTCCTGACTAAATGAATCCCTGAAGTTGCTGAGGTCTCCTGCTCTTAAGAACAGGATACGTAAAAGCGTCTAGGTCAGTGAGTGGTGTCTGTCTGTCTGTATTTACGTATGTATGTATGCATGTATGTATGTATGTATGTATGACTGCCTGCATGCCTGCCTGCCTGCATGTATGTTATGTATGTATGTATGTATGTATGTATGTATAACCACCTGCATGCCTGCATGTATGTTTGACTGTGTGTGTACATGTGTGTGTATGTATGTATGTATGTGTATGTATATGTGTATGTATGTATGTATGTGTGTGTGTGTATGTGTGTGTGTGTATGTATGTATATATTGCTACCGATCTGATCAAAGGATGAAAGCAACCAGCCTGTGAGAAATCAGTAAGATTTGATTCAAAACGTGCTTCCTTGTTTAGGGAGGGAAGAAAAGTGAGCAAAATTTTGATTCAACAGGTGTTTCCTTGCTTGGAGTGAGAAGGAAATGGGCAAAATTTGATTCAACAGGTGTTTTCCTTGTTTGGAGTGAGAAGGAAAATGAGCAAGATTTGATTCAACAGGTGTTTCCTTGTTTGGAGTGAGAAGGAAAATGGGCAAGATTTGATTCAACAGGTGTTTCCTTGTTTGGAGATTTGATTCAACAGGTGAAGTGAGAAGGAAATGGGCAAGATTTGATTCAACAGGTGTTTCCTTATTTGGGGTGATAAGGACAATGAGCAAGATTTGATTCAACTAGGGAGGGATGAAAGGTCTTTCCTTGTTTGCAGCGAGAGGGAAAATGAGCAAGATTTGATTCAACAGGTGCTTCCTTGTTTAGGGGATGGAAGGGACAAGGTGAGCAAGATTTGATCCAAAAGGTGCTTCCTTGTATAATGAGGGAAGGAAAGGTGAGCAAGATTTGATTCAATAGGTGCTTCCTTGTTTAGGGGGGAAGAAAGGTGAGCAAGATTTGATTCAAAAGGTGCTTCCTTGTTTAGGGAGGGAAGAAATGTGAGCAAGATTTGATTCAAAAGGTGCTTCCTTGTTTAGGGAGGGAAGAAAGGTGAGCAAGATTTGATTCAAAAGGTGCTTCCTTGTTTAGGGAGGAAGAAATGTGAGCAAGATTTGATCCAAAAGGTGCTTCCTTGTTTAGGGAGGGATGAAAGGTGAACAAGATTTGATCCAAAGGTGCTTCCTTGTTTGAGGAGGGAAGAAAGGTGAGCAAGATTTGATCAAAGCAAGTGCTTCCTTGTTTGTTTAGGGGAGGGATGAAAGGTGAGCAAGATTTGATCCAAAAGGTGCTTCCTTGTTTGAGGGAGGGAAGAAAGGTGAGCAAGATTTGATCCAAAAGGTGCTTCCCTTGTTTGAGGAGGGAAGAAAGGTGAGCAAGATTTGATCCAAAAGGTGCTTCCTTGTTTAGGGAGGGAAGAAAGGTGGAAAGAAGATTTGATTCAAAAGGTGCTTTCTTATTTGAAGGGGAAGAAAGGTGAGCAAGATTTGATTCAGATCCTTGTTTAGGGAAAGAATGTGCTTCAAACTTGCTTGTGTTTAGGAGGGAAGACACTGAACAAGATTTGATTCAAAAGGTGCTTCCTCTTCCCAGTGAGCAAGATTTATTCAATAGTACTAGGGGAGGGAAGAAATGTGAGCAAGATTTGGATTCACATTGTGTACCTTGTTTAGGGAAGGACTTCCAAGATTTGATCTCAGCACTTGTTTGAGGAGGGAAGAAATTGACAGGGTGCTTCCTTGTTTGAGGAGAAGAAGATGAGCAAGATTTGCCAGGGCTTCCTTTGTTTGGGAGGGAAGAAGATGAGCAAGATTTGATTCAAAAGGTGCTTCCCTTGTTTAGGGAGGAAGAAATTCCTCAAAAGGTGCTTCCTTGTTTAGTCCAAGAAATGTGAGCAAGATGATTCAAAAGGTGCTTCCTTGTTTAGAGGGAAGAAATGAGCAAGATTTGATTCAAAAGGTGCTTCCTTGTTTGAAATGTGAGCCTCATCTCCAGCAGGTATACAAGATTTGCAACAGATGATAGCAAGATTTGGGACTTCCTTGTTTAGCAAGGGAAGAAAGGTGGAGATTTGATCCAAAAGGTGCTTCCTTGTTTAGGGAGGGAAGAAAGGTGAACAGAATCGGGCCGCATTTCTTCCCAGCCAGAGATTTTATCTTAAAATTCAACCCTAGTGTGGTGCATTGCAACACCTTGATAATGATCACTTCCTGGACAGACCACTAGCCTGAGCAGGTCATTAGCTCAAAGCCAATGCGTGTAAACCCATTTGCACCTGGATCCCAGAGGGACAAGAAGTCTTTCCAAAAGGAACATAACGTATGAAAGATTTTTCTGAGGGAGAACAAAAAGTAGGACCTACCAGCAGGATTTAGTGTACTGAGGAAGTTTCATGCAGACAGATGATACCCTGTCCACCACACAGCGTACCTCATTAATGACACATATTGTACTGGAGAGGAAATAACAAGTATGGCTGTTTCACATGATATAAGAAATCACCCATACACCAGTGTGAAGCGCAACACATATTGTACTGAGAGACCAGTAGCCTGAAGTAGGTCATTACTCCAAAGCCAATGCGTGAATTTACCTGTCCACCACACACGCACGTTAATGTCTTTCCAAAGGTACTGAGAGGACCCAACAAGTGTACGTCTGTTTCACAGGAGTTTACCTCCCTCACCATACACGTACGTAATGACACATATTGTACTGAGAGGAAGTAACAAGTTTGTCTGTTTCACAGGCACTTACCCTGTCCACTACATACGTACGTAATGACACATATTGTACTGAGAGGAAGTAACAAGTATGTCTGTTTCACAAGAATTTACCCTGTCACCCATACACGTATCGTAATGACACATATTGTACTGACAGGAAGTAACAAGTTTGTCTGTTTCACAGGAATTTACCCTGTCCACCACATACGTGCGTAATGACACATATTGTACTGGAGAGGAAGTAACAAGTTTGTCTGTTTCACAAGAATTTACCCTGTCCATCATACACGTACGTACTGACACATATTGTACTGAGAGGAAGTAACAAGTATGTCTGTTTCATTAGGAATTGACCCTCTCACCCACACACGTATGTAATGATACATATTGTACTGAGAGGAAGTAACAAGTATGTCTATTTCACAAGAATTTACCCTCTCACCCATACACGTACGTACTGACACGTATTGTACTGAGAGGAAGTAACAAGTTTGTCTGTTTCACAGAGTTTACCCTGTCCATCATACACCTAATGCATTACATATTGCGGAGGAAAGTAACAAGTATGGCTGTTTCACAGGAATTTACCGTCACCCATACACGAACGTAATGACATGTCTTATGAGGAAGTAAAAGTTTGTCTGTTTCAAAGAGTTTACCATGTCCTCCATGATTGCAGCATAGGACCCTCACCCCCAGAAAATCTTATGAAAAATTAAAAAAAAGTGCAAAGAAAAGCGCATGATTTGCCACCAACTATCGATTCGAGAACCAAGATGCGTTGACAGATTGAAGCTCTGCATGGACTGAAATGGCAAACATTGGAAATACGCAAAGGCACAACCGTTTAAACTTCTTTGATTGTTTTAATTGATTTTACCCTGTCCACCATTGCGGTGATCTCCAGGGTGAATTAAGAGGAAACAGCCAGATGAAAGATAGGTGAAAGAAGAAAAAGAAAAGAAAAAATAGGACCAACCAGCAAGCAGCTCCCCCCCCTCCGCCCCCCCCCCCCCCCCCCCGTCAACCGCTTAAAACATTTGTTCAAATGCAAAAGGAGACAGTAAACCAGTCACAATTCCAGACTACTTCAACAAAAACACCAAAGACGCACGAGACACGAGGTTATCATTGCGAAAAAATGCATACGACCAGAGACACAGTCTAACTCATACAAACAAGTTTATTCACCAAAAACCATCACCGAGTGAAACAATCTTCCAGACACCATCATTATCAACGGCAATACACGTCCTTCCAGAAACAACGCAGCTCGTTTGATTATAAATAAAAATACAGACGTGGAAGAAGCTACACCCTCCTTTTCCAACTGCGCTGGCTACCAGTTCAGGAAAGAATCGAGTACAAGGCAGCATCTATGGAGTACAAGCGTTTGGATGGATCTGCCAACGTATCTCCAGGAGTTGCTTACGCCCTCTGTGCACCAGGCAGATGCTTAGAATCATCTGACAGCAAACCGGCTGCTGTTACGAATACGAAGAACTCGACTGTTTTTTAAACAAAACTTAAAAACTGCATTTTTTCGATCCTATTTTGACGTTTAGAATTCGGTGATTTTTGTTGAGTTTTGGTGTAATTGCGCCCAGAGCCTCCTTATTCGAGGGGAAATGCACATTACAAATGTCCACTATCAGCATTATTCCTCTAGAGCCTTTTCCCTTGAGCATTATGTTCCGACGTATGATTGTGTGACTGTTAGATCTACCGCATTTGAGAATTCTCAGAAATTGGCAAATTTTGCCTCTTGCGACTTAATACAGTAGTCACTACTGCCTAAATGCCCGTCGCCTAAATGCCCACAATCTCCGTGAAACTGATTTTTAAAAATATAAATTACCCCTCTAAATGCCCGTTTCAAAGCCAAGATTTTCGCCTAAATACCTGGTCTCAACGGCAGCTGTAGGTATCTTTTTCTCCAAAGTATCATAAAATATGTCCGTAATTGATTAAATATTCTGTTTTTCCTTATCATACATGTAATCCGATCGCTAATCTAATGGGGCTTATACTCGTCAATAATGTACCATGCACTGCAACCATCCTTTATTACCTATCCATGGTAGGCACTAATGTACTAAACACTGATCAATCTTCTCTTCATAACTCCACCCACTGTACAGCCCATTCTTTGTCCCATTGGATCACCGGTTTGTCATCGGGCAATTAGAATTGAACAGTCTTCCGGACTCCGCCCCACATCTCTTTCATGATGTCGTAAGTGGCATGCAATCACCTGGCGTTTTTAGACCGGGAGCTCATCGCGATCAGGGACAAGGTGTGAATAGTTTTATTGTTCCCTTGTCTGGCATTGGCCGCATCAAATGTGACTTCGGATCTTCGTGGCGAGAGACAGTCAACCCATCCCGTGCTCACCACCTCAGTGCTAAAAGAGCTTAACGGTTTCTAGGTGACCCTTTTTTCGTGTAGTTTTCGTACAGCTGATGACTTTTCCAAAATAAACAATCTGGCTATGAATCTTTATCCTTGTTTGTCTGTTATCTTAATTTTAACATGAAGATTATGAATCGAAGGAGTTGCAAGATTCGTGTTAATTTATTCACACATTGGTCCCGTTGGATGCATCTCATCCAAATTTGTATAATTACTTAAGTCACAGGTCTGGTGATTAAATAAGTCACGTGATTGTAGTGTGGGTTATGCCAGTTAATGAAACACTGGATCGGGTCCTTTTTCTCTTAGCCTCCATAGCAACAACCCGAATTTGCACAGCTACATACAGATCTACATCTTGAAAATAAATACGAATAAACCAGGAAATGATTTACAAAAAGAAGCTTCAAATCCTGGACAGAAATTGACAAGCCACTAAGGAAACCCCAACTTCACGGAAATAGGCCCTTTCCCCCAAGTCGTTGCCCTGACCTACTTTCCCCATAAATGCCCGTTTTACAGCTCAATGCTCGCTTTGCCTGCTTCCCAAGTACCGGGCATTTTATGCGGTCACTACTGCAATCCAAATCCAGACGCCGTTAGTAATCTCATGGTGAATTCAGAGGCGGCAAGCACTGAAAGGCATGTGAAAAAAAAGTGAAAGCGAATGGAAAGAAGTGGGGCCAATGGACAGCAACCTCTGAACTGACCTTTGTGGATATAGGGACTCATGTCAAGCCCCTCCAATGGGAAGGCAATGTAGGTGCTAATCTTCGAAGAGTAAAACTCGTGTCTGAAGCGTTTCAAGTGAATGGAGAGAATCTGAGGGGGGAGTAAAAAGAGAAATCGCCAAATCCAAATCAAATAATGAATACCACAGTATTTGATCTCTGAATTAAACAGTCAACACCACAGTATTTCTCTGAATTAAACAGTCAACACCACAGTATTTCTCTGAATTAAACAGTCAATACCACATTATATCTCTGAATCAAATAATTCGAATCAAATAGTCAATACCACAGTATTTCTCTGAATTAAACAGTCAACACCACAGTATTTCTCTGAATCAAATAGTCAACACCACAGTATTTCTCTGAATTCAATAATAGTCAATACCATATTTCTGAATCAAATAGTCATTTTCTCTGAATTAAACAGTCAATACCATAGTATTTCTCTGAATTAAACAGTCAATACCATAGTATTTCTCTGAATCAAATAGTTGGCTATGAATCTTTTCAGTATACTCTAAATTAAATAATCAATACCGCGTTATTTCTCTGAATTAAATTAAAGTCAAGACCTAGTATATTTTCTGAACTAAATAGTCGATACGACATTATTTCTCTGAATTAAATAGTCGACACCACATTAGATCTCTGAATTAAATAGTCAGTACCGCATTATTTCTCTGAATTAAGTTAAGCCTCTCAATCAAATAGTCAGTACTCCATTTTTTCTCTGAATCAAATAGTTGAAACCATATTTTTTCTCTGAATTGAATAGTCAATACCCCATTTTTTCTCTGAATTGAATAGTCAATACCCCATTTTTTTCTCTGAATTCAATAGTCAATACGCCATTTTTTTCTCTGAATTGAATAGTCATTACCCCATTTTTTTCTCTGAATTGAATATTTAGTCAATACCCCCATTCATGGTGGCGTTCATGGGTGGCTGCCAAACTTAGGACCCGAGGTCCCAGATTCGAATCGTAACAAAGCTACAGCTAGGCCCCACGTTAAGGCTTTCACTCAGGTAAACCAATCTTGGTTTTTCATTTTTGAAAATACCGACAACTTCATTTCAAATACGCTTTTTCCAGTTATGAACAAACTGGCTATAACTTTGCACACACGTTATTCGGTTTAATATCTAGCCGCACCCAGAAGCTTTTTTGAACAAAATGAAATGGTTTTGATTTTATGAATTTTTTGCAAATGCATATAGCAACCATTCCAATTTTTGGCAAATTTAACCACAAAGAAAATCCTTTTGCAAAAATTTGAAGAGATATCAAAAATCGCTTCTGGGAGAAATTTTGTTTTGCATTATAGATGTTTTATACCAAATTTAGGGGGCAATCGGACAATAAATAAAAAAAGTAGATTGTATATCATTGTCAAAAAGTAACATTTTGAGTAAATCGCTTTTTTAACAATTTTTTCTGTTAATTGAATGTTTTTTTGTATGTAAACCTATAAAAAGAATAATATAATACTTTAAAACATCATACAATCTTGAGAGCCTATCAAATACTTCACGTTGACCCTATTTCAGCTGATCCAGGTCGCTTACACTCATATCGGCATGTAATCGGTGCGCGTAATGTTTCCTGTAATATTCGGCCAATCTTAGCTGATATTGAGAATAATTCCCCAAAAACACATCTTTTGGATGGAGTACTTTGTGGCGATTAAAATGAGTACCAACTAGTGAAACTTTAGACACATTTTCCGACTTTAATGGTACAAATCATGTGTTGAAGGTTAGGCCAGTATCATTTCTAAAAACAATCGTATAAAATGAAAAAAACGATACTGAGCCTTTGTTATGATATAAATGTGAAAGGAATGAACTGCTTCATCAAGTGGTTCAATAAACAAGATTTGTCCAATAAACGAGAAGATTTGTCCAATAAACGAGATTTGTCCAATAAACGAGATTTGTCCGATTTGTGGTAAAAATGCCTTCCTAACAAAGACTCAGTATCGTTTTTTCATTTTATACAATTTTTCTCTGAATTGAATAGTCAATACCCCCCCCCCAAACAACAAGGTGCACAACCTGCAACTGCTGCGGACCTTACCTCTGGAAGTTCAAGAACTTTTGAGTATTTCAGACCATTGCGCAATCTGAAGAAGAAGAAGAAGAAAAAGTAGAAGAAACGAATACAGCATTAAGTCACATGCCATGTACAACATCCTATGGGAACAAGATGGCCGAGTGATTAAAAGGCACTGCACTGTGACCCACGGGTACTGGGTTCAAACCCCACTTGAGGCATGTCCTTAGGCAAGCAAGTTTAACCTAATTGCCCACTTGGTCATCGACATGGGTGACTCCTGCTGCATTGATCGGCGTCAGCTCGATGATTGCCAATATTCTATTCTCTAAAGAAATTGAAATGCCAGGGGCGGCATTTTTGTATAAACTCAAAAAAACATTTTTTCACATAACAAGCAAGTAAAATGAAATGTCAAAAAACACTGCTTATTATAAAATTGCCTTCATCGCAAGACAGACAAATCTTTTTCTTCTTTAAATTTTTTAAAACAAACCGCACAGAAAAAACAACCAGATTTGCCATTTCCTTCATCAAATCAGTACGGCTGCCCGTTTTAAAAATAATTATACTAGCAAGCTTTAATAGTGCTCCACCCTTTTAACTGCCCATTGCACATTTCAAGTACACCAGTTTTGGGGGAAAAGAAAAGTAGAATTTGTTTCGGACACTACAGGTTGGGGTGAAAATAAGCAACTGCCTTTGTTCCATAACATTTGATGTTAAAGAATTTCAGCAGCTTGCGAGCCTAAGTGAACGCACTAATGTAACGGGCAATTCAGACAATAGAAAAAGTTCCTCCAAGGCCATCTATAACATGGAGCGGATGAGATGACAATAATCACTTCCTGAACATGACATCAGTCTGAGGCAAGTTTTTACTCCCAAGCTAGTGTGTGTGTACCATTTGCACCTGGGTCAAGTTGGGGAGCGCATGTTAAGTGTCTTTCCCAAGGACCACAGCATCGGGCCTAGTTTTAGCAGGATTCAAACCCGGGACGGCATGATCCCAAAACCGACAGCCTAACCACTCAATAACTGACGTCACAGTTTAAAGGGTGGCGCTGATTAAAGCTCACTTGTATATCTTTTAACCAGACTGCGCGCTAAAACAAAAGAAAAAGGAAGGAAACAGCAAGATGAAAGATAAGCGAAAAAGGAAGGAAACAGCAAGATGAAAGATAGGCGAAAGAAAGAAAGGAAACAGCAAGATGAAAGATAGGCAAAAGAAGGAAAGGAAACAGCAACATGAAAGATAAGCGAAAAAAGGAAAGGAAACAGCAAGATGAAAGATACCCAAAAGAAGGAAAGGAAACAGCAAGATGAAAGATAAGGAAAGAAGGAAAGGAAACAGCAAGATAAAAGATACCTGAAAGAAGGAAAGGAAACAGCATGATGAAAGATAAGCGAAAGAAGGAAAGGAAACAGCAAGATGAAAGATAAGGAAAGAAGGAAAGGAAACAGCAACATGAAAGATAAGGGAAAAAAGGAAAGGAAACAGCAAGATAAAAGATAAGCGAAAGAAGGAAAGGAAACAGCAAGATGAAAGATGAAAGATTAGAAAACAGCAAGATGAAAGAAGGAAAGGAAACAGCAACATGAAAGATAAGCAAAGGAAAAAAAGGAAACAGCAAGATGAAAGATAGGCGAAGGAAGGAAAGGAAACAGCAAGATGAAAGATTGGCGAAAGAAAGAAAAGGAAACAGCAAGATGAAAGATAAGCAAAAGAAGGAAGGGAAACAGCAAGATGAAAGATAAGCGAAAGAAGGAAAGGAAACAGCAAGATGAAAGATAGCGAAAGAAAGAAAGGAAACAGCAAGATGAAAGATAAGCAAAAGAAGGAAAGGAAACAGCAAGATGAAAGATAAGCAAGAAAAGATAAGAAGAAAGAAAGGAAACAGGCTAGGGCCTACCAGCTGCCACCCGCCCGCTCAAACTTCACATGAAATCAGTTACAAAGAGATTCGTCCCACAACAAAATGTGATAACGCGAAATTGAAAAGAACATTATCGATACGACAGAAGCAGTTCTAAATAGGCCAAATCCCACCAACACGCAACTCATCCCTAGCCAGTGGAACCTCATAGGGGAAAAAAACAAAAGCGAAACAACAACCATGAAATAGCTCTGTAGATTATGCCTAGAAGGGAACTTGGCTTTCCAGGCAAGCAAAGTGTCAGCCTCACAACCTATAGGTCGTGGGTTCATGTCTGACAAGTTTGATTAATCATCAATTATTTTTTTTATTGCAAAAAAACAACCCACCCCCTTGATTCAGGCAGTTGGATCGACACCTAGTCCCATTGGAGGCAGACGATAAAAAGGAGGTCCGTGTGCAGCTTACAAACACTCTGTGCACGTTAAAGATCACTTGGTTATTTACAGGGCAGTTTAGGCAAATTTAAGAATCCCACCAAAATACCCTGAGATCACCGCAATTGCGGATGTGGGTAAATCAATCAATCCAATCGGCCACAGAGTGGAAAACTACTTACTTTTTGCATTTCTCACAGCTGTACATATTGTCCCCTTTCAGTTCGTCCGCCGAGAAAAATGCCGAAAGACAATCCTGAAGCGTTATGGTCGGCCCGATGAACCAGCTGGAAAAGTCGAGTAGAGTGGCGATAAAAGAAGAAGAAGAAAAAATTTCAAAGTGTGATGTGGTTTCGAAGAGACGTAATGTTGGGAAAACTTGAGGCATGAAGAGTTTACTTACAAATCATTTTGAGGTATTTTGACGTTGAAATGTGGTAAGCGATGTGCTCTCTAAGTAAATTGTAAGAAATGTCTGCGACACCAATAAAACAAACTAAAGTCGTCTAACGCTCTTACGCACACAGCGCACAAAATGTAACCCACACAGGCTACAACAAAAGTCAGAGGGAACATTGATGGTGACACATTGACATGTAAACTAATATCGCCGGTGAAAGTTGCAAACCGTGTAGGTCCAATTTTGGATGTTTGGAAAATCAAAAGAAAAATAATGCTAAGCGCTTTTTAAATCTATTTTGGCAGAAGTGTCAAAAACTAGACCTAATGGGACACAAAGATTGCTTGTATGGTTACATATGAGTTTTCTATTAGTTCTTATGCCATGAAATGCAAAGGGGACCAAGCATAGGGGACTTCCTAATGATAAAAGAGCGAGAGCAAAAAAGGTGTTTTTTTAAAGAATCGATTATGGTAAAATGACAAAACAGCCAATTTATCTTAAGCTTGAAATTATGCATAAAAGCGTATCGATACATTCATTGATACGTTCATGTATATATGTCCCTAAGCAAAAAAATGCTTTAAACAGGCTTCTATCTTATTGACATTTAAGCAAAACACATTTCTTTTGGTAGACAGTTCCACATCATAGATCCAACGTTTTTAAAAGAACGCTCTCCAAGGATTTTGATCCAAAAGGGCGACCTCACGTGATCTAGAAATTATTATCACTACTATCACCATTGAAATATTGTTTATTGCAATGATTATGAACTTACATGTATTGAAAAATGTCAACATCATTGTATATGTTATAACATATAACATATTGTAATCACGTAATGATTAAATGCGTGCATGCTGTTTATGTGTGAAAGGGATGACTTGTGTAAGGTAAAGTCGCTGTATGTACATATTGTATTGAAGATTCCGTCACACCAAAACAATGTGCCACTTTTTGGACAAATATGTTATCATTTTTTTATTAAACTAGTGCGGTACACGATCTTTCCGTATTACGGGCCATTCAAAGTCAAAGTCGCTCTCAATTCTTTCTTTTTAAATCTTAAGACACATCTTTTTAACTAGCTTATAAAAACCTTACTTTCTTAAATAAAACCTTACGTAATAATTTCATCAGGGTTGTACTCATCCTGGGTGGGCGTATGCGAGGTCTGAATCAGGATAGTTTTGACTTTTAAATCCTGCACAGTTTCATGCTATATTCTTGTAACTTGATGTATGCAATTCATATCATGTACCATATCAATTTTTAATAATGTAATATGGGGCCTTGAGCCTCACTCTTTTGTAGGGATGAGTGCGCAATAGAAATATAAAGTAAGTTCCTACAAGGCCTTGACGACCCGTAGAGCCCGGAGCTTATCTCCCCCTGTTTCGATAGCATGAAGCACAACAAGTGATAATTATATTATATAATCACCTCCTGGACAGGACGCTAGTCTGTTGCAGATTTTTACTCCCAAGCTAGTGCCTGTACCCATTTACACTTGGGTAGGGTGGGGAAAAAATTCTTGTAAAGTGTCTTTTCCAAGGAATACAAAGTCGGACCTAGTAGGATTCGAACCGGCACCTTATGATCCCCAGTATCGCAGCCTCACAGCTCGGCTAGCGACGTCCCACCATAGAAATTTTTTACAGGGGCTGCCTACTTCTTCCCCAATTGAAAAACAGACATCAACCCGCAAACTGTAAAGACGGTCTGTAATATTCCAGAAACTGTTGACAATTCAACTTTTCACCCAGGTGAACATGGATTATCATACCAAACGGGAGTCGTGGCCTACCTTTTCATCCAGGTGAAAATAGATTATTGTACCAAACAGAAGGCTGTGGCCTACCTTTGCATCCAGGTGAACATGGATTATTATACCAAACAGAAGGCCGTGGCCTACCTTTTTCATACAGGTGAACATGGATTATTATACCAAACAGAAGGCTGTGGGCCTACTTTTCATACAGGTGAACATGGATTATTATACCAAACAGAAGGCTGTGGCCTACCTTTTCATACAGGTGTGAACATGGATTATTGTACCAAACAGAAGGCTGTGGCCTACTTTTTCATACAGGTGAACATGGATTATTGTACCAAACAGAAGGCTGTGGCCTACCTTTTCATACAGGTGAACATGGATTATTATACAAACGGAGAACCATGGCCTAGAACCATGGCCGGGAGAACCATGGCCTACCTTCTCATCCAGGTGAACATGGATTATTTATTGCCATACAGGTGAACATGGATTATTATACCAAACAGAAGGCTGGCCTACTTTTTCATCAGGTGAACATGGATTATTATACCAAACAGAAGGCTGTTACCTTTTCATACAGGTGAACATGGATTATTGTACCAAACAGAAGGCTGTGGCCTACTTTTTCATACAGGTGAACATGGATTATTATACCAAACAGAAGGCTACAGTGAACATGGATTATATATACCGACAGAAGGCTGTGGCCCTACCTTTTCATACAGGTGAACATGGATTATTATACCAAACGGAGAACCATGGCCTACCTTTTCATACAGGTGAACATGGATTATTATACCAAACAGAAGGCTGCCTACCTTTTCATCCAGGTGAACATGGATTATTATACCAAACGGAGAACCATGGCCTACCTTTTCATACAGGTGAACATGGATTATTATACCAAACAGAAGAACCGTGGCCTCCCTTTTCATCCAGGCGAACATGGATTATTGTACCAAACAGAACATGGATTATTATACCAAACAGAGAACTGGCCTACCCTTTTCATACAGGTGGCCTCCCTTTTCATCCAAGCGAACATGGATTATTGTACCAAACAGAAGGCGTGGCCTACCTTTCATACAGGTGAACATGGATTATTGTACCAAACAGACCGGCTGTGGCCACCTTTTCATACAGGTGAACATGGATTATTGTACCAAACAGAAGGCCGTGGCCTACCTTTTCATCCAGGTGAACATGGATTACTATACCAAACGGAGAACCATGGCCTACCTTTTCATCCAGGTGAAAATGGATTATTATACCATACAGAAGGTGGTGGCCTCTTTTTCATCCAAGCGAACATGGATTATTGAATCAAACAGACGGCTGTGGCCTACCTTTTCATACAGGTGAACATGGATTATTGTGCCAAACAGAAGGCTGTGGCCTTTCCCTTTCATCCAGGTGAAAATGGATTATTATACCAAACAGAAGGCCGTAGCCTACCTTTTCATCGAGATGAACATGGATTATTGTACCAAACGGGAGCCGTGGCCTACCTTTTCATCGAGAATGAACATGGATTATTGTACCAAACAGACGGCTGTGGCCTACCTTTTTATTCAGGAAACATGGAATGTTGTACCAAACGGAAGGCCGTAGCCTACCTTTGGTCTACGTGAACATGAATTATTGTACCAAATGGGAGCCATGGCCTACCTTTTCATCCAGGTGAACATGGAGGCCAGCCAGCCCTGGTGCACCTCGCCACACGCCCCCTCCCTTGGGGGGGACTCACGCCACCGCCGCCCACCGCGTGGTAGCCAGAGTGGAGCATGTGCAGGTGGTCCTTGCTGGGAATGGGCAGACTCAGATCTTGGAACGTCTCTTTGGTGGTTGACACCTGGGTGAACAAAACGATATGGGGAGGGATGGGTGGGGGGGGGCGGGGCAGCATTTATTATCAATCAAGATGGATTTATAGTCGTCGGTATCTCCACACAAGTGCAGGCCTACCGCTGTACACCGCGGGCGTGATGGAAGAGGGGCGTATCACAAAATTGCAAATTTTCAGGAGGGGCGAAAAACTTTTAGTTCGTTATAATTAGTCATAAAACTAAGGGTTTTTTTCTAGAATATCTATGTCAACGTTGTCGAATCAACACTTACATCAAAATTTCAATAAATTCAATATTTTAGTTATAATCGTTGATACTCCTTTTGTTTTTGGAGAGAGAGAGAGAGTGACAGGGACGTATCATGAGATACTTGACTCTTTGTTTTTCAGTTGCATTATAAAATAATCATGTTACGACTCTTGCATTAAATTTTAAAAAATTTCAACTCTATTTTTCAAGATATCAATTTGATATTTTGACATCACATACACATGGCCAGTACACGTCTTTGTTGATAGGAGTGACAAAGGCATAAGCATATGATACGCCCCTGTTCCATCATGCCCACGACATCATTTAATCCTCCAGCAGGCTATTCCCTTCAAAGTCCCCCCGCCTCAACTCCCTTAAAAAATGTACCGTACAGCAGCCCGTAAGGCGTTTCTTACTAACACTCTGACAAGATCTTCCTCTACCTAAACCTGGGTTATCATTCACAACTGAATCAAGTGAGGAAAGCAGAGTGTGAAGTACCTTTCCTAGAGAACAAATGTGAAAAAAAACATCCGGGCCAGCCATGGGTTTCAGTTGGCATCGCCGTGATTACAAAACCACAACACAACGGTTTCACTACAACAGGGGGAACTCGGTAGTCCCACGGGCGGCGAGGTGTCCGCCTCTAAACCAAAAGCTAGTGGGCTCAAGCCCCCAACGGTTGAAAACATTTCTTAAGGTTTTCAAGCACAATCCCCCCCTCCTGGTCCAGGAGATGGGTCAACACCTACTCTCATCGGATCCAGGATACGAATAGCCATAAAAAGGAGATCAGAACACTCTGTGCACATTGAATATCCCTTCGCTGTTTACAGGGCACTCACAAATTATGAATTCTGCAAAAAAACCAACTCTGAGATCAACCTTAGGTGCGGATTTGGGTAAATCAAATTTAAAAGTCGTGCTACAACACCAACTGTCGAGGCACGAACCCATGACCGTTTTGGTGGATAGGCCGAAACTCTATCTCTGAACCACCGGCATTCACAGCTGTGTAGAGATTACAACTTAAAGGAACACCAGGACTTACAGCTGTGTAGAGATTACAACTTACAGGAACACCACCATTCACTTCTGTGTAGAGATTGCAACTTAGAGGAACACTAGCATTGACTTCTGTGTAGAGATTACAACTTAGAGGAACACTAGCATTGACTTCTGTGTAGAGATTACAACTTAGAGGAACACTAGCATTGACTTCTGTGTAGAGATTACAACTTAGGAGGAACACTACCATTCATTTCTGTGTAGAGATTACAACTTAAAGAAACACTACCATTCACTTCTGTGTAGAGATTACAACTTAGAGGAATACTACCATTCACTTATTGTGTAGAGATTACAACTTAGAGAAACACTACCATTCACTTCTGTGTAGAGATTACAACTTAGAGAAACACTACAATTCATTTCTGTGTAGAGATTACAACTTAGAAAAACACTACCATTCACTCCTGTGTAGACATTACAACTTAGAGGAATACTACCATTCACTTCTGTGTAGAGATTACAACTTAGAGAAACACTACCATTCACTTAAGTGTAGAAATCACAACTTAAAGGAACACTACCATTCACTTCTGTGTAGAGAGAAACACTACCATTCACTTCTGTGTAGACATTACAAATTAGAGGATCACTACCATTCGCTCCTGTGTAAAGATTACAACTTAGAGAAACACTACCATTCACTTCTGTGTAGGGATTACAACTTGGAGGAATACTACCATTCACTTCTGTGTAGAGATTACAACTTAGAGGAACACTACCATTGACTTCTGTGTAGAGATTACAACAGAGAAACACTACCATTCACTTCTGTGTAGAGATTACAACTTAGAGAAACACTACCATTCACTTCTGTGTAGAGATTACAACTTAGAGAAACACTACCATTCACTTCTGTGTAGAGATTACAACTAAGAGAAACACTACCATTCACTTCTGTGTAGAGATTACAACTAAGAGAAACACTACCATTCACTGCTATGTAGAGATTACAGCTAAGAGAAACACTACCATTCACTTCTGTGTAGAGATTACAACTTAGAGAAACACTACCATTCACTTCTGTGTAAAGATTACAACTTAGAGAAACACTACCATTCACTTCTGTGTAAAGATTACAACTTAGAGAAACACTACCATTCACTTCTGTGTAGAGATTACAACTTAAAGGAACACCACCATTCACTTCTGTGTAAAGATTACAACAGAGAAACACTACCATTCACTGCTGTGTAGAGATTACAACTAAGAGAAACACTACCATTCACTTCTGTGTAGAGATTACAACTTAGGAGAAACACTACCATTCACTGCTGTGTGCATGCGGTGGACGAATAAACATCATGACCATTTAATGCTGAGTAGAGAATACAGCAACTCTCTCTCTCTCTCCCTCTTTCGACGGTTTGTCTTTCTTCCACAGCTCTATCAAATTTTCTAAAGAATGTTTGTTTACACTCAACGACAAACTTAACACTCACGGTTTCACAGTTGAGGCAACGCACTGAGCTGAGGATTTTCCCGTCAAACGTCTGTGAGATGATGCTGTCAGCGAACATTCTTCGGTTTCCCTGGGTAAAAAATCAGTAAATGGCAAGATGAGACAATCTTCGTTGCAGAAATTATTTTCACTCGGCGTATTTTCAATCAATACAAACCTCTGACAGAAAAAGAGTTTCATTCAACACTGCAAATTAAATTTTAAAAATCAAAGGAAATCCCTCAAGCGCAATCTGAATTAATTTTTTACATTAAAGAAAACAAACAATTTCTACCGTTGTAATACAAACATGTATTCTACGCATCAAGTTTTTGATTATCTTTTTGGGTTTGTTTTGCTTTTGTGATTGCATTATAAAGCAATAGGCGATGTCCTCACAATATATCACCCACAGAAAGCCGCAAACTGTGGAGAGAGTCGCAAACTGTGGAGAAAGTCGCAAACTGTGGAGAAAGTGCAAACTGTGGAGAAAGGCCTGTGGAGAGAGTCGCAAACTGTGGAGAAAGCCGCAAACTGTGGAGAAAGTCGCAAACTGTGGAGAGTCGCAAACTGTGGAGAAAGTCGCAAACTGTGGAAGAGTCGCAAACTGTGGAGAGAGTCGCAAACTGTGGAGAGTCGCAAACTGTGGAGAAAGTCGCAAACTGTGGGAGAGTCGCAAACTGTGGAGAAGAGTCGCAAACTGTGGACAAAAAACTGTGGAGAGAGTCGCAAACTGTGGAGAAAGTCGCAAACTGTGGAGAAAGTCGCAAAACCGTGTAAGTCCAATTTAAAAAAAATGTTTTGAGAAAATCAAAGAAATGATGCTGCGCTTTTTAATCTATTTTCAAAGACATACACAGCGTACAAATGTCAAAGTTGGACCGAACAGGGCTATACGGACTGCTCATATTGTTATTCATACAGGTTTCTATTGCTTCTTGTGCCACCGAATCCTTACTAGACGAAGCATAGAGGCTAGATTTTGCAAGGACTGCCACAAAGCTGTGATGAGCACGCTGCAATGCGCTGTTGTAATGTACTCTCTGAGGTATCACACCCTGCAAACCTGTCTCTGTAAAAATACATGTTCGTTAATCCAACATTTTTGTTTTGCGGCGAAGGACAGTGTTGGATTAAGGGCGATAGACTGTGTGTATCTATCAAGTTTTTGGATATCATTTTGTTTTGTTTTTGGACAAGTGCATTTAAGTAACAATAAACAATCACTTAACCCAAGAAAGAGCTTGTGGTGTTACCGTAACGACCTTCTTACAGCGAGGTGTTTCCCCGGCCATTTACAGAAAAAAAACGAGT
>JAXRKP010001664.1:77500-103584 GCA_037039925.1 Doris montereyensis
TTTCATTGCTTCCACGTCACTGAGTAGAATATTATTCACTTAAGCAGCCATTTTGACAGGTTTTACATTTAAAACTGTTGGAACTGTATCATTCACACCTATCTTCATGAACTCAATATAACGAGCTGATTCGATCTAATAATAATCTGTTCACCTGATATCTCCTGGAGTATAACACACTAGAAGACAATTGCTAAATAAAATCTTTGGACGTTAATTTTGCTAGCCAGTTTGTACCCCAAAAAAAGGAATAAAACTCACTTCCCATCAAAAGGAGTCGTTTGGAACAGGCAGACATACAGGCAGTTTGCTATTGCTAAGGTGTTCTTTTATTTAAGGGTGGAGATGGCGGAGAGGTGGAAAAAGGGGGGGGCTAGCGAGAGAGGGAGAGAGAGAAAGAAATATCGAGAGAAAGGGAGGGAGAGAGATTGGAGAGAGGGAGAGAGAAGAGAGACTTATTCGACATGAGAGAGAGAGACTTAGAGACAGAGTTTCGAGAGAGAGACTTATAGAGAGAGAGAGAGAGAGAGAGGAGAGAGAGAGAGAGGGACAGAGAGAGAGAGAGAGATAGGGAGAGGGAGAGAGAGAGAGAGAGGGAGAGAGAGATATATAGATATATATATATATATATATATATATATATATATATATATATATTATATATGTATATATATATATATATATATATATATAGAGAGAGAGAGAGAGGGATGAAATGAGAGATAGAGAGAGAGAGACTTAGAGAGAGGGAGAGAGAGAGAGAGAAAGAGAGAGAGAGAGAAAGCTAGAGACTGTTCACTTAGCCGGAGACTACTGTATAACGATAGATCATCTTCTACCACATAAGCCACTTATTCACGCTCTTATAATGCTCACATCTTAAATTAACGATTTTGTTGCTTTTGTTTCTTCTCCAATAATAAAAATGATTATATAAGGAGTGCACAATTTTGTTCTTGAATTCTGTGTCTTATACAAAATACACCACGGGCTGAAAACAACAGCAGGTCCAGTCGATTCGATTTTGAGAAATTTGCTTTCAAATTCAAAACACAATGGAATTTTCTTTTCTTCATACTGGTGGTAAAACGTTTAAAATAAAACGTAAAACTTAGGTCAGACCTCCTTGATACCCTTGTAGAAAAAAAAAATGACGCTTCTAAAGTCTGATAACATCAAGTGAAAAACATGTCAAAAAGCGGCAAGTGTCGTACCTTCTGTTCCACAAAGCTGCGGGCATGAACGCTATCACTTTGTAGTCTGGCACTGTTGTTACCGTCTTCTCCAGCCATTCTATGGTCGTTTTCATCCTCATCGTCGCTTTCATCGTCTGAATACAATGCCGGGGCTTTCAGCTCTTCATGCAATTGATCCATAAAGCAGCGGAGAAACTCTTGAGCGTCCTGACACAGTTAGCCAAAAAGCGATGACAAGAATGTACCATTTAAAAATGAAATGTTCCTTTTTAAGAGCAAATATTTCTTATTTACCCTTAATTCTGGGTTAAAGCATAATGGTCGTTATTCATAGCTGCCACACGTTTCAAACTGAAAAACACTCTGACAGCGTCACCTAATTTTAACTCCTGCAGCAGTTGAATATTCCAGAATGCATTTTCATAATTTAACCTAAATCAACCCCCCCCCTTCCCCTCTGACCGCTGTGGTAGGAAAAAAATTAAAGGTGTTGGGAAAGAACAGCATGGTGGAATGAGAATGTCAAAACTAAGATCAAAAGAAAAGAAGGTTGCCTGGAAGAAATACTTGCAAATAAAGAGACCAGAGGAAGGATAGATTACGTGAGTAAAAGAACCATCGCAAAAGAGGAAGTTTAGAAAGCAAAACAGGAACAATGGGAAGAGTTTGGACAAAGACTTCAAGAAAGCTATCAAGGAAATAAAAAGCTGTTCTAGGGAGCAATGAAGAGCATGAGAAAGACCAAAGCATGCCCAATATGACAAATTAAGAATGCCAAAGGAGAAATAATGAAAGGAGACAGTGAAATCATAGAAACGTGGAGAAAGTGTTTTGAACAATTACATAATCCCTCCAGAACATGTGAAACAAGGAGTACAGATCAATTTTAAGAGTAACAAGTAATCCAGATGAGATGGCTGAAGATGTAGATATCTCAATGGAAGAACTTCTAAACATCTATATGAAATCAGGAAAGGCCCCAGGAGCAGATCAAGTTTATCCAGAAAGATTAAAAACCAAAGGAGAGAAGCAGACAAACTACTACATGCAATATGTCAACAAGCATGGAAGTCTAAACAGGTGCCAGACGACTGGAAGAAGGGAACAGTAGTACCAATACACAAGAAAGGATCAACTATGGAATGCTCAAACTATAGAGGGACATCACTACTTAGGGTACCAGGAAAAGCGTATGCCAGGATTCTGGAAATGAGACTAAGGAAAAGAGTAGAGGATGAAATGAAGAACACCAGAAAGGATTTAGACCTGGAAGAAGTGTACAAGACCACATATTTACAATTAAACAAATAATAGAAAAATTCCTTGATGAGAGAAACAATGATTTGAACATGTGTTTTATTGACTTAGAAAAGGTATTTGACACTGTGAGGAGGACGAACTTATGGCAATGTAGAGCAAAATTTAATAGAAGCCATTGAAAGTTTTTACAATAAACCAACATGTGCAGTGAGAGTAGCTCGAAATGTATCTGAAGAATTTGTTGATGTAGATATAGGAAAAGACAGGGTTGTATCCTAAGTCCTCTTTTGTTTATCACATTTATGGATTCAGTCTCAAAGGCATCCTTAAAAATGAAGAAAATGAATTGCAGGTAAATGGAAGCTCAAACCAGTAAATGTATCAATGCTTTCATTTGTAGATGATTTAGTTCTGTTTGGAAAATCAGAAAGGGACCTTTAGTCGAATATCAACATGATGAATAATGAATTAAATAATAGGGAATGAGAGTAAAAGCAAATAAAACCAAAATGATGCTAGTAACTAGGGAAGCTAAACACAAAATCTTAAATTAGGCAGGAGAATTTAGAACAAGTTCACAGCTACAATTACCTAGGAGTAATGACAAACTCAGAGGGAAAACTAAGAGAAAAATCAGCCAGAGAATCCTAAAGGCAAGTGCAATTTATAACCTTCTGGGAAAGGCATTTGTCAAACAACACAACTTATTGTTCTACTCTCCTCTATGGCAGCGAAACCTGGACCTTAGACAGTAGAATACAGTAGAGTACAGACAGCTGAAATGAAATATCTAAGAAGAGACGTAGGAAAAACTAAAAGAGACAAAGTCAGAAACACAACAATAAGAGATCAAACCAAAGCAGATGGTTTTAAAAACTAAGATAGAAATGAATCAATTGTGATGGTTTGGGCATGTAAACAGAATGAATGACAATAGAATAGCTAAATCAGTATACAATGCTAAAACTCGAGGTAAAAGACCAAAAGGCAGACTTCGGAAAAAGTGGGAAGAAGATATAAAAGAGGTATTTAGGCAAAAGAAATTTAACTTTCACGGAAGGAAGCAGAAAATGTCAGAACAGGGCAGCCTGGAGAAAGATCATTTCGGGCATCTAAACCCATACACCAGAAGGTAGAATGGGAGCTGACAGAGAAAGAAAGAAAGAATTATTATTGCTTATAATCACTTGCAATTAAATTTATTTCCTTTGTTTTATCTCAATTCAAATGCTGTAAAATTGCCATTTTGAATTCCTACTTTTACATTTGATGACTTTGGACTGATGTGAATCGTTATAAATTCTTTTTATGGATGAGTATAAAGCCGGGGTTTAAAAAAAAAAAAAAAATTTGAAGAGAATAGACACTAATGCAATGGACTCCTCTCATCACAAAAGCCCGCCCAATTAGAAAAGCACCTTTATTGACTGCGAGGCCATTCTACTAGATGAAAGCGTGAGGTTTACCTGCTGTGTGTAACCTCTGAACATCGGGTGGACTGCCTTGATGCCAGACACAACGCCACTGGGCACCACATAGCTTGGACTGCCATAGGTAGAGAAGAGATTGAAAACACATACATTTTTTTTTTTTTTTTATTAAATTGAGGGCATCGTTGTCTCATTCATCTTCTTCTTTTTTTTTTTTTACTGGTAGTAATCACTAGCATAATATTGTGGCGGCGCAAGTATTCTATAGTGAATCAAAATGTCAACTTGTAACTTTGACCAAGGTGGCAAGAAATCCCTCTTACGTCATTACACAAAAGACTTTTTCCAGTTTTCCAAAAAGAGTGGGAATACTGAATATCAGTCAAAGAAAAGCTTTGATGTTATTTCTTAACGATGACTTTAATAACACACAAAGGAACTTTTTTTAATAACACAAAAAAGAACTTTCAGGTATCAAGTGTGTATATGTTCGTGTTCTGGATAAAAAAAAAAAATTTTTTAAATAAATAAATAAATTTTTAAAAAAATGTTTTTAATCAACAAAAACATCTGATAAACAATAGAACTGATTTACGCGTCTGAAATTCTGATCCAGCCAAGCTAAACAAATACGACTTGCAAATCCTTGAACAAACATCTTAACAAACAAAAAAAGATGGTCTCGCAAACACTCGATGAGAGTTTTTTTTTATTTAGGTTTGATTCCACCCACGTCCGCGGTGAAAGTGGAGGCGTCGGCAGCTCAGGTCAGCAGAGCGGCTGACTAACACTCGTGAGACCCCCGACCCCCCCGAGTTTGACTCCCAGTCCCGGGGCAACTTTTGATGGGACCTCCTGTTGACCCGGCAGCGAATTTGGTAACCAGGAGGTCTATTCAGACCTGTGAAAGTAAAGTAAAAAGGCTGCCCGGAAATCAACGGGAAGCAAACATTCCCACTCTATGCCGTATGGCTAGAAAAAAATCAAAGACTCCACTCCTGTTTATCCTACACTCAACTCTGAGTATGGGGCTTACTTTCTTACTTTTTACAACTAAAGGTGACCTCAAGGAACGGGATTTCAAATTTTACCCAGACTTCAGCCAAGGATTCTTTAACAGGCACAGCGTTGTGATCTGCATACAGGACCTCCAGCTTTATCGTCCGCCTCCTGTTGGGGCTAGGCGTCTTTCAACCTTACTAGACCAGGGGCAGTAGATTTTACTCCAAGAAGAAACATATGCCAGAAAACCTTTGAACCTTTTGGACACAAACCAACGACCTTTTGGTTAAGAAGCCGACATCAAGTGCCCCGATGAGAGAAAAACACACACTTACCGCTTTTGTGCCACAACTCGGAGATAAGTTTCAAATAGCTGCGTGAGAGCATTGGCGACTTCTCGGGCCTGATGAGCGTTGGGCAGTCCAGAAAGTAGCGAGTCAGGGGTGGGCTGAGGAAGAAACAAAATAATGATCATTGGACATCATAAACAAATAATTATAAACATATTAAAAAAGTAAAATCTCTTCAAGGCCATTACAGCCCATAGAGCCAAAGCATATCTCGGTTTCTATAGCGTGAAGCAGAACAGGCAATGTTAATCACCCCCAAGACAAGACCCTAGTCTGTCGCATATTCTTTCTCTCTAGCCGGTGCTGGTATCCATTTGCCCTGGGTGGAGTGGGGAAAAATGCAGGTGAAGATAAAAAAAAAAAAAAGAACTCCAACATAACTGTAAAAAAAAAATAAGTCAGATAACACTTGAACGAATAAGCCACTATATCAAAAGACAGGCGAAAAACCACACTCACTGTTTATTTTAGAAAATCATTGGTGCCTATAAGGCACCTTTTTACTTAAGAACAGATGAGGATATTACAGCCAGTAAAGCAATGAGAGCATACTTCATGACTCCTGGAAGCAAATTCAAAAGAAGACCATTGACTACACTCACTCCCGTGGATGATTACAGATCTCTCTTGCCCACCATAGCATATATGTAACTAATGGCGTGGGAAGTCCTGAAACAACCCAGGACGATCTCCAGAGACAAATCGCGGGCGTGATGGAACAGGGGCGTATCATAAAATAGCAACTTTTCAGGAGGGACGAAAAACTGTTTTATTTCGTTATATTTACTCATCAAAACTATGGATTTTTTCTCTCTAGGATATCTATTTAAACGTCAAATCCTCGCTTACATTAAAATTTCAATAAATTCAATACCTTAGTTATAATCGTTGATACACGTTTGTCTTTGGAGAAGAGAGAGAGTGACACCTCTTGTTTTTCACGTTCTCTCAATCATTGTAAATAATCATATTACGCACCTTTTGTTTTTCAGCCGTTCTCTCAATTTCATTGTAAAATAATCATATTTGCTCTTTAGCATTTTTAGTTTTTGATTTGAAATTTTCACAGATTCAACTAAATCAAAATTTAAAGACAAATCATCATGGACAAATAGTAAAAACATTGTAAGAGTGCATTTGCTCTCATTGTAGTATTTAGTCCCCATGGTCATGACTCTCTTCACAGATGTCAACTTGAAAGTTTGAAAGTAATCCAGAGATCACTTTGAAATAAAACAAGTGTGATCTTTCAAATTGTTAATCATCATGGACAATACTCAATACCCTAATAACACAACAATGATAATAACGACCGATAATTGGATGATGGTAACAGTTACTATTGATGATGAAACAGTTTTATCTGAATAAAGATGCAAATTAAAATCTCTCTCTGTCTGTCCGTCTACCTGTCTGTGTCTCTGTCTGTTTGTCTCTCTCTCTCAAGCACTCTCTCCATCTGTCTGTCTCTACCCTCCACCCCTCCCCCTCTCTCTCTCTCTTTGTCTGTCTCTCTTTGGGAGGGTGGGGGGACTCGGTTGTCAAGAGGCAAGGTGCCGGCCTCTCAACCAGACGATCGTAGGCCTCTAGCCCCGAAGGTGGTTGAACATTTTTCCCAGTAGTATTTCCTTTGCCCAGGGGCGGCTCGACACTTACTCCCATCAGAGACAGGCGACAAAAAGAAGGTCCTGTGTGCAGATAATAACACTGTCCACGGTAAAGTCCCTTGGCTGTTTATAGAATCCCCGAGATCCCCTTAGTTGTGGATGTCGATAAAATCAAATCAAATTGTCTCTGTGTCTCTGTCTGTCTGTCTCTCTCTCACTCTGTATGTCTGTCTGTTTCTCTCTCTCCCTCTCTCTCTCTTTCTTTCTCTCTCTCTTCCTCTCTCCTTCTCTCTCTGTCTCTATGTCTCCTCTGTCTCTCTCTGTCTGTATGTCCGTATCCCTCTGTCTGTCTGTCTCCTCTCTGTCTCCTCTCTCTGTCTGTGTGCGTCTATCCCTCTGTCTCTCTCCTCTCTCTGTTTTTCTCTCTCTCTTGCCTTGTGTCGAAGAATGAACGAAGGACTTATAATCACATTAAACTGATTTGATCATTAGATGAATCCATGTCAAATTTGAATCCATGTCAAATTTGCCTCGTGTCGAAGAATGAATGAAAGACTAAATGCACACATCGGGATGCAAAACTCCAGTGTTAAATCTCACATAGAAAGTCAATAAAACTTCTGTGCGGAATGCCATCATTTGTCGCTATCAACGCTCTTTATCGTATCATACAAAGTCCAACCTGGTTCTGCATCATGTGTATCATGAACAAACTGCCTCATGAGTTATCAGGTTTTCATGCGTACTTTTGGCCATGTAAACTATTATTTAAATATCACAATAATTGTTAATCATTTCAACCTCAGCGACTTAAGGCGTATCATATGACAAAGTAATGCAAGACAGAGATCATCATAGAACAGAGGTGTATCAAATGGTAAGCCTCTTGTCTACGATTGAAGGGACATAACATATATATGATACACCTGTATTCTATCTATTATGAAATTTCCTTAAATTCATGATATGCCCAAATTCTATAGTCAAATTTTCAACTTTTTCAAGATGTCAATTTGATATTTTGACATCACGTTCATATGGCCAGTACACGTCTCTGGTTCACAAGAGTGACAAAGGCGTATTATAGGACACGCCCCTGTTCCATCATGACTGCGAAATACTGTGAGAGCTACTTTCAGCGAAAATCACAGAGAGCTGTCATGAAGATCAGGCTGAAACACAGCAATAAACCAGGTTAACTCATCACCGTTCGACATACCCCGAAAATGATTGGCCGTTAGACAGCCAGCTGTGTTCAGCCCGGCCGTCCACTATCCGCTTCTCACTATTCATGCTGGCCAAACCCAACTGGATCAGCAATCAGATTGGTCAAACCTATTTTTGTTACTTGTTTTAAGACCTACTTATTATTTCTTAAAAGCTCATACGTCTGTTCAAGCCTGTTCTCTAGTTCCTTTCAGAGTAACTTCCCCCCCCCCCACCCCACCCCCAACCCTGATCTAGGTAGGAGGTTTGACACCTAGACCCATCGGAGACAGGCAATAAAAAGGAGGTGTCCCATGTACAAACTACCACACTCAGCCGTATGACCTAGAAAAACCAGGACTCTACTGCTGATTACCCTACGCTCAACTTACCACACAGGGTTTATACACTTATGATCAGACAAAATCCAAGACTTTTAAAGACTTCCGTAACAAAATCCAAGACTTTTAAAGACTTCCATGTAACAAAATCCAAGACTTTTAAAGACTTCCATAACAAAATCCAAGACTTTTAAAGACTTCCGTAACAAAATCCAAGACTTTTTAAAGACTTCCGTAACAAAATCAAGACTTTTTAAAGACTTCCGTAACAAAATTTTTAAAGACTTCCGTAAACAAAATCCAAGACATTTTAAAGACTTCCGTAAAAATCCAAGACTTTTTAAAGACTTCCGTAACAAAATCCAAGACCACAAGACGAAAGGTGAAAACATTCTTACAGGTTATCATTCAAAACAAGAAGTTAAAGAGGAGGGCGGGGAAACTCTGCATTTGTTAATGAGCTTTTGAGTCTCAGATTGGCAACTATTTCTAAGCTAAAATCAGAAGTGTAGTGTTAGAGACAGTGGTTAGGTGTCGTACTTGGGATCATGAGGTCCCGGGTTTGAATCCTTGCAAAGCTAGGTCCAGTATTGTGTTCCTTGGGAAATGACACTTAACATGCATGTTCCCCACTTGCCCTAGTCGCAAATGGGTACACGCACTAGCTTGGGAGTAACAACTTGCATCAGGAGGTGATTATTGTCATACGTTCGGTTGCACCATATAGGAACCATGATAAGCTCCGGCTAAATGGGCTCAATTAGCTCCGAAGGAATTCTACTTACTCTAATCAGGAAGCTTCACTTTCATTCACAGTTCAAACCCTGAATTTCTTGCCAAGAGTATGTGAACAGCACTCTCGAGTCTGGTAATTCAAAAGTCCTAGCAATTACATGCTACCTTGAAAAACAACAATCAAATGCAGTGTAGCAATAGTAAATACATAGCTGCCAACTCCCTGAGCCATTTGATAGAGAGAGATTTGGTTAAAACAATCAAATAGAGTGTAGCAATAGTAAATAAATAGCTGCCAACTCCCAGAGCCATTTGAGAGAGAGAGAGAGAGAGAGAGAGAGAGAGAGAGAGAGAGAGAGAGAGAGAGAGAGAGAGAGAGAGAGAGAGAGAGAGAGAGAGAGAGAAGGTATTGTCTTTTCACAATAACGAGAGAGAGCCACTATTCAAAGCTAACATTGCAATTATTAATAACAGTATAACAGTTAGATCTGTTGTGTCTATAGTGGTGTCATGCAGTGTATTGCGAAAATATTAACATCGGTAATTTTACGGTTTAGCAGCGTAAAAGAAATCTGTGGTGTCAAATCTGTACTGCAGGTAGAAGCGAAAATATTAACATCGGCTAAGATCTATATTTAAAAATTTAGAAAATCCTCCACAAGCCCTTTCGCTGAACCCCTACCCCACACCATGGCCTTCAGTGTGAGGGATTGTGGATATATTTCTTCATTCTCACCTTTCTCTCTCCTAACCGATACCGACCAGTACAAATTCGACCCCTTTCTTTTACGCTGCTAAACCGTAAAATTACCTTCATATCACGTGGCAAGGTTGTTAGCTGTACAGCTTTTTCTTATTTTTTTTCTCTATGAAAAGATCACCAAGCTTTGAATAGGCTGTCCATTTTTTCGAGACTTCAATTTATTAACAGACCCTGCTTAGACTCTTAGAGCTGAGTTAAATTTGCCCAAGTTTTGCAGACCTGTTAACAAATGGAGACAAATGTTTTGACGTGTTACCAGTTTGAGAGACTCTGTAGAGCTGAGTTGAGGTAACACGTATGCCCAAGATCTCAGACCTGAAGTACCTGGAAGACAGAGAGACAAATGGTTTTTTTTATTACCCCCATCCAGCATACATATGAAGATCTCAGGGTGAAGTAAGACGAAAAGACAGAGAGACAAATGGGTTTTTTTTAATTACCCCCATCCATCATACATATGAAGATCTCAGGGTGAAGTAAGACGAAAAGACAGAGAGACAAACGTTGTTTTTTTTTAATTACCCCATCCATCATACATATGAAGATCTCAGGGTGAAGTAAGACGAAAAGACAGAGAGACAAACATTGTAATAAGGAACCCCATCTTTCTAGCCAGGGTGAATATATATGAAGATCTCAGAGGACAAAAGTGTTTTTTTTAACCTAAAGACAGAAGAGACAAATAAAATGGGTTTTTGCATTACCCTCATCCATCATTATATGAAGATCTCAGGGTGAAGTAAGACGAAAAGACAAAGAGACAAGCGTTGTTTTTTTTAATTACCCCATCCATCATATACACATTATATTTCATTTTGGTGCGTTGCTTTTGTTTGTTTGTTTTTAAATTGAAATCTGCCCTGTCCACCACTGTGGTGATCTCAGGGGGGGGGGGGGAAATCAATCAAGAGGGAAACCGTAAGATAAAAAGAGAAGTGAAAAACTAAATCAAAAGAAGTAAGACACGACCACAGTGTGTGTGTGTGTGTAATTGAAATTGACCCCGTCCACCATATATGTGGTGATCTCAGGGTGAACAGAGAGGAAAACCGCAAGATGAAAGAGAAGTGACAGTGAAAGAGTGAGAGGAGTAGCAAAAACCTACCAGCAGTGTCCGCCAACCACCCACCAACCCGCTGATGCATTGCAGTTGTGCAATAATAAAAAACACACGGAGTGGTGTAACATCAACTCAGCTACTAAATCGACTTGAAGTAGAGGTCATGTGAAGAAAGGAATCTATTTCCTTGTGTCAGCAAATCATCCCACGTGGTGTTGGAAGACATCTAAAACTAGTCAATCGTGTAATTTAGTATTTTATGATCCATTTGTGTAAATTGCTCATTTTGATGCCAAGGAATGTCCCAAATTTCCTGATAACATCAGCCCGGGCCACTGTAACATCAGCTTAGCTACATCCGACAGCAAAAACAACCCCCCACTATTTATAAGACAAATATACAATCACAACAGACATTTGTTTATTATTATATGGAACAAACAACATTTATTTATCATATTAAAATGAGATCGAAATACAGAGAACTTTGAACAGACACATCAAACAGAACTGATCAGCCGTACTAATGTTATAGCCGTGTTGACATTACACCACTCTAGCCCACACATGACGTGCAAAACTCAAAGGATTTCTTGTTGCTTCATTTCCTTCAACAATCAACTATCGTGAAATTTGTTTCCTGTCTTTAAAGGAAGAGAAAGCAAGAGAAAATTGCACCAAATGGCACTAAAACAGAATCAAGATTTCTAATGTACTTTAGACAACATATACCCCTTGGTCGGATGTTTTCATGTTCATGTCAGTATCCGAATCTTCTCCAGAGCCATTTCTATGAAACGAGTTGGACGTCTGTGGCCCCGCCATGATCACGTGTCAAAGGAGTCGCACTCTCCAGTCAGGCGGTGGCAGGCTGGGGGTGTTGACTGCAAACCATGAACAAAGTAGAAAATCACACGATGATGGAAAATCTAAGTGAACGAGAGAGAGAGTATGAATTATTTAATAACAAACACATCATTACGTCCCGGGTGGTACCAAATACAATTGACATATAGGGTTAGTATTTAATCTTGAGGTTACGCAAATAAGCGTGATTTTTTTAAATTACCCAGTATAACCTGTTCAAAATAAGGCGGGCTAGCTGGAGGGAAATGATACTCACTGATTTAGGGGCGGGGGGGACCAATGAAGTGTACATTAATTCAAACACACGTTTGGCAGAATATTTTTCAAACAACATTCAAGTGCAGGCTCACCTGCTGTACATCAGTTACTCCCCAGCAGGTCAAACAAATCAGAATTCTTCTCAACTCCTGGGGAGCATACAGTGCAGCAGCAGCAGCCTGTTAGGGCGTCAGACTAACACTCTGACAAGATCTGCTTTTATCTAAATGCTGGGTACTCATTCACACCTGAGTTGAGCAAGGAAATACAGTGACACACCTTTTCCGAAGAGTTATTTTGAATTTAATCTTAGACTGAAATCAGTCTGGTAGCCCAGTCCGTAGTTTGCTGTTTTGAATTTAATCTTAGACTGAAATCAGTCTGGTAGCCCAGTGGTAGAGCATCTGAGTCCACCCAGCAGGCCAAAGTTAGGATTTCCAGTGCGATCAAAAAATTTCCCGCCACCCTACCGATGCAGCAACGAAAAGGACAGCTAGGTTTCCTCAGACTAAACGTAAAGCGAAGGCAAACTACCACATCGTGCGTATAATGCCTAAAAAAAATCAGGACCATTCCTGATTACAATTCTACGCTCAAGTCCGAGTATGAGACTGACGTTTATCAATATCACACCCCCTTCCGCGATGCTTTTATAATACTACGTGTAAAACAATGATTTACATTTATAAATAATCATAGTCCAAAGTAAACTTCTCGAATTTGATAAATTTAATAAACGGAAAGACTAACATAGTCAGAAACACACTATGTGACATGACTGTTTAAAGGAAGTCGGAGCAAAATCTAAAATCCTAGAAAGAAAGAGAAAAAAAAAAAAAACGAGATCACTTAGTTGTAGATAAATTAAATAAAATCTCACTAGATATACCTAGTCATCAAGTGCTCAAATTACCTAAACACTAGAGTGAAATCCGGTTTATAGCACCTTCGGATATTTGCATCAATGTTGCTGCTCCCATTGTGCTGCAATTAACCAGTCGACTGTAATCGTAATCTGATGTTGAACATTTCACTTTCCTTTTTTTATGTTGGGAATTCTTTTAACACTTACACACACCCAATTAGATCTAGATCTTACCCCCTGCATTTGGAAAAACAGTGTTCCCATGTCGATATTATAATACTCTTTGTGTCTGCTTCTTCTTCTTCA
This sequence comes from Doris montereyensis, assembly GCA_037039925.1. Lineage (NCBI taxonomy): Eukaryota > Metazoa > Mollusca > Gastropoda > Nudibranchia > Dorididae > Doris > Doris montereyensis. Next base: position 90,747 of record JAXRKP010001664.1, read on the forward strand.
TAATAGCTGATGAACTCACTTCTTGTTTCCTCATGGTGGGGAATTGTAATAATAATAATAATAATATGGACCCCATTACTGATCTGATTCTGTGTCCCAGTGTTATCATTTTAATGCCCACCTACATGAAAATAAATAAAAACAGAAGCTGCGCTCGGATGTTTCCAAGTTGTCTTCCCAAGTCAACCGTCTCCATATTATTACTCCGTTTTAGCATCGCTGCAGCATATTTTCCACTGTTGCGCCAATGGTCAGCAGTGCTTTAGAAGCTGGAAAAATTATTAGTCCCTCTTTAGAACCACAGCAGTGTATTTTCCACTGTTGTGCCTATAGTCAGCGGTGTTAAGCCGGGAGTTATAAATAATAGGGAGCACTTCACGACGTATGTCTGCTCGTAGAGCGGCGAGGGGAGAGAGTTGTATCGAGTTTAACTAGGGTTTGTAATCGTATTTGATGTGAAATATTGGCGGTACTTAAAAGTATGATTAAATCCCCTTCTCTTTACTTGAAACTAAGATCTAGAGCTTCTATGGATTTCAATTTCTAAATAGATATAAATAGATCTAAAGTATAACTAGAATAAATGATGGCATGATCGCACTTTAGCACCACTAGGCAGTATATCGAATTGGAAAAAAGTAGAAACGATACTGTTTGCGATGTTGTCGCCAACCTGACTCACTGCGCACGATTATTCTCTCTCACGCCGACCGACCATGAATGCCATGATGTAGGCTAGCCTGCCCCTCTCCTCTCACTTCTCACTAGCCTCCCGGGGCCGAGTCTGACATGACCGTTCGACTCTTGGCGGTGCTGAAGTGCGATCCCTTTCTCGCCACTCCGCAGAACTTACCTCACACCCATGTTCCGTAGTCCCCTATCCTCTAGGCCTAACTCCGATAAACCCATAACACGTATTAAAGGATAGTATAAAGGCATACAATCACAGAATTTTAAAAAACGGGACAAAAAAGCATTGATTTTCATCCATCCACTCTATCTGGAACGCGAGTCATCTGATCAACGGTAAGGCACCGGCCATGGACTCCACGCCCGAGTTGGCAGGAAACACAAACACAGACTTCACATCTTATTGAGAACTAGCGAAAAGTCAGGGAACTCTCAAAACCAGATGCCCAAGCATTACGTCACTAAATAAACGCCAGGAAACCTCGGTCGTGCAGTTCGCGTAACATTTCGTCACTGGCATTGGACCAAGAATTTTTACAGTTATGTCCCTTGACTGAAAAACGTGACTTCTTAAAAGTTAATTTACTCGCCTCACAGTCCTTTGCTATCTCTTAAAGTCAGATATCTGGAATCCTCAGGTTCTAGGCTTTAACATGGTATATAACATTTGCACGAAATATAACATGTACATTTTGACAAAAGAGGGAAATGGGAATGGACCATTTTGTGAAACCTGCCTCCTAGAGCAGCGAGAAGAGAGTTTGTATCGAGTTTGTAATCGTATTTGGTGAGTAATGGTTGTGGTGCTTAAGTGAAAAATGATCTATCTGGATCTATAGCTCTAGATCTAATCGAAATCTAAAGCATTAGAGAAAAGAAGATAAAACCAAACCTGCACATGGACACTTGCAACGACGGTCCGATCGCCCTGTCGTTACGAATGAAAAGATAGTCTCAATGAGAAGTGTTCTTCTTGGACGAGCTACTGAGATTAATTAATCTAAAGCTATATCTGGAAGATCATAACGGAAGCCATGAGTCATTGAGCGAGTTCTAGATGAGACCTAAGCCGAGTAGATCTAGACACTTGACTAATATCTTGTTGGACGTATCACTATGTGATAGAGGCTAGGTACTAGATCTAGATCTAGATCAAGGCTTAGTAGAAAGCGGATTGAATCATGATCATGTAGATCTATTGCACTTCCGTTTAGCATCATATTGAATGGCGTGTTTCCATACAATAAAATTTGATAACCTTACATACACCTTATCGTAACAAAGTTACTTGGTTATTCTGATGACGGAAGGAGATTGATGTTTAATCACCTACTGTGATATACACGTTTGAATTCGTTCCCAGATTGACCAAAGGAGAATAATTATATCCTGTATCATACTTAGATCTGCAGCAATAAACAGCATCACATCGAACGCAGGCTATCATGAAAGGGTCTGTATTTATTATGTTACATCTCCATAGACCGGGCAGTGGACAGATAAGCACCTGTACGGGGAGTAGATGATCCCGCCCTCCACGAGTCTCCCGCTGCCTTGCAGGCAGGTCTTGGCTGACCAAAGGCTAAGGGACTTAACACTGACAGAAAATAACAACCTGCTGCCTTGCAGGCTGGTCTTGAATGACTAAAGGCTAAGGGAGTTAGCCCTGATAGAAAATAACAAGGCCCGGTAGGGGCCTCAAGGTGGCAGCCCCACCATCTACCTAGGGTACAGTGGGCCAATCCTACTTATCCAAAACAACCTGATTCAAAGTAATATATACAATGATATACCCGACTTGAACTTTCGAAGACGACTCTGGAAAAGAACACGGACTGTGATTTTTGGAACATAGAATGGAGGTAAAATTAGCTGAAGAAATTGAAAAATTCAAAGTAGACATTTTGGCTATTACAGAAACAAAGAAAAAGGACAAGGAATAGAAAATGTAGGACCAAATCATACTTTAATCTTCTCAGGAGTAGATGTCAAAGATAGAGCTAGAGCAGGAGTAGGCCTCCTTATGCATAAAAGGCAAGAAATGCTACTAGAAAGTTGGAAATTTGTAAACCCATGGCTATTACAGGTAAATATTAAACCAAAAGGAAGAGAAATTAAATTATTAATAGCTCATGGACCAAACGAAGATGCCCCCAAAGAAGAAAAAGATATCTTCGAAAATGATTTACAAATAGCTGCAGAGAATCTCAAACCTAAACAGGAATTAATGGTCTTAGGAGATTTAAACGCTAGAGTAGGCAACAATGTAGAAACTTCAGGAGGAATAATAGGTAAAGAAGGAGAGACAACAACTTCTCCAAATGGAGAAAGATTAATAAATTTTTGCCCAAATAATAACATGAAAATAGCTAACACATCTTTTCTTCATAAAGATATCCACAAATATACAATAATACGAAGGAGCCACAGTGGAAAAGTCAAAGACGAAATATGACAATAAGTGACAACTCCACTAATATAAAGACAGAACAAACACGTGACGTTTAGGTATAACCCTTAAAGTTGGGACAACAAACGAGAAATATTTAAAATCTAGATCTAAGTAATAACCTCCGGCATCACACAATGTGCTGTCAGAAAAAAAACATAAAGGAGAAAGAAAGAAAAGAAAAAAAAGACAGTGGTGTTAAAAAGTAGAAGAAAGGGCAGAATATATAAAGAAACTGAGCGAGAGTATGAAGGTTCTGATCTAGAATAAATAAAAATAGAAAATAAGAAAAGTAATAAAAGGTGAGAATGAGAATAGAAGACTAAGAGAAAGAAAAGAAGATGCCTTTCTCGAAATTACACAAATAAAGAGAACAGAGGAAAGATCTTTGAGAGAGTCTTTAAGAGAAGAGATTGCCAAAGAGGATAGAGAGCCAAAGAAAATAGACAATGGGAAGAGAGAGAGACTTCAGAAAGATAGTCAAGGTAAAAGCTCAATGGGCTTTATATATAGAGCATGAGAAAGACCAAAGCATGCCCACACAAATTAAGAATGCCAAATAAGAAGCTTTGCTAGGTTACAAAACATGGAATAATCTAGAGAGAGAGAGAGAGAGAGAGAGAGAGAGAGAGAGAGAGAAAGAGAGGTTACACGACTTTTTAGTGTTTTGAGAAAAAGAAAAATCTCACCCAAGAAGAAACAACAAAATGACCCGCAACAGAAACAAGAATGAAGAAATAGAAATAAATATCAGACAATCTGATCTCACTGGGTCTAGAAACAAGAAATTAAAAATAAGGATAAATATAAGACTAAATCTATGATCTTCACTGGGTCTAGAAAGAAGAAATAATAGAGAACGAATGAAAGGAAGTATTATTCAGTATTAAAAACAGTGTCTAGATCTAGTAATCCAAATTACAAATGTATCGAAATGCATAAGGAAATCGGATTTTCACGTTATGACCTGAAATTTCAAAAAATGCCCTCTCTCTCTATCTCCTCTCCTCTCTCTCTCTCTCTCTCTCTCCTTTTCTTCCTTCTTCCCTTCTTCTCTCTTCTTTCTTCTTCTTTCTTCTTTCTTCTTCTTCTCCCTCTTCCTTCTTTCTTTCTTTTCTTCTTCTTCCTTTTTCTTTTTCTTTCTTCTCTCTTCTCTCTCTCTCTCTCTCTCTCTCTCTCTCTCTCTCTCTCTCTCTCTCTCTCTCTCTCTCTCTCTTTCCTCCTTCTTTTCTCTCTCTCTCAAACAAAGGTGTTCACCCTCAGTTAGATTCTCACCTAAGTGATACCAAATGAAATTATAACTTAAGATAACAAACAAAAGTAAAAATAGAAAGCTAATTAACTCAAAATAGAAAGAACTAAATAAACCAATAGTAGAGCAGATGTATAAAATCTAGGATAAAAGATCTATCCAGCTTGTTCTATTCACAAGAGGATACTGAAGGAAAGCACTTGATGCCAAAAATTGAGCATAATATTTCCAGTAAATACTAATAATTTATGAAAGGTCTGTGTCTAGATCTAGATCTATGTCATGTAATGTGGAAAGCTTAGCATGGTGCACAAAAAATGGAGTATTAAGATCAAATAATAGAAAGATCTAGATGAAATTTTGCATTCCAAATTAAACAGTTCAGTAGGATAGAATTACGTGCTTAAGAACTATTCAAAGAATAAAACCAACACAGGAACAGTTAAAAGAGTTAAAACAAAGACTTCAGAATACATAATATACATTAAAACTGTTCTGTGTATGTTTAATGAAGAGCATGAAAACGACCAAAACATGTTCAATACGACAAATTAAAACGAAAAGGAGATAATTATGAAAGGGTTTAAAGTGAAATTTTGAAAAGTCGAAATGTATTTGCTTATATTTACATAATCCCTAAATAAATATGTTTGATTTACAATGTTTAAAGATCAACTTTTTTCATTACCAAGTAATGGAGAATCGTTGGCAACTGAAAATAGATATCTCCAATGGAAAGAACTTCAAACAGCTATAAGAAAATCTTTTGAAATTAGGAAAACACAAGGAGCAGATCAAGTTTATCCAGAAATGATTAAAAACCAAGGAGAGAGGCAGACAAACTACTACATGCAATATGTCAACAAGCATGGAAGTCCAAACAAGTGCCAACGACTGGAAAAAGGGAACTGTAGTACCAATACATAAGAAAGGATCAACTGCCGATGGAATGCTCAAACTATAGAGGGATATCACTACTTAGCGATACCAGGAAAAGTGTATGCTTAGTTTCTGGAAATGAGACTAAGGAAAAGAGTAGAGGATCAGATTGAAGAACTCCCAGAGTGGATTTAGACCAGGAAAAAGTGAACAAGAAGACATATTTACAATTAGAGTCAAATATTAGAAAAATTCCTTGAGAGAAAAATTGATTTGCACCTGTGTTTTATTGACTTAGAAAACCACTTTGACACTGTTAGGAGGGACGAACTATGGCATTCTTTAAAAGAACACAACGTAGAGCAAAATTTAATAGAAGCCATTAAATGTTTTTACAATAAACCAACATGTGCAGTGAGTAGCTGGAAATGTATCTGAAGAATTTGATGTAGATATAGGAGTAAGACAGGGTTGTATTCTAAGTCCTCTTTTGTTTATCACATTTATGGATTCAGTCACAAAGGCATCCTCAAACATGAAGAAAATGAATGTAGGTATGTGGAAGCTCAAACCAGTAAATGTATCAATGCTTTCATTTGCTGATGATTTAATTCTGTTTGGAAAATCAGAAAGGGAAAAAGTCAAATATCAACATAATGAATAATGAATTAAATAAAAAGAGGAATGAGAGTAAATGCAAAGAAAACCAAAACAATGCTAGTAACTAGGGAAGCTAAAACACAAGATCTTAAATTAGGCAGGAGAATTTAGAACAAGTTCAAAGCTACAATTACTTAGGAGTAATGATTAACTCAGAGGGAAAACTAAGAGAAGAAATCAGCCAGAGAATCAAAAAGGCAAGTGCAATATATAACCATCTAGGAAAGGCATTTGTAGGTAAACAAAAATTGTCAACAAAAACCAAAATGGCAGTATACAACACAGTTTATTGTCCTACTCTCCTCTATGGCAGTGAAACCTGGACCTTAGACAGTAGGGAATACAGTAGAGTACAGGCAATGAAATAAAATATCTAAGAAGAGTAGTAGAGGAAAACGAAAAAGAAGACAAAATCAGAAACACAACAATAAGAGATCAAACCAAAAGCAGATAGCATAAAAACTAAAGATACAAACAAATCAACTGAGATGGTTTGGGCATGTTGACAGAATGAATGACAACAGAATAGCTAAATCAGTATGATAGTGCTAAACCTCAAGGTAAAAGACCAGAAGGCAGACCTCGGAGAAAGTGAGAAGAAGATATAAAAAGAGGCATTAAGCAAATAAATTTAGCTTTCACGGAAGGAAACAGAAACTGTCAGGACAGGGCAGCATGGAGAAAGGTCAGAGAGGCATCTAAAACCCAGACACCGGAAGGTAGCAGAGAGCTGATAGAAGACAGACAGAACATTTCAGATAGACAGTTAATCAGACAGATTTTCAAAGAGTCTCAGAGTATTGAGAGACAGACAGAGCATTACAGTCATTTATTTGTTCTTCCATGTACAAAGGCATTGATCATCTATTCAGCACTAAAACACTTATCAAATTATAGTTTTGAGCGATTTACATGCAGACACAGAGCATAAACAATCAAGAACAATTGATTAGTATAATATAATAGTCTATTGGTTTAGTCTGATTGCATTATAACCCGAATAAATGTGAATTTTATACGGAATCAAATTCTAATTCTATTGTAACATAAGATTGTGCCGATGGAGATGGACTAGACGTTATTCATGAATAAAGAAACCCTTTCAAGTTTTAATCAACTGTTTTACTATGACTCACAGACGTGGTGGTGGTATTTGTGAAAATGTGTTTAAATACGTATGAATACAGTGTAATTTATAAACAAAAATAAGTTAAATATAAAATAATAATCAATAACCATTTTGCATGTGCTTGAACACCTACAGATTAATATATGAAAAATAACATACTTAAACTGTCTTCTCTCCCCCTAAATGGACTCTAAATAATAAAAAAACAACAAAATCACGAAAGTAAACAATTTATCATGGAATATATTATTGTTACATTTATCAATTTTTCAACAAAGGTATCATCCACTATCTTTTTATCATCCACTGTGATTCTATCTATCTATCTATCCATGCAGAATCTATCTGAGATCCTTATTCAATAATCATCTCATCGGACAAGTAATTGATAAACAACACATTCATCCTTATAAGTTTCTCAATAAATAATAATAAGTAATAATAATAATAATAATAATAATAATAATAATGATGATAATAATATCTAATAATAATAATAATATAATAATAATAATAATAATAATAATAATTAAAATAATAATAATACTAATAATAATAATCTGAGCACATTAATACATACATATTAAAAACATGAGCAATGCACATATAACAACAACCAATAATAATAGAAATATCTAAATTTAAAATTTAAAAATAATCTAAATCTAAAAAAATATAAAATCTGCAATAAATACCAGTCAATTTGTATATTCATTTATAGCTAGCTGTTTATCTGTCCACATCTAAAATTGTCAAAATCAAAACACGCCCTCTGTCTTCTGCATGCATGCTTCTGTATGTTTTCATGTGTCTTCTATCTGTGTCTTCTGTCTGTTTGTCATAGTGTTCTGTCAGTGAAATCTGTCGGTCTGTCTGTCTCTGCGTATCTGTCTGGCGCAGTGACAATTTTGTCAGGCGTTTCTTATGAGGAGCAGCTTAAAAACATTGATTTCTAGATCTCTCTCTAAGAGATCTCTCTCTCAAGAGATCAGGTCTTTAAAAGTAATTGGAGCTCTATCAGTTATACATTTGCGACACAATGTCACACATATTATAATTTGTTTATCGATCGAAAGCCAATGCTTAAATTCTAGGCCAACGCAACGAGAACATAGATCATATGAACATTAATCGTGAGCGATATTCCCATATCCTTTCGCGAATTACGAAATGAACGATTAGTCACCAAGGCAGGGGTTATATTAAGGTCGAAATTTTCAATTTTCTTCGGCTTGGTTGAATCTTTCTCTCGAGTTACTCAAAGACCCCCTGCCTGAAAGGGTGGAATGGGGGCCTTTTCAAGTCAGCCTGCATTACAAAGAAAAGAAATACGAGAAAAAATCATGCAGGAGTATCTAAAGAGGACAGAGCAACTTTCCTAACGAAGAAGTTTGCTATGCAAAAATGAATGAAAAAAAGACATCGGGTAAATTATAAGTCAGATTGAAACATCACCAGGCGGATTGGAAAATAATCCATTTAAAACCAACCGAAAAGACGAATACAGGAGAAACCACGAGGGATGACATAGAAAGACTCTCACAGAACTCACTTACGTCATTCATAAGACCAGCAAGGTCGTTTTAAGAAACACAAAGCCAAACTAACGATGGACCTGCCCATCCAGCACAAAAGACGGCTTGAAGACACGTAAAGACACACAACGATATCATAATTGAAAATAAAAAAAGTATTTAAAAGCAATAACATGAACTTTAGGACTGGCCATATTTCACTTGCAGTCTGATTTCGATTAAGAAATAAGAAAAAAAGAAATGCTATCATTAAATTTTAAGACAAAAGAATACACAATCATAATGCTACAAGTTAAAAGAAGAGGAACTGTGTCTTATGATGTTCCATTTACAAGCAGGAATAGAAATTATCTAACTGTTTTAACAAAAGTATAGTTGGTAATATAATATCAGTAATGCACAAAATTCAAGATGCATAGCATCTAAATGTAAACTTCATGATTCAATCCGTTTTCTACTAAGCCTTGATCTAGATCTAGATCTAGTACCTAGCCTCTATCCACACTTAGTGATACGTCCAACAAGATTTTAGTCAAGTGTCAGATCTACTCAGCTTAGGTCTCATCTAGAACTCGCTCAGCTGTTTTCTGTAGCTTCCGTTATGATCTTCCAGATATAGCTTTAGATTAATTAATCTCAGTAGCTCGTCCAAGAAGAACATTTCTCATTGAGACTATCTTTTCATTCGTAACGACAGGGCGATCGGATCGTCGTTGCAAGTGTCCATGTGCAGGTTTGGTTTTTATCTTCTTTTCTCTAATGCTTTAGCTTTAGATTTCGATTAGATCTAGAGCTATAGATCCAGATAGATCATTTTTCACTTAAGCACCACAACCATTACTCGCCAAATACGATTACAAACTCAATACAAACTCTCTTCTCGCTGCTCTAGAAGGCAGGTTTTACAAAATGGTCCATCCCCATTTCCCTCTTTTGTCAAAATGTACATGTTATATTTCGTGCAAATGTTATATACCGTGTTAAAGCTTAGAACCTGAGGATTCCAGATATATGACTTTAAGAGATAGCAAAGGACTGTGACTGTGGGGCGAGTAAATTAACTTTTAAGAAGTCACGTTTTTCAGTCAAGGGACATAACTGTAAAAATTCTTGGTCCAATGTCAGTGACGAAATGTTACGCGAACTGCACGACCGAGGTTTCCCTGGCGTTTATTTAGTGACGTAATGCTTGGGCATCTGGTTTTGAGAGTTCCCTGACTTTTCCCTAGTTCTCAATAAGATGTGAAGTCTGTGTTTGTGTTTCCCGACAACTCGGGCGTGGAGACCACAGCCGGTGCCTTACCGTTGATCAGATGACTCGCGCGTTCCAGATAGAGTGGATGGATGAAAATCAATGCTTTTTTGTCCCGTTTTTTTAAAATTCTGTGATTGTACGCCTTTATACTATCCTTAATACGTGTTATAGGTTTATCGTGTATACCATTCAGCTGAAACCGGTACGGTAAACTTCACGACTTACATAACGAGTGAGGATGCAATACGTATATACCGATATTTGCCAATAGAGAAAGAGTGAGGGAGGGAGAGAAAAAGAGAGAGGGAGAGATGCACCAGCAACAAAACCCTCACCGAAAAGAAAGCGCTTTTGACGTCAATGGTTCTTTTTCCCCCTTACGTGCTTTCACATAATTGTAAATCCATCTTCGGTTGCAAGGTTTCAAATAATAGTTCTGTAAACGTTTAACAGTAACAGTAATATTAATGTCAACGTCTATTCCAAAATGATGTAACAACAGTAACATTTAGGTAAACGTTGAATCCAATCACACACCTTATGTTTACATGTTTTCAATTTATACTAGTTGTGTAAATATTCAACAGTAACAGTAACATTTATGTAACACGTTGAATCGTATGGCACAACTTATTGTCACATGTTTTCAATTGATAGTAGTTATGTAAATATTCAACAGTAACACTAAATATTATGTAAACGTTGAATCATATGGCACATCTTATTGTCACATGTTTTCAATTGATAGTAATTGTGTAAATATTCAAGAGTAACAGTAAAATTTATGTAAACGTTGAATCCTATGGCACATCTATGTTTACATTATTTCAAATTATAGTTAAATTAACATTCAACAGCAACATTTATGTAAACGTTGAATTCAATGACATACATTCTGCTTACATGGTTACAAATGATAGTTCAATCAAAATTCAAAAGTAACAATCACAACATTAATATACCAATGACATACCTTATGGTGGCATGGTTTCAAATCATACTTCAATAAACATTCAATAGTAAGAATAGTAACAATGATCTAAACATTGAATCCGATGACATTTGGTCTCATGGTTTCAAATCATAGTTCAGTAAACATTCAACAGTAAGAATAGTAACAATGATGTAAACATTGAATCCGATGACATTTGGTCTCATGGTTTCAAATCATAGTTCAGTAAAAATTCAATAGTAAGAATAATAACAATGATGTAAACATTGAATCCAATGACATTTGGTCTCTTGGTTTCAAAGTATAGTTCAGTAAACATTCAATAGTAAGAATGGTAACAATGATGTAAACGTTGAATCCAACGACATGACATTTGGTTTCATGGTTTCAAATCATAGTTCAGTAAACATTCAATAGTAAGAATGGTAACAATGATGTAAATTGAATCCAACGACATGACATTTGGTCTCATGGTTTCAAATCATAGTTCAATAAACATTCAATAGTAAGAATAGTAACAATGATGTAAACATTTAATCCAATGATATGACATTTGGTCTCATGGTTTCAAATCATAATTTCAATAAACATTCAATAGTAAGAATAGTAACAATGATGTAAACATTGAATGCCATGACATTTCGTCTCATGATTTCAAATCATATTTCAGTAAACATTCAAGAGTAAGAACAGGAACAATGATGCAAACGTTGAATACTAGCGACATGACATTTAGTCCGTGGCTTAAAATCACAGTTCAGTAAGCGTGTAGTTAGTAGCAGGAACATTTTATATTTCCAGGAAACGTTGGCTTAAAATCACAGTTCAGTAAGCGTGTAGTCTAGTAGCAGGAACATTATATATTTAAGTAAACGTTGAATACAGCGACATGACATTTGGTCTCGTGGCTTAAAATCACAGTTCAGTAAGCGTGTAGTTAGTACTTAGGAACATTTTATATTTAAGTAAACGTTGAATACAGCGACATGACATTTGGTCTCGTGGCTTAAAATCACAGTTCAGTAAGCGTGTATGTTTTACGTTGTAGCAGGAACATTTTTACATTTTAGTAAACGTTATATTTATACAGCGACATGACATTTGGTCTCGTGGCTTAAAATCACAGTTCAGTAAGCGTGGTAGTTAGTAGCAGGAACATTTTATCTTTAAGTAAACGTTGAATACAGCGACATGACATTTGGTCTCGTGGCTTAAAATCACAGTTCAGTAAGCGTGTAGTTAGTAGCAGGAACATTTTATATTTAAGTAAACGTTGAATACAGCGACATGACATTTGCTTACTACATGTTTTCAAAATCATAACTTACAAACATATTCAGCAACAACAGTAGCAATAATGTCAACGAAAGAAAATTTGGTTACAACGTTTCAAATAATATGTCAGTAAATGTTCAACAGCATAGTAACAATGATACAAACTATGATATTTAATAAGAACTACTAGATTACGTATGATTATCTTTTAATGTCTAGATTTGTAAAGTTGCAAAATAAAATAAAAATTAATAAAAAAAAAACAAAAGAAAAACAAACAACAAAAAACAAAACAAAAAACAAACTAAAACAAATAACACCACAAAAAACCCCCCCCAAAAAAAAAAAAAAAAAAAAAAAAAAAAAACAACAAAAAAACCCCAAAAACAAACTATGGGATGTAGTGAAACCAAATACAATTTTGTGACATGTGCGCCATTTTGAAAGAACGAGCACTCTAAACTGTCGTGAGGTAAGGTGCCAGCCCAGCTTCCGAACCTACAATATGTAGATGACGCTTGATACCGGCACTCTAAACTACCCAGAGACACATTGCACAGAAAGCGTTATTTCAGTACAGAACCCTACTGAACTATATATCCCACTAAGAAGGGGAAAAGAAACAAAAAACAAAAAAAACATGGAACCAACAAGAAGAAGGATAAGTGAAAGAAGGGAATGAAACAGGTAGGACCTACCAGCAGCTCTCACCAACCGCCCTCTGTTTATCCAGAAATGATTGAAAACAAAAACCAAGGGAGA
>JAXRKP010001665.1:2500-15000 GCA_037039925.1 Doris montereyensis
AGAAAGAAGAAGAGAAAGAAGAAGAAGAAGAAGAAGAAGAAGAAGAAGAAGAAGAGAAGAAGAAGAAGAAGAAGAAGAAGAAGAAGAAGAAGAGAGAAGAGAAGAAGAAGAAGAAGAAGAAGAAGAAGAAGAGAAGAAGAAGAGAGACGAAGAGAGAAGAGAGGAAGAAGAAGAAGAAGAAGAGAGAAAGAAAGGAAGAAGAAGAAGAGAATAGAAGCAGAGAGAAGAAGAGAAGAAGAAGAAGAGAAGAGAAGGAAGAGAGAAGAAGAGGGGAAGAGAAGAAGAAGAAGAAGAAAGAAGAAGAAGAGAAGAAGAAGAAGAAAGAAGAGAGAAGAAGAAGAAGAAGAAGAAGAAGAGAAGAAGAAGAAAAGAGAAGAAGAAGAGAAGATAGAAGAAAGAAGAACAGAAGAAGAAAGGAGAAGAATAAGGGATAAACAATAATAATATAAATAATAAAAAACAATAATAATAATATACAATAATAAGAACATGTAATTATAAACAAATATAATAATAATAACAAAATGGGAATTCGCGACTCACAGTGTTTTTATTATTGAAGAAGTATAGTTAATTAGAATAAGAATAATAATCATCATAATAATAAGATAATAAGATGGAATAATAATAATAATAAAATTTAATAATAATAATGATCTAGAAAAAAGGACATATTAATTATAATAATAATTTTAATAATATTATAATATTTGATATTGCATGATTTAGTAATAATAATGATAAGCTAAAATACAATGTTAATATCAAGTTCAATATAATAATAAGAAGAAGAAGGAGAAGAAGAAAAGAAGAAGAAGAATACAAATAAGAAGAAGAAAGCTGGAGAAGAAGAAGAGGAGAAGAAGAAGAAGAAGAAGAAGAAGAAGGCTTGGAAGAAGAAGAAGGGAAGAAGAAGAAGAAGATTATTCGGATGAAGAAGAAGTAAGAAGAAGAAGAAGAATTGGCAATTATCTTTAGAAGAAGAAGATTTTACGTTCTTGTTTTGTTTTTCATATTTGAAGCTTTAAGGTGTTGGTTTTGAAGTGTAAATAAGTGGAAGAAGAAGAAGAAGAAGAAGAAAAGAAGAAGAAGAAGAAGAAAGAATGGAAGAAGCAAAGAAGAAGAAGAAGAATAATAATAAGATTATTATAGAAGAAGAAGAAAGAAGAAGAATAACGTAATAAGAAGAATAAGATTAGAAGAAGAAGAAGAAGAATAACAACAAGAATACTAAGGAAGTAAAAGAAGAAGAACAAGAAGAAGAAGAAGAAGAAGAACCCTCTAAGAAGAAGAATAAGAAGTAATAAAGAAGAAGAAGGTGATGATGGATAAAACATGAAGAAGAAGTGAAGAGCGATAGATGGATAATTGATTCTTTTCTTTACTTGTACTCGTTTACTACTACTACTACTATTACTTTTACTTCTACTATTATTAGTACTACTTATACTTTACTACTATCTGGTACTATTTCTGACTATTACTACTACTGTTTACCACTACTCTTCTACTTTTTGTTATTACTACTGTTGTTGGGTTGTTTACTATTACTACTTTACTACCACTTTTTACTATTACTACTACTACTCTACTATTATTACTACTACTACTACTACTACTACTACTACTACTACTACTAATCATACTACTACTACTACTATTACTGCTACTACTATTAATAATAATAGTTTAGTAGTAATGAAATGATGAAATGATGATTAAGATGATGATGAGGATGATGATGATGATGATGATGATGATGTTGAAAAAGTATACTACTACTACTACTACTACTACTACTACTACTACACTACTACTACTACTACGGTTACTACTACTACTACTACTACATTACTACTACTACTAGTACTACTACTAAATGATTTTACTATAGTAACTACTACACGCTGGACTATTATTACAGATGGAAAAGAGTTCAGTGAGCTGAAATGAAATGTTTAAGAACAGCAGTAGAGAAAACTTAAAGAGACGCAAAAATCAGAAACACAACAATAAGAGATCAAACCAAAGCAGATTGCGTAAAAAGAGAGAAACAAATCAATAGAATACCTAAATCAGTAGGACAGTGGGAAAAACAAGGTAAAAAACCAAAAGACAGACCTCGGAGAAAGTGGGAAGAAGATGGAAAAAAAGGAATTGTAGCGGTTTTGGAAGGATACAGAAAAATGCCAGGATAAGGCAATCTTGGAGAAAGATCATCTCGGGCATTCTGAACTCATACACCGAAAGGTAGAATGGTAACTAATAAAGAAAGAAAGAAAGCATGTTAGGGACATACAAGAACAGAAGGATCAATTTTATTCAAAGCTGCTTGATACGATCCATGACTATGGACTTGAACAAATGGTTGCATTTAACACAAGAGATGAGAAATATACTTGACCTGCTATTGTGAAAACTAACCCAACTCTTGTCGACAGTACTGTATTAATGCAATACCAGGAATAAGTGATCATTGTCGTGGCGAAATTTCATCTCAATGCCAATATCCACATACCCGAACCTCATAAAGTTTGTGAAGTATTTTAACTAGATGAAAATGACATTCCATTTATTCCCCATTTGCTTGTGAATGTATATTTAAAAATACCTTTGAAAATTGGATATTCAAGATAAATATTGATGGACACTATGAAAACCAATGTATCATTAAAAATGAGCAGTCTGCTATTGAAGGCTTGAATAAAGGCTTTACAGGGATTGTTAAGGACAACAATCCTGATTCAAAAAAGCAAATGGTTTCATTAAACAAGATTGAAAACATAACAAAATTTACAAAGCTTCGTTGGCAGTTAAAAAGGCTCTACGAAAAGCGCGCAGAGACTCATGTGAAAGATATAATAGGTGACCTGGCCTAAAAAAAAACCTAAAAGCATTTGACAGCTCTATTTAGAAATTGAAAATAAATTCAACAAGCATTCAACAGCTAAGAGACAAAATGGAAACCTTCAATCAGATAGTCAATATAAAGCAATATACTGGCAGCACATTTTCAATCTGTATTTATCGAAGAAAATTTGGACTACATGCCAAACTTAGACTCGCAGCTTGTTACCCAAATATGTTGACATGATTGTCGAAAATGAGAGTGAACAGACTGTTTTCAATCTGACACCCAAAACGCAGCTGGGATCCTAACGGGATATCAATTTTTTCTTCTTTCTTTATCAGTTCCCATTTTCTATTTCGGTGTATGGGTTCAGATGCCCGAGATGATCTTTCTCCAGGATGCCTGTCCTAGCATTTTCTGTTTCCTTCAAAAAGTTAAATTTCTATGCTTCAAATGCCTCTTTTTTATCTTCTTCCCACTTTCTCCGAGATCTGCCTTTTGGTCTTTTACCTTTGGGTTTTAGCACCGTATACTGATTTAGCTATTCTATTGTCATTCATTCTGTTTACATGCCCAAACAAATCTCAATTGATTTATTTCTATCTTAGTTTTTATGCCATCTGCTTATCTCTTATTGTTGTGTTTTTGATTTTTGTCTCTTTTAGTTTTCCCTACTACTCTTCTTAGATATTCATTTCAGCTGCCTGTACTCTACTGTATTCTCTACTGTCTAAAGTCCAAATTCCACTGCCATAGAGGAGATTAGACAATAAACTGTATTGTACACTGCCATTTTAGTTTTTGTTGACAATTCTTGTTTACGTACAAATGCCTTTCCTAGATGGTTATATATTGCACTTGCCTTTTGGATTCTCTGGCTGATTTCTTCTCTTGGTTTTTCCTCTGAGTTAATCATTACTCCTAGGTAATGGTAGCTTTGAACTTGTTCTAAATTCTCCCTGCCCAATTTAAGATTTTGTGTTTTAGCTTTTCTCTAGTTACTAGCATTGTTTTGGTTTTCTTTGCATTTACTCTTATTCCTCTTTTATTTAGTTCATTGTTCATAATGTTGATATTCGACTGAAGGTCACTTTCTGATTTTCCAAACAAAACTAAATCATCGGCAAATGAAAGCATTGATATATTTGCAGGTTTGAGCTATTCCACATACCTACATTCACTTTCTTCATTTTTGAGGATGCCTTTGGGACTGAATCCATTAATGTGATAAACAAAGAGGACTTAGGTTACAACCCTGTCTTACTCCTATATCTACATCAAATTCTGAAGATATGTTTCCAGCTACTCTTACTGTACATGTTGGTTTATTGTAAACACTTGTAATGGCTTCTATTAAATGTTGCTCTACATGGTGTTCTTTTAAGGAATGCCATAGTTCGTCCCTTCTCACAGTGTCAAATGCCTTTTCTAAGTCGATGAAACACAGGTGCATGTCAATGTTTCTCTTAAGGAATTTTTCTTTTAATTGTAAAGATGTGGTCTTGTACACTTCTTCCTGGTCTAAATCCATTCTGATGCTCTTCAATCTGATCCTCTACTCTTTTCCTTAGTCTCATTTCCAGTATCTGGCATATACTTTTCCTGGAACGCTAAGTAGTAATATCCCTCTATACTTTGAGCATTCCATAGTTGATGCTTTCTTGTGTATTGGTACTACTGTTCTCTTTTTCCAGTCGTCTGGTACCTGTTTGGACTTACATGCTTGTTGGCATATTGCATGTAGTAGTTTGTCTGCCTCTCTCCCTTGGTTATTAATCATTTCTGGATAAACTTGATCTGCTCCTGGAGCTTTTTCCTAATTTCACTTTTCTTATAACTATCTGGATTTCGTCCATTGATATATCTGCATCTTCAGCTGTCTCATCTGGATAACTTGTTACTCTTATTAATTGATCTTTACTCCTTGTTTCATACGTTCTGGAGGGATTATGTAATTGGTGAAAATGCTTTCTCCATGTTTCCTGATTTCACTGCCTTCTTTCATTATTTCTCGTTTGGCATTCTTAACTTGTCGTATTGAGCATGCTTTGGTTTTTCTCATGTTCTTCATTTCACCCAGAACAGCTTTTGATTTCCTTGATAGCTTTCTTGAAGTCTTTGTCCAAACTCTTCCCATTGTTCTTGTTTTGCTTTCTTACTTCCTCTTTTGGCGATAGTTCTTTTATTCACGTAATATATCTTATCCTCTAGTCTCTTTGTTGCAAGTATTTCTTCCAGGCATCCTTCTTTTCTTTGATCTTAGTTTTAACATTCTCATTCCACCATGCTGTTCTTTTCCTATCTCCTTTAATTTGTTTCCTACCACAGACCTCGTTTCGTTTGGTCCATAAGATATTAATAATTTAATTTCTGGTCCTTTTGGTTTAATATTTACCTCTAATAGCCGTGGGCTTATAAATGTCCAACTTTCCAGTAGCGTTTCATGCCTTTTATGAACTAGGAGACCTTCTCCTACTCTAGCTCTATCTTTCACATCTACCCCTGAGAAGATTAAAATATGATTTGTTCCTACATTCTCTATTCCTTATCCATTCCTCTTTGTTTCTGTAATGGCCAAAATATCTACTTTGAATTTTTCAATTTCTTCAACTAATTCTAACTCTTTTCCATTTATTGCCCTAACGTTCCATGTTCCAAAATTCACAGTCCGTGTTCATTTTCAAGTTCGTCTTCGAAAGATCAAACCGGTTATATTCTTTTTACTTATATGAATCACGTTGTTTTGGATAAGCAAGATTAGCCCACTGTACCCTAGGTAGATGGTGGGGCTGCCACCTATCAGGCCTTGTTATTTTTTGTCAGGGTTTACTCCCCTTAGCCGTCAGTCATTCAAGACCAGCCTGCAAGGCAGCATGTTGTTTTTTGTCAGGGTTAACTCCTTAGCTTTTGGTCAACCAAGACCCGCCTGCAAGGCAGCAGGAGACTGCTGTAGATGTTGTTGTTTTTGCTGCTGCCGTTTTTGTTTTGTTTTGTTTTTTCTTACCGGATATTTTACGTACGTTAATTTGATATAATTACCCAAGTTCTGGTCAATAAATGGTAAAATGGGAAGCGTCTTTCCGCTTACTATGTTTCATGGAAAGGAAAGAGAATTTCAACTTTCATAACTCCAAATAAATTTTATTTGTCGCCACGTTCTAACATAATATGCCAGCAAGTGATACACGAAATAATCGTGTCTAGATATCTAGCAATACCTGTCCTTTAAAAAGGTAGATTATTGTTTTTAAACAACTTGAGATATATTATTATTATAACGTCGGAAGTTATTGTCTAGGATTTGATTAAAGTGAGTCCCATAATCAGTTTAGCGTGGTGTAATCAGGAGTAAAATCGCTAATTTTACTAGGAATATGTATTATGATGGCACCATGTGTTTGCTTGCCATTGTTGTCTACGCTGCCTTTGCTTCCGTCGACTCCAAAGGATCTAGCCGCCCATGGCCCTACTAGGTTAACAGGGGGGGGGGGGTAGCAAAACAAACAATAAGTAATGCCGAAAATGGGATTGAAGTTTGGTCAACTGCGTGGCAGATAAACGCTCTCCCAACTGAGTTATCCGGTATGCGGTGAAGATGGCATTGTATAAATCGTCATTGACGAATAAGTCGATACAATTGATGTTTTTGGCATCGGATACAAGAGGACCAGTACAGCACATGTGGGGGGTGAGGGGATTACGGGCGTTGTCTTCTTGCTTAATGGTGTGTGTGTATATGTTGTGTGTGTGATAGGGGTGGGGGGGTGGGGGAATTGTCTTTTGTTTCATCTTTTCTTGATCTCAGTGAGTTTGGATTTGGTGGAGTTTGATTAGAATGTCCATAGTTGTATAACATGCTTCGCCAGAATCTGTACACAGGATTTTAAGTTTTTCGTCTTAATTCCAATCGATCTCGAATCAAGAGATGTTGGAAACAAGTCTTAATTCCATGCTGGGATGTGTACCCCATGCCCCCGGTATCCAAGAGAGACACAGTTCTTCAGATCTGCTATAAAATCCCGTCTAATATAGTAGAATCAATTGTCGATATCATCCATAATACGAGAAATAATTTAATTTACTGGCGATTACTCAGAGCTAAAATCGCATCGTTGATACTGTCAATAATATTCTTTCCTGTTGGCGATAATGAAATCAAATCGTTTGAATCAAAGCCAACGGGCTTGTGTTCCTTTACCAGATTTTCTCATTAGTCTAATTAGCAAATTCTTCTCCAGTCCTGCACGGGGATATTAGTCATCCAATCCAAGCTCGAGACAAAGAGAATCACGTGACGCGAGAGAGTATCGAATGCTTTTACTTCCGTGTTATTCTTTGAAACCCAACCTGTTCAACTGACAATGTCTGTCAAATCATATTACATTGATTTAATGAACGACAGTGAGTTATCAGAAGAACTAAAATTCCTTATACACACACACAACTCACTGTTTTTAATAGGCGTGGACTCAGATCATTCAATATTAAATGAGTGATTTACTACGCTAAATGTACGTATACATTTGTTAACTTTTTTCTTTGCTATATATGCTTTGTGGTTTTGTTTTTTTTTCCTTTCCGACTTTTTTTCTCCTTATTTTTCTTTTTTGGGGCTTTTGTTGATTTTTTTTGTGGTCATTTTGTAATAATTTGTTTGTCTGTAAACGAGTTTATTACACTATGATAGAACAATGTGCTGTTCTTGAGAAATTCTGACAAGCTCTGAGGGCAGGCAAGATTAAGAAGAAAAATATAATTCACTATTTATTACATGCAATTGGTAAAATAAACATATTAAATGACGTAAAAAAAACATAAAGTTTACCTGCTACTCTATAATGCAGCATATACATAAATATTCTAGTTCCATAAGATTAGTTCATCTGCATCACATGTGGATGCGCGTAAGCCTTTCATTTGAACCCACGTCCATTTTACATTGCTCCAATTTCACTTTGTTTTTTTTTGTTTTTTTTTTGTTTATTTGTCTTCTTTCTTTTTGTTTTTATTTTAGTTTCTGGAGATTTTTTTGTGTTTTGCATTGCTGGGTTGTTTTTTGGAGTGGGGTTATTATTTTTTGTCTGTTTGTTGTTGTTTTGT
Organism: Doris montereyensis; assembly: GCA_037039925.1. Classification (NCBI taxonomy): domain Eukaryota; kingdom Metazoa; phylum Mollusca; class Gastropoda; order Nudibranchia; family Dorididae; genus Doris; species Doris montereyensis. The sequence goes on from JAXRKP010001665.1 coordinate 10,452, forward strand.
TAATGTTGAGTTTTTTGGTAGGGGGATTGGGTTTGGGTTTTTTAAGGTATATCATGTGCTTAATTGCATGTTATAATTCACGTGCATTGCTAATTAATTTAACAACAAGTGATAACTCAAATCATATATTATCCTCAATCGCTATCACCTTCACATGGACAATAAAAATAAATTATTATTCTATCCATCTTCATCATCATCATCATCATCATCATCATCATCATCATCATCATCATCATTATCATCATCATTACCATTATTATTACATTGTATCAATATTATTTTTTATATATTACTATTACTATTAGTATTCGTAGTAGTATCCGTAGTAGTATTCGTAGTAGTATTCGTAGTAGTATTCGTAGTAGTAGTATTCGTAGTAGTAGTAGTATTCGTAGTAGTAGTATTCGTAGTAGTAATAGTAGTAGTAGTAATAGTAGTAGTAGTAGTAGTAGTAGTAGTAGTAGTAGTAGTAGTAGTAGTAGTAGTAGTAATAGTAGTAGTAGTAGTAGTAGTAGTAGTAGTAGTAGTAGTAGTAGTAGTAGTAGTAGTAGTAGTAGTAGTAGTAGTAGTAGTAGTAGTAGTAGTAGTAGTAGTAGTAGTAGTAGCAGTAGTGACTTCCGGTTTGGTTACCGAGCAGGACAGACGTGGGTTCGTGAGCTCTCGCCCTTTTTATTATTTAAAGTTTAATTTGTGGTTGAACGACACCAATATGCCCGTTAGCGGACTTCCGACGATGCTGGAATGTCTCATCAACAGCATTTTAGAGGAATCCCACCTCTCCTCCTTCAAAGTAGCTGGAAATAAAGAGCGCACTACCCTCGTCCTTCGATTTGATGGCATGGAGATGGCCGACATGAGTGTGTCGACGGGTCACCATTCAACTCCTGCCAGCTTCAGACGGAAGTCGCTGAGCCAGGTAAGACAAGACAACTTTAGAAAACAACAACACTATACAAGAGTAGCAACTAAGACAGCAACAACATCTACGAACACGGACTTTATTGAAAATAAAGAAATTTGAGGTGCTGACATTCAATAAACAAACAACAACAACACGGCCTTAATCCAGAGTAACAACAGTGCTATCCATTTATTCAGGGTGTCAACCGTAACATCGCCCCTTGACGACACATCTATGGTGGGAAATACAATCAGTGAATCAAACAACCTAGACGACACAGCGACAGATACGAAACACACCGAGAAGAAGATAGATCAACACATTTCTGACATATCTATCACGCAACAAGGACATATTAAAGCTCGTGTTAGACACATTTCAAACGACACATGTTATTCTTGCAGAGACTGATGATCTCATTATTGAGTATTGCGTTACCAATCAAAGGATAAGAAACTTCATCGTCAAGAACAACGAAGACAACAGCCCATATGCGAAAATACGACAACGACATCTGCTTAATTGGCAAGACCAGGCGATCTGGATTATGGAGGACTGCGACCATGGAGACCACGTGCACAATATTATGACATTGCTACCCATCTTAAAAGCTTGATCTTCAAAACATTGAATCTATAATCTATAGAAAGCAAGACAGAGACGAAACAAGTTCTGGAACCCATGACTTGTATAGCCAATAATATGCATACATTTTCATGTTAACATTTTCTAAATAATGTTTTGTAATTCTCAGATAATTATCAATTTGCCATGGTTTGATTGCTGATTCATCACTTGGATGTCATTGCTGTTTGCCCTGTATTTGCGTATTTGTGAATGTATTCATTCAAAGCAAGGTGGACTTTGATAGAGATGCATTGAAGACGGTTCAAGAATTATTGTATCCATTTTCAGGTTAAATACTTGAATATCTGAAATAATGCCTTCACTTGATGTATTGATGAATTTTCAATAAAATGTAACACAAAAAAACAAACAAAAAACAATTAAAAAACAAACAAACAAACAAACACACACACACACAAAGTAGTAGCAGTAGTAGTAGTAGTAATAGTAGTAGTAGTAGCAGCAGTAGTAGTAGTAGTAGTAGTAGTAGTATTAGTAGTAGTAGTAGTAGTAGTAGTAGTAGTAGTAGTAGTAGTAGTAGTAGTAGTAGTAGTAGTAGATTAACCTGCTGCCAAGTAGGCCGGTCTTGGTTCAATAAAGGCTAAGAGAGTTAAACCTGACAAAAAATAACAACCTGCTGCCTTGCAGGGTGGTCTTGACGACCAAAGGCTACGGGAGTTAACCCTGACAGAAAATAACAAAGCCCCGTAGGGGCCTCAAAGTGGCAGCCCCACCATCTACATACGGTACGGTGGGCCAAACATCTGCTTGCCCAAAATCAACTGATTCAGAGATATAAATGCTTGACATTTCAACGACGAAAATGTAAACGAACATGGAGTGTGATTTTTGGAACATGGAATATTAGGGCACTAAGTGGAAGAGATAGAATTAGCTGAAGAAATGGAAAAATTCAAGGTAGACATTTTGCCCATTACAGAAACAAAGAAAAAAGGACAAGGAATAGAAAATGTAGGACCAAATCATACTTTAATTTTCTCAGAAGTAGATGTCAAAGATAGAGCTAGAGTAGGATTAGGCCTCCTAGTGCATGAAAGGTATGAAAAGCTACTCGAAAGTTGGACATTTATAAGCCCACAGCTATTAGAGGTAAATATTAAACCAAAATGCAGAAAAAATTGAATTATTAATAATTTATGGACCAAAGAAGCAAACAATATATTCGAAAATGATTTACAAATAGCTGCAGAGAATCTCAAACTCAAACAGGTATTTAATTATTTTAGGAGATTTGAGCGCTAGAGTAGACAGGAATGTAGAAACATCAGGAGGAGTAAATAGGTACAGAAGGAGAGACAACAACTTCTCCAAATAGAGAGACTAATAGATTTTTCCCTAAAGAATAGCAGGAAAATAGCCAACACCTTTTTTCTCATAAAAAATCCACAAATATACAAGACTAAATGAAGACAGGGTGAAAAGTCAATGATAGACTACATAATAGTTAGCAACTCCCTTTTTTACAGAACAATGGATGCAAGAGTAAACAGAGGAGCAGAAATATTTAATGATCATCACCTAGTGGTTGCCAAAATGAGATTACTGACTGAATAAAAGAAGCAGAAAAGGAAGAAGAAGAAAGCTACTAAACCTAAAATAGAGGACCTAAATAAACCAATAGTAAATCAGATACACCAATCTAGGATAAAAGATTTATCAGTGAAAGGCATATGAGTCTGAGTGATAGTACAATAGAAGAAAAGTGGCAGATGTATAAAGAAACACTCCCCAGTTGTACTGAAGAGGTCTGTGGGAAACAAATTAAAGGAGACAGGAAAAGAACAGCATAGTGGAATGGGAATGTCAATACTAGGATCAAAGAAAAGAAGGATGCGTGGAAGAAATACATGCAAACAAAGAGGCCAGAGGATAGGATAGATTACGTTATTAAAAGAACTATCGCCAAAGAGGAAGGTAGAAAAGCAAAGCAGGAACAGTGGGAAGAGTTTGGACAAAGACTTCAGGACAACTATCAAGGAAATCAAAAGCTGTTTGGGGGGGGGGGCAATGAAATACATGACAAAGACCAAAGTATGCCAAATACGACAAATTAGGAACGCTAAAGGAGAAATAATGAAAGAAGACAGCGAAATTATGGACAAATGGAGAAATTATTTTCAACAATTACATAATCCCTCCAGAACATATGAGGCAAGGAAAAAGTCAATAAGTAGGAGTAACAAGTAATTCCAAGCAGACAGTTGAAGATGTAGATATCTCAATGTAAGAAATCCAAAAAGCTTTTTTTTTTTTAAGTCAAATCAGGAAAGACCCCAGGAGCAGACCACGTTTATCCAGAAATTATTAAAAACCAAGGGAGAAAGCAGACAAACTACTACATGCAATATTCCAACAAGCATGGAAGTCCAAACATGTGCCAAACGACTGGACAAAGGGAACTGTAGTACCCATTCATAAGAAAGGATCAACTATAGAAAGCTAAAATTAAGAGGGATATCACTTCTTAACGTACCAGGGAATCTATACCAGGATACTGGAAATAAGACTAAGGAGAAGAGTAAAGGATCAGATTGAAGAACACCAGAGTGGATTTAGACCAGGAAGAAGTGTACAAGACCACATATTTACAATTAGACAAATAATAGAAACATTTCTTAAGAGAAACATTGACTTGCAGCTATGTTTTATTGGCTTAGAGCAGTGAGAGTAGCTGGAAACATACCTGAAAAATTTGATGTTGATATAGGAGTAAGACAGGATTGTAACCTAAGTCCTTGTTTATCATATTTATGGCTTCAGTCACAAAAGCATCCTCAAAAATGAAGAAACTGGATGTAAGTATGTGGAAGACCCAACCAGTAAATGTAGCAATACTTTTGATTTGCCGATGATTTAGTTTGTTTGGAAAATCAGAAAGTGACCTTCAGTCGAATATCAACATGTGAATAATGAACTAAACATAAAAGGAATGATATTAAATGCAAAGAAAACCAAAACAATGCTAGTAGCTAGGAAGCTAAAATACAAAATAGGAAA
>JAXRKP010001665.1:30000-35000 GCA_037039925.1 Doris montereyensis
GTGGAATCTCAAACCAGTAAATGTATCAATGCTTTAATTTGCTGATGATTTAGTTCTGTTTTTGGAATATCAGATAGGGAACTCTTGTCAAATATCAACATAATGAATAATGAATTAACTAAAAGAGGAATGAGAGTAAATGCAAAGAAAACCAAAAACAATGCTAGTAACTAGGGAAGCTAAAACACAAAATCTTAAATTAGGCAGGAGAATTTAGAACAAGTTCAAAGCTACAATTATTTAGGAGTAATGATTAACTCAGAGGAAAAACTAAGAGAAGAAATCAGCCAGAGAATCAAAAGGCAAGTGCAATATGTAATCATCTAGGAAATGCATTGCTAGGTAAACAATAATTGTCAACAAAAACCAAAATGGCAGTATACAACACAATTTATTGTCCTACTCTCCTCTATGGCAATGAAACCTGGACTTTAGACAGTGGGGAATACAGTAGAGTGCAGGCAGCCAAAATGAAATATCTAAGAAGAGTAGTAGGGAAAACTAAAAGAGACAAAATCAGAAACACAACAATAAGAGATCAAACCACAGCAGATAGCATAAAAACTAAGATAGAAACAAATCCACTGAGATGGTTTGGGCATGTTAACAGAATGAATGACAATAGAATAGCTAAATCAGTATTCAGTGCTAAAACTCAAGGTAAAAGACCTAAAGGCAGACCTCGAAGAAAATGGGGAAAAAGATATAAAAAGGCATTAACGCAAAGAATTTTAACTTTCATTGAAGGAAACAGAAACTGTCAGGACAGGGTAGCCTGGAGAAAGATCATTTTCTGGCACCTTAAACCCATACACCGGAAGGTAGAATGGGAGCTGATAAAGAAAGAAAAAGCTTATCCTGCATGTGTCTAATACATCACTTTAACAATTTACATTTCGCAGAAGACTTTCTGTTCTGGACCTTCCATCCTGATCCTAATATCAATTACCATTGTACATGTCACTGGAGAGAACGTCATTAAAACTATCAAATCATTACTGAAATTGGAGATGCTCTTTGTCAGAGGTATGTACTTAAACGTTAATTTATAACACAAACCCACTTATCCCAATATAACATCACATGACACTAAGCTGTTAATACCAAACCTTTTGACAGTTTTCACAAAAGTCATTTCCATGATCACAGTGGAGTTAGTGGGGTAAACATTTAAAACAAGAATCAATGAAAAGATGAGACTTAAACTAAACGAGACAAAACAGCAGTGTGACGATTTGAGAGTACGCCATTAGTTTTTGTTGTTGTCTGAGCAAGCTTTGAATTCGAAACAATTATGAATTTACACTATTTTCCTTTGGTGGTGTCCTCGGTTGTCTGCTATTCTTCCATGATTGAATAAATATACCATAAGCCGGAAACAGGTTTAAACACAATAATATATTAATTTGTACTTCGTAGTAGTAGTAGTAGTAGTAGTATTAGTAGTAGTAGTAGTAGTAGTAGTAGTAGTAGTAGTAGTAGTAGTAGCAGTAGTAGTAGTAGTAGCAGCAGCAGTAGCAGTAGTAGTAGTAGTAGTAGTAGTAGTAGTAGTAGTAGTAGTAGTAGCAGTACCAGTAGTAGTAGCAGTAGTAGAAGTTGTAGTAGTAGTACTAGTATTAGTAGTAGCCAGCAGTTAGCAGCAGCAGCAGTAGCAGCAGCAGTAGCAGCAGCAGCAGCAGCAGCAGCAGCAGCAGTAGCAGCGGCAGTAGCAGTTGTAGCAGTAGCAGTCGCAGTAGCAGTAGCAGTCGCAATAGTAGCAGCAGCAGTAGCATTAGCAGCAGCAGCAGCAGCAACAGCAGCAGCAGTAGTAGAAGCAGTAGTAGCAGCAGCAGCAGCAGCAGCAGCAGCAGCAGCAGCAGCAGTGGCAGTAGCAGCAGCAAGCAGCAGCAGCAGCAGCACCAGTAGTAGTAGCAGCTAGTTGTAGCAGCAGCAGCACAGCACCAGCAGCAGCAGCAGTAGCAGCAGCAGCAGCAGCAGCAGCAGTAGTAGCAGCAGTAGTAGTAGTAGCAGCAGCAGCAGCAGCAGCAGCAATAGCAGTAGTAGCAGCAGCAGCAGCAGCAGCAGCAGCAGCACCTGGCAGCAGCAGTGACAGTAGCAGCAGTAGTAGTAACCGTGGCAGTAGTAGTAGTAGCAGCAGCAGCAGTAGCAGCAGCAGCAGCAGTAGCAGTAGTAAGCAGCAGCAGCAGCAGTAGCAGCAGCAGCAGTAGCAGCAGCAGCAGCAGTAGTAGTAGTAGTAGTAGTAGTAGTAGTATTAGTAGTAGTAGTTGTTGTTGTTGTAGTGGAGGTGGTGATGGTGGTGATGGTGGGTGTAGTAGTAGCAGTAGTAGTAGTAGTACAGTGAAGTGATGGTGGTGGAGATGATTGCAAGTTTCATTTTTATATTTGATTTTACACACACCCACAAGGTAAGGGGGGGGGATATGTGGGATATGGATGATATGAAGGGATTTTAAATTTTGCCTGGCTGCCCTGTAAACTGCATAGGGAACTTAAATGCGCACATGGGGTCTCCTGTTTATTGTCTATCTCTTATAAGATTAGGCGTTGATCCACCTACGTGGACCAGATAACAGCCACAACAAACAATACAATACCACAGCAACTTTTCAACCTATCGCGGCACGAAGCCACAACCTTTGGATGAGAGGCCGAACTTCAGCTGGGAACATAATAGTGATTAATGTAATATAATACTAATAATAGAAATAGTGATAATAATAATGATAAGAAGAAGAAGAAGAAGAAGAAGAAGAAGAAGAAGAAGAAGAAGAAGAAGAAGAAGAAGAAGAAGAAGAAGAAGAAGAAGAAGAAGAAGAAGAAGAAGAAGAAGAAGAAGAAGAAGAAGAAGAAGAAGAAGAAGAAGAAGAAGAAGAAGAAGAAGAAGAAGAAGAAGAAGAAGAAGAAGAAGAAGAAGAAGAAGAAGAAGAAGAAGAAGAAGAAGAAGAAGAAGAAGAAGAAGAAGAAGAAGAAGAAGAAGAAGAAGAAGAAGAAGAAGAAGAAGAAGAAGAAGAAGAAGAAGAAGAAGAAGAAGAAGAAGAAGAAGAAGAAGAAGAAGAAGAAGAAGAAGAAGAAGAAGAAGAAGAAGAAGAAGAAGAAGAAGAAGAAGAAGAAGAAGAAGAAGAAGAAGAAGAAGAAGAAGAAGAAGAAGAAGAAGAAGAAGAAGAAGAAGAAGAAGAAGAAGAAGAAGAAGAAGAAGAAGAAGAAGAAGAAGAAGAAGAAGAAGAAGAAGAAGAAGAAGAAGAAGAAGAAGAAGAAGAAGAAGAAGAAGAAGAAGAAGAAGAAGAAGAAAATGAAGAAGAAGAAGAAGAAGAAATGAAGAAGAATGAGAACAGAACAAGAACAAAAACAAGAACAAGAACACGAATAGGAATGAGAATATTAAGGAGAACAAGAACAAAAACAAGAACGAAACATGAACAAGAAGAACTAAAACAAAAACAAGAACAAGATCAAGATCAAGAACAAGAACAAAAAGAACAGAAACAAAAACAAGAACACGAACAAGAAGAAGAGCAAATGCAGAACAAGTGCAATAAGAACAAGATGAAGAAGAACAAAACGAGATAAAACAAGAGGATGAACAAGAAGAATATCAAGAAATAGAACAAGTGAGAGGAAAACAAAAAAGAATAAAAGCACAAAGAAGAGTTGTCATAAAGAAGATCTTTAATGTAAAATGCATTGCTGTCTCTCTGATTGTTACAGCAATCGGTCATGTACGCTTGTAATTTGACTCTGTTAACACCAGCTTAATGTCAAAGGAAAACCGTCAATGCACAATGATTTAAAATGTATTATTTATAAAGGAAGCATTTGTAGTAGCTAAAATGTAACCAGTCATCAAATCAGCCACAACAAACAATACAATACCACAATCAAAGATGGTGCTTCGTTGTCACTTTGAAATCGCAATTGTTGGTAATCTGCTTTTTTGTGCGTTGTCCCAGTTTCTTCAATAATTGTGGATTCACCGTTCGGAAGAATTAAAGGTAAAATCGTTTCTAAGGAAAACAGTGACCATACCCATGTCGTATTCAGAAATATCCCCTACGCCAAGCCTCCTGTAGGAGAGTTACGATTTGCTAAACCGCAGCCTCATCCTAAACTCGGTAAGTACAACGTCTAGATTGTAATTACGTTGTTGTTGTACTGGGTTGTTTTTATTATTGAATTACATGTATCTACTTTTGTTTTTCATCCATGCTTTGGCAAGTTCCTACGGTCTCAATATCACAAAGAATTTAGAAGAGTTAGCGACTTAAAGCTAAAGGATCCGAAATACAATTATAGTTAAGTGGATTCGGTTCTTTGCAAGACATTTTATTACTCTGGGCAGTGGGCAAGTGCTTGCACCTGTACAGGGACTAGGCGGCCCCGCCTTCTATGGGTCTCATGTTGCCTCGCAGGCGGGACTTGACAGACCAATGGCTAAAGAGTTGATCCGACAGAAAATAACAACATGCTGCCTTGTAGGCGGGTTTCGGGGACCAAATGCTATGGGAGTTAACCCGGCCAGTGCACCACAAACAAAGCCTACCTAGGATACAGTGGGCTAATCACCTACTTACCTAAAATCAACCAATTCAGAGACACAAAGACATAATATACAGACTGACCTTAAGAAGACGAATCTTGAAACCAGAACTAAGGTAGATATACCAAACTAGGATAAAAGGATTTATTAGTGAAAGGTAAATTGATCTGAATGATAGCAAAATAGAAGGAAAGTGGCAACTGTATAAGAAAACAATCCTCAGTTGTACTGAGTGAAGGATAATGTCATCAAATGATATTTAAGTCCCGTAAGAACTAAAACGTGACAAATACATGGAATAGACAGAACAAATCTTGGTCACCATGGGGATGGAACTCGGGACGTCTACACCGACACCCATCACCTCGTCATGAAAGATTAGCTAAATCAGTTTACAGCGCCAAAGCCCAAACTAAGTTACTAAAAGGCAGATCTCGGAGAAAGTGGGAAGAAGGTATAAAGGAGG
>JAXRKP010001665.1:37500-50000 GCA_037039925.1 Doris montereyensis
GTTTGAAAAATTGTATCACCTTTCAATTTCTAACTTAAATAAATACTATTCTTCTTAACGTTCATTTTTAGATGGAATTTTTGACGGTACTGACGAAAAGGTAAAAGCTTGCATTACTCCCGTTGCAATAGGATTTCACAATGCACAGGAATCCGAAGACTGTTTGATACTCAGTATCTATACCAAAAGCATAACTCCTGGTGGTAGTCTGAAGAAAGTGATAGTATTTATTCATGGGGGAATGTTTAGCATCGGCACCTCAGATTTCAACCGCATGGGTTTATTTGTCTCCAGTCATGACATCATCTGCGTCTCAATCAATTACCGCTTGGGTGTTCTAGGATTCCTAAGTACTGGGAATAAAGCAAGTCCTGGAAATTATGGACTATGGGACCAACGTATGGCTGTGCAGTGGGTCAAAGAGAATATAAAGGCATTTGGAGGCGATCCAGATGATATGACCTCTCTGGACACTCGGCTGGTAGTGCTTCTGTGGCCTATCATTCTTTGTCGCCAGTCACAAAGGGGCTATTTTCCAAGGCCTATATAATGAGTGGAACAGCTACTTCAGTATTTGCACGAGCGATAGACGTCCAGAAACATGCGTTGATATTCGGTAAACATACAAAATGTTGGAAAGGGGAGATTACTGAAATACTTGATATCAAACAAAGCGAACATTTCATAGAATGTTTGAGAAATATTGACGTGTCTGACATTCCTTCTTTTAAGCCTTATTCAAATGTTGAACCACAGTTTGTGCCTTCAGTTGATGGAGATTTTATACCAGCAGAAGCAAGTCTTCTTCTACAAGATGAATCTTACTTGGAATCCATAGGCTTCTATAATAAGTCCTTCTTGGTTTCAATTGTAAATAATGAATTCGAGGTCATGAAATATTTAGTTAACGCTGAGCGTACAATGATGTTATACAACAGCGAGACCGAAGGAGACATAACGAATAGAGTTATGAAATATGATGAAGACATTAAGAGCTATTACACAAAATCACGCTTAGGTACGGACAATGTTCCTTCGTCCATTATTGAAGGCGTCATGGATTTTTACACCAGGCGGTATATAGGAGACAATGCACTTCTTACCATGATAACCGATCTGTGCTTTCTGATTCCAGCTTATGATTTTCTGAAAGCCGCTTCAAATCAAGGGAAATGCAAGGCGTGGTTTTTATATTTTAATCATTTCCTGCGTTCGTGAAAGGAAAAAACTATAGAGGAACTGTTCACGGCGATGACCTCATGTACTGGCAAGATATGGAGTCTTTGGGACAAGGAAAACAATTTGACTATAACGATTTTCAATTGAGATATTTGTTTTCATCTGTTGTGGCTGAATTCATAAAGAATGGGTACGTATCATTTTATTTCCCCTTCATAAAAGTCCGAGTTATAACATTGAGAAATCCCGAAGAACGGTTTAGTGGAAGGAGTTAGATAGCAACAAAATAAGGAGTTTATTATTATGCCCGGTGTTCATTCAGCTTCTCTTTTTTCAAACAATTTATTTATTTGTGTATAGTTCTACGTTGATTTTTCTTATTAAGAAAACCACATACGATCTGTTAGATTCCATGCTTTTAGGTAGCAATAAACATGTTGTTCTCTTTTTTTCAATGTCTTGCAATGGTGACGAAACTCCCGTCTACTTGCACCCTTGCACTTTGCAATTTTTATTCTATCTATTCCGTTACGCACATATGGCTTCTTTTCTCGTTTGATCCTAGCGTGTATAAGCTTTTCCACGCTCATATTAGTTGATTGTAACATAATACATGTATCATATACCTGTAGGTCCTACGTAAGCAGGCGTGAATTTCCAAAGTCTGCCGCGGCCTATTTCACTGTTCTTGCATTTTCGATCAATGCTTAACAGTTCTATCGAGATTTTTTAAAAGTCAATTAGTCACAATGTTGCACCACATTAAGAAGCGGTCATTGGTTTTTGCCTAGTTCTGACACGACACACGTTTGTGTAAGGAAAGGAGGAGGTAACGCCAGATAATATAATCTACACTAAAGTAATCTAGGGTTATGTACCTTTCTTTAATTGTTAATTGTTAGTTGTTAATCCTACAATCCACGGTATTGTTATTAAAGATCTATATTTGATCCTACAATATCATTGTTTATAAAAAAAAAAATTATTAAAAAATCTAATAAGAATTGCGACCCGCCACCTTTTTCACTGTACTCACGTTTCAGATCAATGATGCATGAACTTGGCAAAGTAATATCGAGCCTTTGTGAAAAGTCAAATGTATCAAACATGTGACACTGCATTCATCGAAATTTCCATCGGTTTCGCCCAGTTCGAGTTGGGGCACGACACGAAGGTTTATGTAGGTAAAAGAGGAGTTGAAACCAAATACAACTAAGGCTAAAATAAAAATGTTAGCCAATCCTGCAGATTGTATTTGGAACGTATCCTGATGCTGGAAATTTCACACAAAGATAAATAACAATTTTGACTGATCGCTTTTGTTCTCAAACACGTGTTCCCTTTTTTCTTTTTTTTCTTCTTTTGTTTGTCTTTTTTCAAAAGAGATGCCTTTAAAATTATTGAACATATATTATTTTTCGACACTCAATTCCAGATGCGAGTTTGAGATTTTGTTAGCGCCAAGTCTGTCGTTGACAGTGAGCGATTTCTACGCGTGTAGGTGAAAAAACTCTACCAATAAAGACAGAACAAACACGTGATGTTTCAGGTATAACTTTCCATCAAACAACAAACGAAAAATATCTAGCATCTAGATCTAAACACTAATTAAGGCATATTATAAAATATGTAGTTTTAATCTAGTAGCAATAAGACACCGGGCAGTGGACAGGTAAGCACCTATACGGGAATAGATTATCCCGCCTTCCAAGAGTCTCCTGCTGCCCTGCAGGCAGGTCTTGGCTGACCAAAGGCTAAGGGAGTTAACCCTGAAATAAACAACCTGCTGCCTTGCATGCCGGTCTTGACTAACCAAAGGCTAAAGGAGTTAACCCTGACAGAAAGTAACAAGGTCCGATAGGGGGCCTCAAGGGGGCAGCCCCACCATCTACTTAGGGTACGGTGGGCTAATCCCCTGCTTACCCAAAAATACCTGATTCAAAGTAATATATACAATGATATAATGAACTTTCGAAGACGACTCTGAAAAAGAACACGGACTGTGATTTTTGGAACATGGAATGTTAGGGCAATTAATGGAAAAGGGTAAGAATTCAAAGTAGACATTTTGGCTATTACAAAAACAAACAAAAATGACAAGGAATAGAAAATGTAGGACCGAATCATATTTTAATTTTCTCAAGAGTAGAAGTCAAAGATAGAGCTAGAGCAAGAGTAAGCCTCCTAATGCATAAAAGGCAAGAAATACTACTAGAAAGTTGGAAATTTATAAGCTCACGGCTATTAGAGGTAAATATTAAACTAAAAGGAAGAGAAATAAAAATTATTAATAACTTATGGACCAAACAAAGATGCCACTAAATAAAAAAAGATATCTTCAAAAAAGGATTTAAAATAGCTGTAGAGAATCTCAAACGCAAACAGGAATTAATTGTTTTAGGATATTTAAACGCTAAAGTAGGCAACAATGTAGAACCATCAGGAGGAGTAATAGCTAAAGAGGGAGAGACAACAACTTCTCCAAATGGAGAGAGACTCATAGATTTTTGCCTAAAGAATGACATAAAAATAGCTAACACATTTTTTCCTCATAAAGATATCCACTAATATACAAGAGCAAATGAAGACAGATGTGATAGACTACATAATAGTTAGCAGCTCCCTTTTTACAGTATATTGGATGCAAGAGTAAACAGAGGAGCAGAAATATTTAGTTATCATCACCTAGTGATTGACAAAATGAGATTATTAACTGAAGAAAACAAACAGAAAAGGAAAGAGAAGAAAGCTACTAATCTCAAAATAAAAGAACTAAATAAACCAATAGTAAAACAGATATACCAATCCAGGATAAAAAGATATATCAGTGAAAGGCAAATGGATCTGAATGATAGCACAATAAAAGAAAAATGGCAGATGTATAAAGAAACACTCCTCAGTTGTACAGAAGAGGTCTGTGGAAGGAAACAAATTAAAGGAGATAGGAAAAGAGAAGCATGGTAGAACAAGAATATCAAGACTAAGATCAAATAAAAAGAAGGATGCCTGGAAAATACGTGCAAACAAAGAGACCAGGGGATACGATAGATTACGTGAGTAACAAAACTATCGCCAAAGAGGAAGTTAGGAAAGTAAAACAGGAACAATGGGAAGAGTTTGGACAAAGACTTCAAGAAAGCTATCAAGGAAATCAAAAACTGTTCTGGGGGGGGATGACAAGCATGGGAAAGACCAAGGCATGCCCAATACGACAAATTAAGAACGCCAAAGAAGAAATAATGAAAGGAGACAGCGAAATCATGGAAACGTGGAGAAAATATTTTCAACAATTACATAATCCCTCCAAAACATATGAAACAAGGCGTAAAGATCAATTTGTAAGAGTAACAAATGATCGAGAGATGAGACAGCTGAAGATGTAGATATCTCAATGAAAGAACTTCAAACAGCTATAAGAAAAGTGAAAATAGGAAAAGCCCCATGAACAGATCAAGTTTATCCAAAAATGATTAAAAACCAAGGGAGAGAGGCAGACAAACTACCACATGCAATATGTCAAGAAGCATGGAAGTCCAACCAGGTGCCAGACGACTGGAAAAAGGGAACGGTAGTACCAATACACAAGAAAGGATCAACTATGGAATGCTCAAACTATAGAGGGATATCACTACTCTAGCATACCTGCCAGGATTCTGGAAATGAGATTAAGAAAAAGAGTAGAGGATCAGATTGAAGAGCACCAGAGTGGATTTAGACCAGGAAGAAGTGTACAAGATCACATATTTACAATTAGACAAATAATAGAAAAATTCCTTGAGAGAAACATTGACTTGCACCTGTGTTTTATTGACTTAGAAAAGGCATTTGACGCTGTGAGGATGGGGACGAACTATGGCATTCCTTAAAAGAACACAACCTAGAGCAAAATTTAATAGAGCCATTAAAAGTTTTTACAATAAACCAACATGTGCAGTGAGAGTAGCTGGAAATGTATCTTCGGAATTTGATGTAGATATAGGAGTAAGACAGGGTTGTATCCTAAGTCCTCTTTTGTTTATCACATTTATGTATTCAGTCGCAAAGGCATCCTCAAAAATGTAGAAAACGAATGTAGGTATATGGAAGCTCAAACCAGTAAATATATCAATGCTTTAATTTGCTGATGATTTAGTTCTGTTTTGGGATATCAGAAAGGGACCTCCAGTCAAATATCAACATAATGAATAATGAATTAACTAAAAGAGGAATGAGAGTAAATGCAAAGAAAACCAAAACAATGCTAGTAACTAGGGAAGCTAAAACACAAAATCTTAAATTAGGCAGGGAGATTTTAGAACAAGTACAAAGCTACAATTACTTAGAAGTAATGATTAACTTAGAGGGAAAACTAAGAGAAAACATCAACCAGAGAATCCAAAAGGCAAGTGCAATATATAACCATATAGGAAAGGATTTTGTAGGTAAACAAGAATTGTCAACAAAAAACAAAAAAGGGTAGTATACAACACCGTTTATTATCCTACTCTCACTAATAAAGACAGAACAAACACGTGACGTTTCGGGTATAACCCTTTGTCAGACAACAAACGAGAAATATCTAGAATCTAGATCTAAGTACTACCTCAGGCATCACACAATGTGATGTCAGAAGAAAAACATAAAGGAGAAAGAAAGAAAGAAAAAGAGAGTGATGATAAGAAACGTAGCAGAGGGGGATGTGAAGAATGAGCGAGAGTGGAAGGTTCAGATCTAGAATGAAATATAAATATGAAAATAAGTAAGTAATAAAAGGTAATAAGGAGATAGAGAAGGAGAGAAATAGAGAGAGAGAAAAAAAGAAAGAAAAAAATATGGGAAGAAAGAAAGGGAGAGAGAGACGTGTGAGCATGGACAACAAGAACGAAAAATTAGGATAAATATAAGACTACATCTATATCTCACTGTGTTTAGAAAGAAGAAATGAAGAGAATGAATGAAAGGAAGTATCAATCAAGGCAAAAATTTACACTGAAGGTGCGAAATGTATATAAATTACCAATTTATCGATGCAATAAGGGAAGAGAGTAAACAACTTATCTTTCTTTCTCTCTTTATCAGTTCCCAGTGAACGTAAAAAAAATATAAAAATAAAAATTAAAAATAAAAATGTAAAAAAAGTGTGCAAAGATGCCTACCATTGAGTACGCTACCATAGATGGTCACATGGGGTGTGAACTGCCATAGGGACCCAACGTTGCCCGGGATACGAAGGGATGGGGGGCAGGGTTAGGGTGGATAGTTTCGTGGGGGTGGTCGGGGCGGATAGGATTAGACATTTCTCGTTTGTTGTCTGGCGAAGGGTTATACCCGAAACGTTTGTTCTGTCTTTATTAGTGGAGTTGTCACTTTTGTCATATTTCGCCTTTGACTTCACTCCGCTGTGGCTCCTTCGTATTATCCTACTCTCCTCTATGGCAGCGAAACCTGGACCTTAGACAGTAGGGAATACAGTAGAGTTCAGGCAACCGAAATGAAATTTCTAAGAAGAGTTGTAGGGAAAACTAAAAGAGACAAAATCAGAAACACAACAATAAGAGATCAAACCAAAGCAGATAACATAAAAACTAAGATAGAAATGAATCAACTGAGATGGTTTGGAAATGTTAACAGAATGAATGGCAATATAATAGCTAAATCAGTATACAGTGCTAAAGCCCAAGGTAAAAGACCAAAAGGCAGACCTCGGAGAAAATGGGAAGAAGATATAAAAGAGACTTTAACGCAAAGAAATTTAACTCGCTCGGAAGGAAACAGAAAATGTCAGGACAGGGCAGCCTGGAGAAAGATCCTTTTGGGCATCTAAAACCCATACACCGGTATGTAGAATGGGAGCTGATAAAGAAAGAAAAAAAGCAATAAAACAGATAAATAACGTAAACAAAGAGATGTGCCAATGTAAACTATCTAAATAATACAAAGGAGCCATCATTTATTGACGTTTTTAAGCGTGTAGTGAATCCTTGTCAATGCCCGTTTTCACACATGGCCGGGTACTCGGTAGTTCAGAGGTGAGGTGTCAGCTTCTCAGCCAAAAGGTAGTGGGTTCGAACCCCACCGACCATTGAAAAATTTTCTCGGGTTCATTTCGAGGAAAATCTACCCCTGGTCCAGGTAGGTGGATCGACACCTAGTCCCATCGGAGACGGACGATTAAAAAGGAGGTCCTGTGTGCAAATCACAACACTCTGTGCGCGTTAATGATGCCGTCGTTGTTTACAGGGTAGTCTGAGCAAAAATTTAAAGAATCCTGCCAAAAGACCCCGAGATCACCATAGCTGTGGATGTGGGTAAAATAAAAAAATAAAAACTTAAGATAAGATAAGATAAGATAGATAAGATAAGATAAAATAAGATAAGATAAAATAAAATAAGATAAGATAAGATAAGATAGGATAAGATAAGATAAGATAAGATAAGATAAGATAAGATAGGATAAGATAGGATAAGATAAGATAAGATAAGATAAGATAAGATGAGATAAGATAAGATGAGATAAGATAAGATAAGATAAGAAAGATAAGAGATAAGATAAGATAAGAAAGATAAGAGATAAGATAAGATAAGATAAGATAAAATAAGATAAGATAAGATAAGATAAGATAAGATAAGATAAGATAAGATAAGATAAGATAAGATAAGATAAGATAAGATAAGATAAGATAAGATAAGATAAGATAAGATAAGATAATTTCAATGATCTTATATTAGAAAAATGACTTGGCCACATGATACAATTTTATAACGTTACGAACAAAATCAATTTAAACATCCTAGAATAGTTACATAAAGGATAGTGGGTGACGAGAGTTGTAAAATGGAAAACTTCACTCGGTCGTAGACAGTTGTACTGTCACGTTACAAACACAATGCACAGTCAGGCATTCTAATACAACATGCATGATATTAATGTAATCCTAATGCGTAAAATGGTTGGGGGGGGGTAAAGTTTACAAAGTTGATGTTTGTATGTAATGAAGATATTATTCTACCGTTCCTTTCGACAGAGAACCTGGTGAGACACTCAATGAGCAAGAGTCAATTGAATGGCCAGTATTTGAACCAAACAAATCTTACTACCTGAATTTTCACCTTAAACCATATATAGGAAGCTACTTGGAACGAGAGAAAGCAGACTTTTGGCTGACAACCGTGCCGAGTTGGATGAATGAGACTAGACCTGAAAATTAATTGATGAATCCCTTTTACAATAATGTGGCAAATACAGTCGAATTGAAGTTTTTCTTTCTGTGTTTTTGTTCATTTGGGGTTCTAGTCGTTTTTTAGTTCTTATGTTTTTTTTTCTGTTAAGTGTGCATGTGTGTGTGTGTGTGTGTGTCGGAGTGCGTATGTGTGTGTGTGCGTACGTGCATGTTCTTGTGTGTGTGTGCGTGAGTATGTGTGTATGTTGGAAGGGGTTTCAAACCAGATTTCCTGGGAACATCCTCTTCCAGACCAAATTTCGACGAAAATGGCAGAGACTTTAATTTTCTTTCATTCTCTAAACTTGTGAATTCATTATTTTAAAAAAGAAATATACATATGTATAATAATCATGCAATATATCTCACTCCCCTTCCTTTTTTTCTCTGTCTCTGTCTCTGTCTCTGTCTCTGTCTCTGTTTCTGTCTCTGTGTGTATGTGTGTGTCTCTCTCTCTCTCTCTCTTTCTCTCTCTCTCTCTCTCTCTCTCTCTCTCTCTCTCTCTCTCTCTCTCTCTCTCTCTCTCTCTCTCTCTCTCTCTCTCTCTCTCTCTCTCTCTCTCTCTCTCTCTCTCTCTCTCTCTCTCTCTCTCTCTCTCTCTCTCTCTCTCTCTCTCTCCGTCTCCCTCTCCCTCTCCCAGCTCATCTTTTCGGATTATCGAGACATCTGGATTATCGAAGTTTGAACTACCGAGACCTGACTGTACATACATACATACATACATACATACATACATACATACATACATATACATACATACAATCATACATACGTACATACATACATACATACATACATAAATACATACATACATAGATATATGCATGCATACATACATAGACACACATACATACATATATACATACACGTAGAAGATGTATAACGACGTTAAGATGATGATGGTAGTAAACAATAACAACATTAACAATAACAGCAATCGTGTAGGGATGGGTTTGATCATTTTTCACTTGATGATTTTTTCTGAAACAATATTTTTGGTAAATCAGAGAGATATGCGCAAAATCCTCATTGCACAAAGACATTCCAGGCGGAATAATATGTTCCAACCTCTTTTCATTTTGTTTAAGAATGTTACCACCCACCCCAAGCAGCCACGCACTATGTTAGTATACTCTCAATCATCAATCGATGGAGAAGCGATAGAATTTTAGTGTCTAATTTTAGGCTGTGGAGTTTTCTTAAGAAGTGCGAATAATATTGTCGAGATTATTTGAACATTTCTATGGAATGATTACTCCAGGGCAACTTTCGACGTACACGAATCTCAAGGTATTTATAGCTCTCAGCCAGTTCAACCTCTCCCCCTCTATTATTATTAGACTGATAAGTTCTGGTCTTAGGCTGGTCAATTACTATTTTTGTTTTATTTACATTTAGGGTCAGGTGGTGTGTGTCACACCAATTTGTAAAGTAGTTGGTTTGTTCCCGGTACTCCAATTCTGAGCTTTCCATGAGACCCTGTATGGTCGAATCATCGGCAAACTTTAACAATTTGACACCATCGGTATGAATTCGACAATCACCGGTGTAAAGGGTGAATAAAACTGGTGATAACACACAGCCCTATGGAGCAACGGTACTGGTAACGATCAATTATTTCTGACCTGGATTGCAGTAGGGACTCAGCGCATTGCTTGACTGGCATGTGAGTCCTCTGTGCCGGCCATGTGTTCCCTGACTTCCTCGTTTGTTTTTTTTACTCTTCTTTTTTTCTTTTTTTTTTTTTTTTTTTAACTTTTCCACGATGCACGTCATTACATCGTTTACATTTTTTAAAATGTGTATTGAGCAACCTTTCAGTTCTTCTTTACTTAAAATCTCTCCCCCCCCTCTGTTTCTGTCAACTGCTTAAAAAAATGTGTACGTGTAAGTGAGAGCTGTTTTAAGTAAAACTAGATTCTAGTACGTCGATGAAACCCTATGCCGACACTTCAACTCCTAATTCTCTGACTAGGAATTAATTTCCTCAGACAACGAAGGATCTCTTAATAGTATTTGTCGGGCTTCTGGGAGAAAAAACCAGACGCATGTTTTATTCAAATGGTTTTAGACGTGCTTCTTTATTACCGGGTTTTCTGTTCTTTATTACAGCCGATATAAGATACATTTCAGAGAAAAATATTCTAATTTTGATTTCATTTCATTTAACCCATATCCACAACTAACTAAGGTGATCTCGTGTAGGATTTTTAATGTTGCCCACATCCACAACTAACTAAGGTGATCTCGTGTAGGATTTTAATTTAACCCATATCCACAACTAACTAAGGTGATCTCGTGTAGGATTTTTAATGTTGCCCATATCCACAACTAACTAAGGTGATCTCGTGTAGGATTTTTAATGTTGCCTATATCCACAACTAACTAAGGTGATCTCGTGTAGGATTTTTAATTTAACCCATATCCACAACTAAGGTGATCTCGTGTAGGATTTTTTAATTCAACCCATATCCACAACTAACTAAGGTGATCTCGTGTAGGATTTTTAAATTCGTGTAGGGATTTTTAATTTAACCCATATCACAACTAACTAAGGTGATCTCGTGTAGGATTTTTAATGTTAACCTATATCCACAACTAACGATCTCGTGTAGGATTTTTTAATTTAACCCATATCCACAACTAACTAAGGTGATCTCGTGTAGGATTTTTAATTTAACCCATATCCACAACTAACTAAGGTGATCTCGTGTAGGATTTTTAATTTAACCCATATCCACTAACAACTAAGGTGATCTCGTGTAGGATTTTTAATTTAACCCATATCCACAACTAACTAAAGGTGATCTCGTGTAGGATTTTTAATTTAACCCATATCACAACTAACTAAGGTGATCTCGTAGGATTTTTTAAAATTTAACCCATATCCACAACTTTTAAGGTGATCTCGTGTAGGATTTTTAATTTACCCCATCCACAACTAACACGTGTAGGATTTTTAATGTTGCCCACTAACTAAGGTGATCTCGTGTAGGATTTTTAATGTTGCCCACATCCACAACTAACTAAGGTGATCTCGTGTAGGATTTTAATGTTGCCCATATCCTAACTAACTAAGGTGATCTCGTGTAGGATTTTTAACGTTGCCTATATCCACAACTAACTAAGGTGATCTCGGTTGTTTTTGGTAGAATTTTAATGTTGCCCGAACTGCCCTGTAAACTGCGAACATATCTTTAACATGTACGGATTGTGATATACACACAGGGCCTCCCCTTTTTATCGTCTTGTCTTCGGTGGTACTAGGTACTAGGTGTCGATCCTGCTACCTGGCCTAAGCAGGTAGATTTCATTCGAAAAAGCTTCAACCTGCCGGGGCTTGAACCCACGGCCCAATGAAATAATTTATACACGTTTCTCATTTTGTTTTCCTTGGCTCATACGTTGACTTGATTCTCTCACCGCCGGCGTATGGTTTTGCGAACGTATTGATTAACAAAGGTCATAGCACGGTAAAGTTATAGTCAAGACTTGAATGCTGCCTTTCATTAAAGCCACAGCTACATATGTTACTCTCTTACACACTCCATCACCGACCCCGCTAAAAAGAAAATTGCCAGTTCAAGGCACTGTTTGACTGCCGAGAGATATACTGGTACCCCTCATTGATTATTCCTTAAAACATGGCCTTTAATTTTAAAATCGCCATCGTACCTATCCTGCTTTTATATTGTGTTTTAGCCACGGCATCTTCAATTACTGTTGATGCACCGTTTGGAAAAATAAAAGGAGAAATCGTTACAACAGAAGACACTGATCGAAGCTATGCCGTGTTTAGAAATATCCTTTTGCCAAGCCTCCTGTTGGAGATTTAAGATTTGCCAAGCCACAGCCTCATCCTAAACTAGGTAAGCAGATTAATCATTGTTTATTCTTTGATGGTATGCATGTTTGGTAGCAATTGCCCATCTCGCCTGGGGTAATTTTTGCGTGCGGCTCAGTCACAAATATGTCACAGGATTAATATTGACTCAAAGAGGAAAGCTGGAACAGAAGCTGTTTGTTTTAAAAAAATATACAATTTGGAAAAAAGTCTGGTAAGAATAGGACCATCTTTTATGTAAGAAATTTACAAACAAATATTTAAAATTGGGTAATTTC
>JAXRKP010001665.1:55000-92500 GCA_037039925.1 Doris montereyensis
TGTCCTTGTTTAGTATAAACTTGGCAGCAAGTACAGAAAAGTTCCTTCCAGACCCCAGATCCCCTTCGGGTCGGATGGTATCAGGTTTCTGTACTTTAAAACGGGAGCTGGTCAAGATTCCCTACTCGACGAAGGGATAGTACATGACAGGCTCTGCCTCCCATCTAAACTTGTAACATTCGCACGTGGATGGAGTCAGGAAATAAAATGCATGTATTGTGTTTAGTGTATTTATCAAAGATTCAATATTAGGTCTAGCTAAAGAAGGATTCGACTCAATGAAATCAACTGTGACTGTTTACCAATTATTATTGACCACCAATGCAACAGCTGCTATCTGCACATGTTTGAAATAATTTCAAATTGCCACACACACACACACACACACATACACAGACACACACACACACACAATATATATATATATATATATATATATATATATATATATATATATATATAATATATAATATTATATTATATATATGTACTGAATTGGTCGTCCTTTGTTCGCGAAATGTTATGTTGCCACGCCATTAAGAGTAACCATATTTTGCATGTAGGTTCTAAATGATCTCAAGATCGTTTTCATTTGAGGAATTTTCTCCCAGAAGTGACGTTTCATTTTTGAAAATGTCATTGTTCCACAAATACTTTAGTAAATTTCCCATTCCCTATGCTGCCATTTTGAACCGTTTTTTATAATTAAAAGTGGTAATATTCCATTAAGAAACCTGTCTATATACCCGATCCTAATAATCGTACTTGGCATCACCCAGGTGATAACATGCTTGTATTATAAAACTTCTCAACTTCTATCAACCGAAATCGTTCCACCGGCCTCAATCGTCTTTGGTCTGTACATCTGCAGTACAATAGGATCACGTCTTCAATTTATACATAGATATAAAACCCAGGTGTGGATTTCCTTCTCGATTTTTATAAAGGATTTTGAAGCTAGATGCCTAATTTAGAACACAAATTGTTCTAGGAGAGAACTATAGATTTACGATGAATCTAATGATGGTATTTATTATTCAGCCAAAGGGCATAGAATATATTCAACAAGAATTATATTTAAAATATCATAGGTTAACCCTAACTTTAATCATTATTATAAGCAGGACGAATTATGCTACTACATGTTTTAAGACAACAGAGTTGTTACTATGAATAATATTTTCACTCTGATTTATTGTTGTTATTTGAAATACCAGCCATGAAATAAAACGATGTTTTTGTCCCTTGAGATGATATGCAAATGCATCATTATGCAGTGGCCAATCTTATTTTATTGCTATTGGAGAAGTTTTTGGGTTTTTTCAAACAGAGAATCTGGTTCTGATACTTATCCAAAACCAAACATATTCAGAGAAATAAATATAATATAACCGGCTTGATCTTTCGTTGACGAACTTGGAAACGATTGAGGACTGTGATTTTTGGAACATGGAACGTTAGGGCATTAAATGGAAAAGAGTTGAATTAGTTGAAGAAATGGAAAAATTCAAAGTAGATATTTTGGCCATTACAGAAACAAAGAAAAAAGGACAAGGAATAGAAAATGTAAGACCAAATCATATTTTAATCTTCTCAGCAGTAGATTTCAAAGATAGAGCTAGAGCAGGAGTAGGCCTCCTAGTGCATAAAAGGCATGAAAAGCTACTAGAAAGTTGGAAATTTATAAGCCCACAGCTATTAGAGGTAAATATTAAACCAAAAGGCCGAGAAATTAAATTATTAATAGCTTATGGACCAAACGAAGACGCAACTAAAGAAGAAAAATATATCTTCGAAAACGATTTACAAATAGCTGCAGAGAATCTTAAACCCAAACAGGAACTAATGCTTTTATGAGATTTAAACGCTAGAGTAGGCAACGATGTAGAAACGTCAGGAGGAGTAATAGGTAAAGATGGAGAGACAACAACTTCTCCAAATGGAGTGAGACTAATAGATTTTTGTCTAAAGAATAACATGAAAATAGCCAACACCTTTTTTCCTCATAAAGATATCCACAAATATACAAGAGTAAATGAAGACAGGTGTGAAAAGTCAAGAATAGACTACATAATGATTAACAGCCCTCTTGGATGTACATTAGATGCAAGAGTAAACAGAGGAGCAGAAATATATAGTGATCATCCCTTTGTGATTGCAAAAATGAGATTACTGACTGAAGAAATCAAACAGAAAGGAAAGATAAGAAAGCTACTAAACTCAAAATAGAGGAACTAGATGAACCAGTAGTAAAACAGATATACCAATCTATGATAAAAAGATTTATCAGTGAAAAACAGATGGATCTGAATGATAGCACAATAGAAGAAAATCAGCAGATGTATAAAGAAACACTCCTCAGTTGTACTGAAGAGGTCTGTGGTAGGAAACAAATTAAAGGAGATAGGAAAAACAACAGCATGATGGAAGGAGAGTGTCAAGACTAAGATCAAAAGAAAAGAAGGATGCCTGGAATAAATACTTGCAAACAAAGAGACCAGAGGATAGAGGATAGATTATGTGAATAAAAGAAATATCGCCAAAGAGGAAGTGGGGAAAGCAAAACAGGAACAATGGGAAGAGTTTGGAAAAAGACTTCAAGAAAGCTATAAAGGAAATCAAAAGCTGTTCTGGGGGGCAACGAAGAGCATGAGAAAGAACAAAGCATGCCCAATACGACAAATTAAGAATGCCAAACGAGAAATAATGAAAATGAAAGAAGACAGCGAAATCATGGAAACATGGAGAAAGCATTTTCACCAATTACATAATCCCTCCTGAACGTATGAAACAAGGAGTAAAGATCAATTAGTAAGAGTAACAAGTAATCCAGAGGAGACAGCTGAAGATGTAAATATAGCAAGTGAAGAAATCCAAACAGCTATATTCCAGGAAACGTATATGCCAGCATACTGGAAATGAGACTAAGCAAAAGAGTAGAGGATCAGATTGAAGAGCATCAGATTGGATTTAGACCAGGAAGAAGTGTACAAAGCCACATATTTACAATTAGACAAATAATAGAAAAATTCCTTGAGAGAAACATTGACTTGCACCTGTGTTTTATAGATGTAGAAAAGGCGTTTGACATTGTGAGGAGGGATAAACTACGGCATTCCTTAAAAGAACGCAATGTAGAGCAAAATATAATAGAAGCCATTAAAAGTTTTTACAATAAACCAATATGTGCAGTGAGAATAGCTGGAAACATATCTTCAGAATTTGATGTAGATATAGGGGTAAGACAGGGTTGTATTCTAAGTCCTCTTTTGTTTATCACATTTATGGATTCAGTTACAAAGGCATCATGCAAAAGGAAGAAAATGAATGTAGGTATGTTGAAACTCAAACCAGTAAATGTATCAATACTTTCATTTGCCGATGATTTAATTCTGTTTGGAAAATCAGAAAGTGACCTTCAGTCGAATATCAACATTATAAACAATGAACTAAATAACAGAGGAATAAGAGCAAATGCAAAGAAAACCAAAACAATGCTAGTAATTAGAGAAGCTAAAACACAAAATCTTAAATTGGGCAGAAATAATTTAGAACAAGTTCAAAGCTACAATTACCTAGGAGTAATGATTAACTCGAGGGAAAACTAAGAAAAGAAATCAGCCAGAGAATCCAAAAGGCAAGTGCAATATATAATCATCTAGGAAAGGCATTTGTAGGTAAGCAAGAATTGTCAACAAAAACCAAAATGGCAGTATACAATACAGTTTATTGCCCTACTCTCTCTATGGCAGCGAAACATGGACCTTAGACGGTAGAGAATACAATAGAGTGCAGGCAGCTGAAATGAAATATCTAAGAAGAGCACTAGGTAAAACCAAAAGAGACAAAATCATAAACACAACAATAAGAGATCAAATCAAAGAAGATGGCATAAAAACTAAGATAGAAACAAATCAATTGATATGGTTTGGGCATGTAAACAGAATGAATGACAATAGAATAGCTAAATCAGTATACAGTGCTAAAGCCCAGGGTAAAAGTCAAAGGCAGACTTCGGAGAAAGTGGAAAGAAGATATAAAAGAGGCATTGAAGCATAGACATTTTTTGGAAGGAAACAGAAAATGCCAGTACAGGACATCCTGGAGAAAGATCATCTTGGGCATCTGAACCCATACACCGAAACGTAGAATCGGAACTGATAAAGAAAGAAAGAGAGAAAGATGTTACTAAGAATAATATTTTCCTCTGATTTATTACCGGTATGTTGTTGTTCAAATACCAGCCATGAAATAAAACGATGTTTTTGTCCCTTGAGCTGATATGCAAATGCATCATTATACAGTGGCTAATCTTATTTTATTGCTATTGAAGAAGTTTGTTTTTTTTTTCAACAGAGAACCTGGTACTGACACTGCCTTTAAAGAGCTAGTTCCATCTGGATGGCCTATGTATGATTCTCAAAACTCTCACTACTTAGATTTTAACCCTGTGCCACTAGTGAGGAGCCATCTAGAGCGGGAAAAGCGAGACTTGTGGCTGAAAAGTGTTCCAAAGTGGACGAAAAGACTCATGAACATACAGAATTATAGACATAGGTTCATGTACCGCTAATATCCAGTTATAAAAACTAATGGAAAATGATATATATGATTTGAGTATGATTAATTATTTTAGATAACTTACATTCGCTCCATGTTTTTTTCCTGGCTGTCTTTAACCCTGATATTGAAATGTAAGATGTTTAGTACTTTTCATTCTATTGGTAAGTATCAAACTGTTATCAAGATTAGCACACCGACAAAAACATGTGATTTTGGAGTTATACTCCCATTTTACAGCACATTGGTCTATTTTGCCATATCGTACATGTTTTAGAACCCATTAACGTTCTCACCTTTTTTTTTTCAAACAAAATTTAATTCTGTTTGTGCATCGCCTGCTAAACAACAACTACATAACATTGTGATCAAGTCACAAAAAGAGTTCGTTATGACTATTCTAGTGAACGCCTGTCCCCAATATTTAAAATATGGCTTCTAAAGAGTGTCTTTGCAACATGATTAGGCTTTAATTTTCCCTTCAGTTTTGCACTTCGCTTTTACAATCCATAATAACAAGCTATGAAGAAGTGTAGGAGACAGATTTGCATAATAGTAATTGAAATATTATTCAGCCAGCTTTACCATTCATAGTTCTTTTCTGTCACGGTAGAGAATGTCAATGGAGAACGAAATGTAGACATCTCAGTCCGGCTGCCCAACTCAGCCCATCTGACATCCACACGTCCAACTCGGTCTAATCGGTAGAAGTGTAAAATTGCCAACGATGAGCTACGCTGGTGCTTAGTAGTGCATGTACTATAATTAACACCATGCTAGACGTGTGTGAGTTTTGTTTTGAACACCTCATTACTTTGATTTTTTGTAACGAATAATAGTAAGAAGCAATCTAGATCTAGATCTAGATCTAGACTATATCTGGCATAATTATTTAATTTATTTCAAACAAGAATAGTAGCAGAATCAAATTTATAGAAGACTTTGACTTCTCTCAAAATAATATTCCGAACAACATTTTCATGTTTATGATTTTCTGTTTAATTTAATTTCAATGTTTGATTTCAAATTTTCTTGTTTCTTCCGTTATTCGTTTAGTTTTTTTCTTCAAATTCAACTACTTTGTATGAATATTAAAGTGTAGTTCATTGTTTTCTTTCACACGGGCTTCGTTTGATTTTTCTTTCCCATTTCCAATCTTCTTCTTCTTCCTCTTCTTCTTCTTCTTCTTCTTCTTCTTCTTCTTCTTCTTCTTCTTCTTCTTCTTTTTCTTCTTCTTCTTCTTCTTCTTCTTCTTCTTCTTCTTCTTCTTCTTCTTCTTCTTCTTCTTCTTCTTCTTCTTCGATCTCTCTACCAGCGGGTCAGATCAGGATGCGGGTTGTCTCCATGAATTGCGTAGTCTTTTGCAGACTCTCCAAAGGACACTGCTGGAGAATATGTTCAGTGTTCGAGTGGGGCGCTCCAAACTCACACCTTTTTGATTCCTCAACTTTCATATAGCGATACATATGTTGACGGAGATCAGTTGTGCCCAGTCCTGAGTCTGAATAGTGTGACCTGGGACTTTCTGTCAAGTTGGTGTATGGGATGCTGCTATGATTTTCTCCCCACTGATTACAGACAGATGCCTTGATGATTGTCTTCCTTCCTGGAAGGACAATGACAGAGACTCATGGGGCATACTCGAACCTTTTTTTGCGAGTTCATCTGCACGCCCATTCCCATCAATCTGGCAGTGTCCAGGTTTCCATTGTAATATGGTGCACTGTGTTGACTGACATAACTGTTGAAAAAGTAGTAATGATTTAGACCCTTTCCCGTGATTATGAAAATTCAATTTTAAACACATCTTCGACTAAGTTTGAAATGTTATCCATACAGCCATATAGATTATACTAGATTTTAGCTGCAGCAATAACATCAAGCTTTCATCCCATAATGACAGAGTTCATAGTGGTGTGGCATGGAGTAAAACCAAAGTAGAGATACTCCTTGAAAAAAAAATTAATCGACGCAATTAAATCGGACGGAGTTGGGCGTGCTGACATGACGTCAGATGGGCCGAGTTGGGCGGCCGGACTAACATGCCTGTCCTTCAATAAATATGATCAATGAACAAGGGTGGTTTTACCTCTCTGAAGGATGGGGTGTGCCTAGTCCTAGTTTGCCGACCCAAGGATAAATCAACTTCCCCTAGGCGTGGGACCACGGCTTATACTGCCAGTGTAGTGCGAGATAAATATTTGACCCCTGTGAACTAGTTCACTGTGTTGACCACACTATCGTAGGCTAATAGTAAAGCGTGACGTAGGGGACTGAACACGGCGAACGCATCAGAAGATTCTTACAGAGCGCCTCCCGAATAATGGCATAACACTATTATCATTATGATACTGTCTAGTTAAACTTTACACTTTGAAAGGATCTATCAGCTACTTGAATATGGATTAGACAAATATGAAATCAGCAGACTAAGCAAACACAACCTACATACACAATATGCATACACACTTGCTTAAATCATGCACACACACACGCACACACACAGCATGTAAAATCCATTATCCCATACACCGTGCTTGTAAATGAAGAAAGACAAAAGCGTGCATACATACAAGTGCATACATACTTAGATACATACATACATACATACATACATACATACATACATACATAAATACATACATACATACATACATACATACATACATACATACATACATACATACATACATACATACATACATACATCATATATAAGCCTACATACATACAGACAGATAAAGAAACAGACAAACAGAAAGATTGATAGATTTATTGATTGACAGATAGATTGATTGATTGATTGATAATCGTATTGATTAGTTGGTTCATTTATTTGTTTAATTAATTAATTGATTTATTAACCAATTGATCATGTGGACAGTCTGCCTAGCTTGCTGTACAGACCATAGATTTATAAATAGATATAGATAGGCTGCTCCCATTGTAACAACCCTACCTTGCGAGCCTTCACTGCGTTGCCTTGCCATTCGCTACAAGACTCCCACACGATCGGGAAATCCCCATTTTAGTTGTAATAGTACAGTGAATTCCTCGAATTATGTAGCCTCACCAAAGTGTTTATTGTTTATCATTTTACGATTCAATTGAAATCAACTTCACGTATTCTGAGAGTGGAAACCATTTACAATGGAGGTAAGAAGAGAATATATCTGACTTTTTATTGTTTTTTATCAATAAGTTATATCTAGTAGAGGCTGTCGCTGTATATTCTTTATTAACCTTGCCAAATATGGCGGCTCAGTCTTATGTTGGAGACTATCTAAGTGAACATAGCATTGTTTCTACAGCCGTGATAAAATTGATGTTAATATATTCAGATATTGGCGCACAGTATAAATTAAACGTACATTGTTATTTGTGAAAATAAGAATAAGAAACTGTATCGTAATTGATGCGTATTTACTGACATTTGACTTCTGAGAAAATGGTTCCTCATCCGATATATTCTGTACACTCTAATTAATTGTATAATGGTGTCTATTTATTGGATTTATATATAAAAGGATAAGTGATTCTGAAACCTTTTTTACTGTTCTGTTTTTCACAGACAAATAAAAAATGGCGAACTCCCTGTTGTGTAGCATGGAATTGTTCGAATCGTCAAATGAAACGATCATTTGCCGACTCATCAGACATGACCAACGACATCTAATTTCACTGTTTTCCATCCAATTTTGAATTGCGAGGTGAATGGGTATCGGCATTAAGAAGGAAAAATTTTACCCCGTCTTCAAATTCGCGCATTTGCAGTGAACATTTCAAACAGACTGATTTTACGGCCAGCAAAACTCGAAAACGCCTAAGAGTTATTGCCGTTCCATCGATATTCACCTTTCCTTCACATTTACAGCCCAAAACAACAACACCAAGAGGAAAGTTGATTAAACATACACTTAGTATTAGTAACAGAACAACAAAGTAGTGATAACAGTCTCAACGCAGGTTTCAGCACTGACCACACATATTTTTGCGCACCTAGAAAATCTGTCATCCTAAAAAAATAAGCTGGTTATTCTGCAGAAGAAGCTCAAAAAACTCTCGCAAAACTTAAGACAAAATCATCTCATAACAATAGGCTCAAAGATATAATTGCCGACCTTCGAAACAAACACCTTATTGAGTCGGAAGCTGAAGCAATGCTTCAGGAATCTTTTAGTGGTATATCCCTGGACCCTTTTCGTCACGTGAAGAGCAAGTCTAAAGGAAAAAAAAACATACTATTTAACCAAGATTAGAAACTTTGCATTGAGTGTTCACTTTTTGTCACCCAAGGCATGTGAATTCATCAGGCCGGTGTTACACCTGCCTCATCCTCGCTGCCCCCGCCGATGGAAAACTTCAGTGAATTGTTCGCCAGGGTATTTGAACAATATGTTAAAGGTCGCTTCTGTCAAGGCTCGTGAGACAAATAGCAACATGTGTTCATTAGTAGTTGACGAAATGAGTTTGAGAAGAGATATCTCATGGATGCCTAGTCAGAATAGGTACTGTGGTTTCACTGACTTTGGACAGGGCCCCGTAGGAAATTCTCTTGCTACGAATGCTTTATTCTTCATGTTGATCAGCTTGAAAGGAAGATGGAAAGCACCAGTTGCTTACTTTCTTACAGACCATATTTCGTCAAGTCAACTGGCCGCTTGTGTAAAAGAGGCAATTATGAAAGCTGCAGACAATGGCATCATCGTGAAAACATTCGTGGCAGATGGGTTGAAAGCCAACTTGAAAGCTGCAGTAGAATTGGGCTGCAATACTGATATTCACAATCTTTACACACATTTCCCTCATCCACACCCAAAATACACACACGAAAAGTTTACTTCATCTGTGATCCACCTCACATGCTTAAACTATGTCGAAACGTCCTGGCAGAAAGAGGAATAATAAAGCAGGCAACGGATCACGGAGTAAAAAGCAGCTACACAACCTTCAACGGACAGATTCCCTGTACTTGGCAAACAAACTCACAGACAGACACATAAATTTCAGTAATGTAAAAATGAAAGTCAACATTGCAGCCCAAACCTTATCCAAGGAGTGTTGCGACCGCAATAGATCACCTGCGAGACGACATTGGGTTACCGCAGTTTCGGGGTTCTGGAGACACTTGCCATTTTTTGCGTCAAAGCGACAGGCTGTTTGATACATTGAACTCAAAAAACCCTTTTTGCTAAAGGGACAAAGGCAGCAATGAGTGAAAGAAACAGGGACTCTTGGAAGGCGTTCCTGCAGGATGTACAATCGTATCTGCTTTCCCTACAGGAACCATCAGGTGTCCCAATACACCGAGGCAGAAGAAATCAGTATGTAGTTGGATTTATCGTCACTGCCCAGTCTACAATAGATCTTGCCATGGAACTATTGTCACATGATGAGAATCGCTTTTTACTCTCATACAAATACTCACAGGATCACGTGGAGATGTTTTTCAGTAAGGTCCGTCAACGGAATGGATGGAACAACAACCCTACAGCTGAGCAGTTTAGAGGTGCCCTCAAGAGTTTACTACTGAGTAGTACGATATTTCCCTCAAGACATGCCAATACTGTACCACAGGGTGATACGATGGAGTTGATACTGACACCCAGCACTGATGGGGAAAGGACTGCAAATGATCTTCCAAGAGACAATGAGTACATGATTGTCGCTTCCAATCTGGATTCACCCTAATGGATGATGTAGACTGACGCACATCTTGCCTCTTTTACGCAGCTGGCTTCGTAGCAAAACGCACAGAAAAAAATGTTGAAGTGCACCCGCTGTTCTTGCGCCCTATTTTGACAGCACTTGCACGTCACCCAAAGTATATTTTTTGTTCGTAAGAACAACGGTGGTCTTAAGGTACCGTCTCATGGCGTCGTGAAAGTTCTGAAAGCAAATGAAAAGGTATTCAGAACAATTATGCCAAGTCCAGCAGCAATGGACAGCTTACCATCCCAAACGATATGTTGACCTGCATATGGAAACCATGGTATTGTCCAGTCTCCAGTTAAGGCATACATATCTTTTTCCAACCCTTGCAGACCATTTTACGATCATGAAATGGGTGTAGAAACGGACCATATCACAAGACTTATAAAAACAATCGCCAGCGTGTACATCAACATGAGGGTATTGAAGGCTGGTAAATTATTCCACCAAAGACGTATATTATGTGGCCAGACGTCAAAGAGGATGAAGTGGAATAAAATCATCCTCTTCAGCGGACAAAAATTATAAATAATAATTCAACGGAAAGGACACCCAGTATGCATGTGACAGACACTTCGCGAGTAAGCTCTGGTGTTAATTAGTATAATAATCTACCTTTCTTTTTAGTCATGTGAGATAATTATTTTCGCAAAAATATTGTTTCCTTCTATATAATGTACGGTATATTATGTACTTAGCATATGTAGAATATGATCCTTTGACGAATTTGAAACTGAAGAACTAAAATAGAAATGAAGAGGATCAACATTGATCGAAACTGGTATTCAGAAATATTAAAATAAGTGGGGAAAATAATATTAAAATAGGAATCATCACAAAGGAATAAAAAAGAAAAAGAAAATTAGCAAAAGCAGAAAACAGTAAGAAAAATGAGGATTATAAAAGGAGACATCATACGTATTATTAAAACCACCACTACCACAGTTTTGAATTCATCAAAGGATCATAATATTTTTCATGGGGAAGTATATCATAATTATATATTCCTAGTACATACAATGAAGAAAATAATCAAATTATTAATATATGAATCTGCCGTGGTGCTATTGGTGGTGAGAGAGAGAGAGAGAGAGAGAGAGAGAGAGAGAGAGAGAGAGAGAGAGAGAGAGAGAGAGAGAGAGAGAGAGAGAGAGAGAGAGAGAGAGAGAGAGAGAGAGAGAGAGAGAGAGAGAGAGAGAGAGAGAGAGAGAGAGAGAGAGAGAGAGAGAGAGAGAGAGAGAGAGAGAGAGAGAGAGAGAGAGAGAGAGAGAGAGAGAGAGAGAGAGAGAGAGAGAGAGAGAGAGAGGGAGAGAGAGAGAGAGAGAGAGAGAGAGAGAGAGAGAGGGAGGGAGAGAGAGAGAGAGAGAGAGAGAGAGAGAGAGAGAGAGAGAGAGAGAGAGAGAGAGAGAGAGAGAGAGAGAGGGAGAGAGAGAGGCGAGAGAGAGAGAGAGAGGAGATAGAGAGAGAGAGATAGATAGATAGATAGATAGAGAGAGAGAGAGAGAGAGAGAGAGAGAGAGGAGAGAGAGAGAGGGGGGGAGAGAGAGAGGAGAGAGAGAGAGAGAGAGAGAGAGAGAGAGAGAGAGAGAGAGAGAGAGAGAGAGAGAGAGAGGAGAGAGAGAGAGAGGAGAGAGAGAGAGAGAGAGAGAGAGAGAGAGAGAGAAGAGAGAGAGAGAGAGAGAGAGAGAGAGAGAGAGAGAGAGAGAGAGAGAGAGAGAGAGAGAGAGAGAGAGAGAGAGAGAGAGAGAGAGAGAGAGAGGAGAGAGAGAGAGAGAGAGAGAGAGAGAGAGAGAGAGAGAGAGAATGAGAGTGCGACAAGTAGGCTAAAGCTGAGCGAACAGACAAGCGGGGAGTCTTGTAATGAATGGCGCACTTCTCCATTGCATCTATCGCTGGCGTGATGGCTTGGCCTATCTCTTTTAATAGATCAATGGTATAGACAGACAGACATATGGATGGATATATAAATAGATTGATAGATATCGATCAATAAATAGATAGATAGATAGATAGATAGATAGATAGATAGATAGATAGATAGATAGATAGATAGATAGATAGATAGATAGATAGATAGATGGGTGGATAGATAGATAGATAAATAAATAGATGAATAAATAAATAGATTGAAAGATAGATAGATAGATAAATAGATAGATAGATAAATAGATAGACAGATAGATGATAGATAGATAGATAGATAGATAGATAGATATAGATAGATAGATAGATAGATAGATAGATAGATAGATAGATAGATAGATAGATAGATAGATAGATAGATAGATAGATTTTAAAAAATCCATAGATATATAGGTGGGCGGGCAAGTAGGTTGGCAGGTAAGTAAAATCGTTAACATCATTTAACGGATCATGCTTTCATTCTTTCTAATCAGTATTACCTGTTATAATGACAAATACAGAATAGACTATTAATAATCATATGCATTTTTTTTTTATCAATTTTACCAAATTTACCAGATCTTTCCGTCCATCAATACACCAAAAGCATATGCGAAAACCGACATAGTTAGAACCCAACAAGTATTTATTAAACATGTTTTTTTTAAATTCTTGTATTCTTTGTCGTCTCGTATTTGTAGCAATCAAGAAATAGTGGATGCTACACTAAGAAGAACATTCATCTATCAATGTTTAATTCTATCACGCATAATTATATTATTGTATCAGAATCATTTATTTTGTTTTAAGTATTATTTATCATCGTTTGTTGCCTTCTATTAACGTCTTTAAGTATGGTATAGATTACGATGGTTTACATATGTATTTGATTTTTTTCAATATGAACAAACTTAATAAGACATTGTGAATTTTACGTTTTCTTTGCTATCAAGCCTCTTTGCAGTATTTAATCGATATAATCGACGACGCTATGTAACTCGAGACTGTTGCAGATAACGTGAAATATCTCTTCTCGTAATGTCTAAACGTTGTTATCTAGTAGCACTACTTCTAGCATAGGTCTTTATCAACGCCACGATAGGGTTGACAGTATGATTCATTGTGTGGCACAATGCACTTAGTGGTGATTGTCCTCATGTCCTAAACTGAATCCACAAGCAATGTGTTTAGAGTTAGAACCACGGTGTGGACATAGAAAGACTTACGTTTGTAATTTGCATGGTTATACTAGGATTCAAACCCCAAGATCTTTGGATATCGACCCTATCGTTTGTCAAGGACATCAAGATTACTGAGAAAATATATACGAATAGCCAGCGACATTTATAAGAAGAATAGTACATGTGTTATGAAGAGCAACCGATGTGTTGTTTTTGAGAAGAATGCTGCGTGTCTCGTGTACAAAGAAAGAAACAAATGAAAACATTCTCAAACAAGCAGAGACACGCAGAACTCTCCTCAACAAAATAAGGAAAAGGCAGAGAGAGAAAATGGAAACACCTGGTCACCACTGGGAAAATCGATGGGATAAGATCTAGAGCAAAAAGGAAAACTATTCTTGGTGGAATGGCATGTTGACTGAAGACAAAGACAGTAAACCGCCTGATAAGAGTGACCAGCATTCAGGGTGTGTGGAAGGCCATGATCGCCAACGATACAGAGCTGGACACCTGATGATGATGATTATGAACAAAATAGGCACTGATATCATAACCAGTGGTAAAAGCCACAAATATCCCTTTATTGTGGTACACTAGAATATAAGAGATTGTTTCAACAAAAAATGCGTAAATAACTTATATCGTAATTGATTTATCAAACTCAAGACATTGTGGAGATCATCAAGAGATCAAGAATACAATGCTTAAAGAACCCTGGCGGATATGAAGACAAAAAGAATCTAATAAAACTGTTTCAGAAAAAAAAACAGGAGAGAGTCCATTTGGTACGTCCTGTGGTGGTAGTGGTGATGGTGGGGATGGTGTTACTGCGGTTGTTGTTGTTGCTGTTGGTCTACGGCGAGATGGGGGAGCTAAAAAGGACGGCAGCCGTCTACCGCTTTGTCACCAAGGCAAAGATATTTCGTAGCATACATGTACTTTTAACTGCAGCTCTCTCTCTCTCTCTCTCTCTCTCTCTCTCTCTCTCTCTCTCTCTCTCTCTCTCTCTCTCTCTCTCTCTCTCTCTCTCTCTCTCTCTCTCTCTCTCTCTCTCTCTCTCTCTCTCTCTCTCTCTCTCTCTCTCTCTCTCTCTCTCTCTCTCTCTCTCTCTCTCTCTCTCTCTCTCTCTCTCTCTCTCTCTCTCTCTCTCTCTCATCTCTCTCTCATCTCTCTCTCTCTCATCTCTCTCTCTCTCTCTCTCTCTCCCTCTCTCTCTCTCTCTCCTCTCTCTCTCTCTCTCTCTCTCTATATATATATATATATATATATATATATATATATATATATATATATATATATATATATATATATATATATATATATATATATATATATGATTCTCCATGTTCACCCCTCCTCGCCCTACCGGCTCCCACCCACCTTTCCCCATTCATCTCTACCCTTGAGTAAACAAGAAACCACACATCCATCTTTCCCCATTTATCTCTACCCTTGAGTAAAAAAAAACCAAGTCTAATGATAATCATGAATTACCAGAGCCGCTAAAAACAGCCCCCCTTCGACCTGTTTTTTGTTTTCTCTTTAGCAACACCAATGAAAGATGTGGGGACGACTGGAGAAGGGGAAAATAGAATGAAAGTAAAAATCTTAAGGCAGCCTCCATCGAATACTAACTATCGCGAGGGAAAACACATAATACATGACTATGTTAAAGGAAAGTAACACGTTCTCTACGTTTTAATACAAGCAAAGATATATTTATTGGTACAAGTTAAATCAACGAAAATGTACTTCATCGCAACTTTCATTACAGCCGTAGGAAGCGGAGCAGAAATAATTACTAATGGGCAAATAGTTTATTCATTTTTTTTGTTTACTTATTTATTCATTTATCTATTCTATAAATGGATTGATGCATTATATAAGTTTTTAATCAAATTAATTAATAAAGAGTAAAAGAGGAAAGAGGAAAGAAAATGACTAAGTTTATTTTGAGAATTAATTAGATTCTAGGCCATAATTGCTTTAACTATTTTTGGTAAAATCGAAATGATTAGATCTTTATCATTTATTTTATGAATAATTATGTTTGAGGATCATAATTGTCCCATTTCAGTTTGAGCTAAGTTTCATAACATAACGTAGGATAAAATTTCTAAATTCACGAACAAAGGGAAATTACTCTCGATGATGGAATGTCAAAATTCAGTTATCTTACTAGAAAATTCGACTAGAAAGAAAGTTCGTGAAGATAGAGAAATCTCGTTACAGGCAACTCTGAGAAGCCTTTTGTTTGGAATTGTCGATCGACCAAAAGAAACGTTGCCGACAAAATGACTGACAAGGTTAAGGTAAGCCATTTCGACTCCAAAAATGTACGAATTCATTATGATAAGTTGTCAAAACACAGTTTACAGTGTCAATTAAAGAATTCTTTCACAAAATAAAACCGGCGTAAACATTGCATGGGAAACGTGTTGATCAAGATCACCAAATCTCGATAGGCTAGACTCTTAGCCTAGATTTGGATCTAGACCGAGAGCAACATCTAGGCCAGGAAAACTTGAAGTGTATTTATGTATGATCCATTGATTAAATTTCTAGAGCTAGCTTCAGGTCATATAGATTCTAGATCTAGTTATTCTAGATCTAGAGATCTATTCTGAAGGTAATCTATCTGGAAAGTGAAAGGTTATAACTCAGGCTCAGGACTGGTAACAGGGTTTCCACAGGGGTGGGAATTAGAGAAACGTTCGGAAATCAGAGAAATGTTCGGGAATCAGAGAAAAGATCGGGAAGATGAATATGGTCTGGAATTTACTCGATTGGATTCCCATGTCTTAAATTGGTCGGGAGTTTGATTCCATCTGATCCATTTCAAGCCATTTGTCTTTTTGCTTTGGCTGCAAATCGTTGTCACCAGTCAGTAAAAGAGCACGTTTAACCCAAGTAGATCTGGCAGTGTTACCAGAAGTGACCTTCTGACAGTGAGGGGTTGCCCCAGTCATTTGCATGAAAAAACGAGCGCTAGAATTTAGACTTACTTTGAACAATGAGTTCACGTTTACAGATGATAAAAGCCCTATAAAAACATGCATTTTCTATAAGCTGAAAGAATAAGGAATTCATATTGAGAAACTTAAACTAAGGACTAAACAATAGCAGCGATAGCCGTATAAACAACTTAGGCTTGCCCAAGTGTGTTGAATGGGAAAACGTCACTTTGATGAATGATAACGAGGCTACCAGGAAAGCCATGTGCTTGAAATAAATTGTCATCTCATTGGCTGTTGTTTAACTATGAACTAAAAAGGTCAAACTATGTCATAAGGCTGTGATTATTCGACCCGGGTGCCCAATAGACAAAAATGGTTATTCGGACTCGGCCTGCTGACTTCCGCTTTTGGTTATTCGGACCCTTTTTCCCCTTACCGCTTAGATCTTTGCATTCATGCGTATTATTGTCTTTTGTCTACACATATCAATTGATTCAGTCAGTTTCAGATTATAATGGTGTAAACCCTATAATTTGATACCATTTTGATTGAATTTCGACACATCTTGATCACCGATTGAACCGATAGACTGCACCCTTACAAATGACGGCCACCGATCGTAACGAGGCCAAGGCAAGTCAAAGGCCAAAGGTCGTTTCTAATAATTAATCAATGTCAGTTTATTTCTTGACATCATGTAGATCTAGTTGTAGTTGTAGCCTACTACAATTAAATCGACATGCCATCCGCTTCTAATTCAGTGTTTGTAAGTTGGGTCGGGTTTTGAGATGGATCACCCTGTACCCTGTGTTGTGTTTTGTTTACATTACTTATCTACTATCTCGTATTTCCCGATCTCTTGTACATTCTTTTCAAGGATGGAGAGAGGAGAGGACGAAAAAGAAGATATCGTTAGGAATAGGACAGAGAGAGCAAGAGAAAGAGGAGGAAAAATGAGAGAGAGAGCATATATATGTGCAGACACCAAATTCACAAAAATGAGAGCAAGGAGGAAAAAGGAGAGAGAAAAAGAACAAGGAGGAGGAGAAAGAGAGAGAGCAAGGCAGAGAAAAGGAGAAAGATCTCTTGTACATTCTTCTTTTCAAGGATGGAGAGGGGAGAGGGAGGAAAAAGAAGATATTTAGGAATAGGACAGAGAGAGCAAGAGAAAGAGAGGAAAATGAGAGAGAGAGAGCGTATATATGCAGCCACCAAATTCACAAAAATGAAAGCTGAGAGCAAGGAGGAGGAAAAAGGAGAGAGAGAGACAGAAAGAGAGCAAGGAGGAAAAAGGAGAAAGAGAGAGAGAAAGAGAGCCACAAAGATACACACACCAAATTTACACAAATGCGTGCAACATAACAAAACTTGCTTACTTAAATGAAGAGACACCAATACATAGTTAAAGTAAAAAACTCAATTCATTTAATGTAGATAGAGCATTGCAAATCATGTATGAAAAAATATGCGCCTGAATATAAGATTTCGATCTGGATCTATGCGTCTCTGCCTAGTGAAGTGGGAACGGGCGTAGGTGGATCGTGCCAAATGAAATCGCACGCAATATCGTCTCGCACGACACGAGAACGCGGGGTGGAGGTCAGCACTTCTGGTCCAACAACCATTTTTGGCTATTGGGATCCGGGGTAGAGATCGCAGGGAGCGGAAGTCACAGGCCGTGTCCGAATAACCATTTTTGTCTATTGGGCACCCGGATCCGAATAATCACTCCCATGTCATAAACCATGTAAGGAAAATGGAAATTTCCATTAAAAAGCTCTAGGTGTCTGGCCCCAAATATAGGGCCTGCATGCTTCTCGTCCAACCCTAACATGCCCTAAGTAAAGGGCCAGCGATTTTCTTGGTTTAAAGTTAAGCCAACCTGCTTCGCCCGACTTGACTCCAGAGCCGCTCACTTCTCAACAAGAAAGAGGCTAAGCACAACATGGAGACAAAGCTTTGTTTTCCAAACGCCTTGTCAAGGACTACGTCACACTACATGCTATCAATTGGAGGCATCGAAATTTTAACCCATGAAGAGAGCCGGTCCTTTATTTAGGGCATGTTACGGTTGGCCTGGGAAGCGCGCATGCCCTATATTAACACCTGTGACATGGCGACCAGCTATTTCCGTCTTTTCACTAACAAACCGTGTAAGTGTATCGCAAAGGTCGGCTATATTTCCGTCTTCCTTCTGCAAACCGTGTCGCATGAAGACCGGATATTTCCTTGTAGGTCGGGATGCCCTCAAAGTGAGTCTATTTTCACACAAGTATTTCCACTATTGACTCAATTAAAGCATAAACTAGCTTTCTGATTGGTCAGCCAATCATATTTGAGAAAACTGAAGCTTGCTTCACGGATTAGTGAATCTTGATAGAGTCCAAGTAGATGGGAGTTGTTAGGTTTCAAGGTGCGAGGAATAGACCCTTCTGTTAAAGAGAACAAAGGATTTTATTGAAGTGAATTTTTTGTTTGGGGTGTTATTGATGCTACAAATAGACAATGTATTGCAGTTTAGACGCGATAATGGAAGCATTGTAGGGGCTGTCAATCATATTTTGCTCTTTATTTATCGTGGTTTTAGGACAGCTCTTTCAAACTCAACCGTGTTACTTGGCTTATTAATAACACTTTATCAGAATATATAGGTTTCACGTCTTAACATCATAAGTTATAAAATTACATGGATTTTTAATCCATAACACAGCACAAAAAACACGAACCAGTCATTAGGCCCAGGCAACCTCGCACATTGACGTAAGAACGTCCAGGCAAAGTGAATTGCGAACACACAGCGTGTCATGGAATGGGTAGCTCCACGCGGGTTAAGAGCCGCTGTCATTGGTACGAGAATAGCACACACCCTATATTTAGGGCCAGACACCTAGGCATCTTGAATGGAGATTTTCATCTTAAATGGTTCATGATGTTCATAGTTAAACAACAGTTAATGAGATTACAGTTTATTTTAAGCTCGTAGCTTTCCCGGTAGCCTTGCTATCATTCATCAAAGTGACGCTTTTCCATTCAACGACTTTTTTTCAAAGCCGTAGTTGATTACACAGCTATCACTGCTATTGTTGAGTCCTTATTTTAATTTTCTTTCAGAAAATACGTCTTTTATCATCTGTAAACATGAAGTCATTATTCAAACTAAGTCTAAATCCTAGCTTTACTCCTTGCACATGCTACACACTCGTTTTTTCATGCAAATGGCTGGGGAAACCCCTCACTGTTAGAAGATTACTTCCAGTAACACTGCAAATTCTTCTTCATTTACGATCACAGCGGAGATGCTTAAATTGTGTTCGCTACCCTGAACAAAATACTGTAACTTCAGTAACACTGCAAAAAAAATTTTCAAAGCCCTAGTTGATTACACAGCTATCACTGCTATTGTTGAGTCCTTAGTTTAATTTTCTTTTGTTGCAATAACATCTCAATATGAATTCCTTATTCTTTCAACTTTCAGAAAATACGTCTTTTATCATCTGTAAACATGAAGTCATTGTTCAAACTAAGTCTAAATCCTAGCTTTACACCTTGCACATGCTACACACTCGTTTTTCATGCAAATGGCTGGGGAAACCCCTCACTGGTAACACTGCAAATTCTTTCTTTATTTACGATCACAGCGGAGATGTTTAAATCGTGTTTGCTACCCTGCACAAAATACTCCATTGCTATAGTTGAAAGGCAAAACTAAAGTGACAGTACTGGAAAGAAACGAAGGTTGTTGAGTGAGAGGGTGTCTAGTTTGAAGAAATGGGGGGGAGGGGGGTGGGGGCATTGTAATTGTTTGGAACATCGCTTTCTTTTTCGGTTAAAGGTTTTTGTTGCTGTTGTGTGTGTGTGTGTGTGTCTCTCTCTCTCTCTCTCTCTCTCTCTCTCTCTCTCTCTCTCTCTCTCTCTCTCTCTCGCTCTCTCTCTCTCTCTCTCTCTCGCTTTCTCTCTCTCTCTCTCTCTCTCTCTCTCTCTCTCTCTCTCTCTCTCTCTCTCTCTTCTCTTAGTCTCAGCATTTGAAGCAGGCAAAATATGATGGACGATTGTGAGGCATGACATTGGC
This sequence comes from Doris montereyensis, assembly GCA_037039925.1. Taxonomy (NCBI): domain Eukaryota; kingdom Metazoa; phylum Mollusca; class Gastropoda; order Nudibranchia; family Dorididae; genus Doris; species Doris montereyensis. The sequence goes on from JAXRKP010001665.1 coordinate 75,382, forward strand.
TATTGATAAAAAGAAGTCTAGCCTTTCGACTGTGATTTGTGGTGGGTCTGGAACAGGTCTTGTTTTCGCTTGAAGTTATGGAAATCCTGTGGTAAATACCAGATTGCCACAGCACTCCGTTTGGGGGGGGCACACCATCTGGACTGGCTTAGATTGGGACCAAAACGTTGATTTTCTGTTCTTTGCATATTCGGGTGGAACGATCATTTATCTACATGTTTATGGCAGAAAAATGTCCATATGACGTATAATTTCCCCTTTTACAAAAATTTTTGCAGACGAGGGCAGGTAAAAAATTTTGACGGAAATTACCTAACACTGACTGAGAAGATGGCAGTAAAAACCTGTGTATTAGCTGCTACTTGCCAAATGTGGCAACACCGGGGTTGCCTGGTTTCTGCCGACACCACTAGTCGCTTCAGTCCATCACTGTAATGTACAGGCGTTACGCGTCAGTGTGTATGTAAACACACGCACAAGCATAGAATATAGAGGGGGAAACAAAAAACTGGTCATTTTGACATCTGGTTTCACAACAGCATCTAAACCTAGATTTATATTAGTATTAATACCAGAAACTGTCAAAAGATTAAGGGGCTGGTACAAAGGGGAAATCCGTCTGAAGTTTTTTGTTTTGTATTATTTTCATTTAATTCTTTTACTTGCATTTTCTCGAAATGTAGCTTTCTCACACTAAAATTCTATCTCCTCCGCCATTTACCGAACTATTTGTATTATATTTTGCACACATGTTCCTCTTGTCAATGTTAATAGAATGATGTCAGTTTTTTTTATATATTGTAAACTGTTCGAGAATTTTGTTGTAATAAAAATTTCATTTTTGTACACTTTACGATATATATATATATCTAGATCTAGTATTTTTAAGAATTCATAAAACAAAAACTATCCAAAATATTTTTTTAAACGAGCGTCACTCTTTAGATATTGAATGGAAAGTCGATCTGCACAGGTTTTGAGTGATTTTACTCATAACTAAGGGAGGAAGATTTTGAAAACTGTTGAAATCCAAGATGGTGGCTGTTTCTATGGCAATCAAGGACACTACAAACTTTTCAATGGTGTAGGATGCCTGTATTTTGACAGTTACTCATGTACATACCAACCGCAAAAACCTCAACTCAAAAGCAAAAAAAAAACCCACTTCAGGACAGGTTGCATCCCTGTTATGTGTCCAAAATGTGGTGAATCAGGGAAAATATGTTTCCACACAAATTAATCACTTTTTTATGTCATATACTAGTGGTGACGGCAGCGATGCTCCAGTCAGAAAATGAAAATTAAATAGATCAAGAAAAAATATTCTTGAGTATTTCGGTGGTAGCAACTTAGTAATATTATTGCTTTTGCTCAGCAGTAATTGAGCTATATTGCCGTACATGATTTAAGATGACAGTACAAGTATTTATAATTGTAGGCCATAGCATTTGCTATTTTGAATGCTTCTTTTAATTCAGGCTTCTTTTCTGCCTTTTAGGCTGAGAAGCAAAGACCATCAACAAATAATCTCCAATCACTTCTCTCCTGGGCCAGCCTCTCCATAGATTTCCATGTTTGCCCCTGCTCTCTTCATCTCTCCTCCAGTTCTCTTCTCCATGTAGCCCTTTGCCGACCCTCAATCTTTTACCCTGTGGGTTCCATATTAGGCTCTGTCTTGTTATTGTGTTGGGATCCTTTCCTAGCGTGGCCTATCCACCTCCACTTCTTTCCTTTTAAATCTTTTTCAGCTGATACTTGTCCCGTTCTTTCTCATAGATGTTAATGTTTGAGATAACTTCAGGCCAGAATATTTTGACAATTCTCCTCAGATGTAATCTATTTATGAAGGATTGTATTTTTTGTAGGGTAGTTTTTGTGGTTCTCTGTGTTTCTGAGCCATATGTTAGCACTGACTCAAATTTTCAACACAATTTCATCCTTTTTTTAATTATGTTTTCTCTCTCACATTTTAAAATCTTCCTTGCTTTCTATTCTGCAGTCACAGGCTGAAAAGGAAAAGGGGAATGCAGCTTACAAAAAGAAAGACTTTGAGACAGCATTACAGCACTATGACAAAGCTTTTGAATTGGACCCTACAAATATGACCATTTTGAACAATAAAGGAGGTGAGTATAGAATTTATCAATATTATGTGGTTTATTCACTTTGAGTTTGTTTTTAAGACCCTGAAACAAAATGCCAACAAAGTAATTTATTTATCGTCCAAATTCAATAAATGTACTTTTGACATCACATTCACTCCTTCAGACTGGAATGTATATCATGTGTCATTTAAAATATTTGATAATAGTAATGCATTTGTGGAGCGCCTCTCATCCACTGAAATGGTTGATGGCGCTTTACAGTAAAAATTTTAACACGATTACAGATCATATAAAATGCACAACAAAATTGTTAGTTACAATTTTAAAATCACTGAATTTTTAATAAAACAGCTTTTAAACTAAACAGAACAAAGTCCTCTCATAAAAAGTGTGGTCTTAAGATTCTTTAAAAAAAACATTGAAATAAAGGGCTGCTTCCTGTTTTGAAAGGGTTATTCCATAAAAGAGTATACCATAAAGTTAAATATTATAGTAGGACCTTTTAATTTACTTGAAAGACATTGTTGAATTGATTTTAGCAACACATTGTCATTGTCACAGTTATTACTTTTTACTGTGACATATCATGTCAATGACAAAGCATTTAAATTCTACAAGCTGATTTTGTAAGTACCATCTGTCTTCTTTTAGTTGAAGATAGCTACTAAAATTATATGTGACATGATCATGGATATTATTACCTCACACCTACTACATGAAAGAAAGATAACAGTTGGACATTTTGAAAAACAATGATGTTAAGTTGAGATATAAAATTAAAAAAATAATAACCAGAGACAAGACTAATTATTACTTATATGTATCTTTCCTCTTTTGTAAAAATCCTTTTCAGCCGTTTATTACGAGCAAGGTAATATAGAAGACTGTATAAAAGCATGCGAGAAAGCTGTTGAAGTTGGACGGGAAAATCGTGCTGAATTCGCAGTGATTGCCAAAGTAAGTTTTGAGATTTTCAGAAAGATATATTGACTTCCTGTGCAAGTTCATGTCCTGCAATGAATTCTGTAAGGGCAGGTTGCAGTCTTACTGTCACTCAGGCTTCAACCACTCAAATGAAGAAGCAAACTCCTAGAAATTGATTTGAAGTATAGTCTGTATATGGTAATAGAAGATTTATTTGAAATATAACCATTACAGAAATTTTAAGATTATTTGTTTGTTTGTTCTTGAGTATCACTACATTTTATTAAGAGATTTATATTTACATTCATTTATGTATTGTTTAGATTTTATTGTGTTTGATGGTTTTATTGCCAGTCATTGGATTATGTTTAACTTTTGTTCATTGTTTCAGAGCTTTAGCCCGAATAGGAACTGCCCATCTAAAAAATGACAACCTCAAGGACGGCTCTCATTTTTTACCAAAAAAGCCTCGCAGAGCACCGATCACAAGACATTGTGAAGAAGACTCAAGAGGCAAGTTGTGATTTATTGAAATAGTACAAATATGTTAATTTTAATTTCTCTTCAGCACATCTTATTATCGTAGGAGTGCCAGCGTGTGAGAGATTTACTTTAAGCTAAGGAATATATCATATAAATATATAAAACCTTGGATAGTACTTATAACTTATGGCGATGACTTGCATCTAATTTAACAATACAGTAGTATTGGGTTGAGAATACGATGCCTTACACCACAATTGGCCTTCCAGCACATATCACTGCATTCATTAAGTTTTCGGACTACCAGGAATTCCTGAGCACCATAAGAGCAACAATAATGAACGCTCATGTATTCAAACTGGTTTGGAATATTCAGGCAAAACTTTAGTGTACTGTTCTCATATCTACCAACCAGCACGTAAAAAACGTATTTAGTACATTTTTGGCTTTGAGTCGGCAAGTCTGTATTCACCTTGTACAGTATTATTGTTTTAAGTGAAACCTTAAGTTAATGGCAGAGATTCGGAAAACTTGATGTGAATATCCGGAAATGTTAATCTGAGTTGGAAAAAAACACTGTCATATTTCACTTGACAGGCCAGCGTTTTTAGGTTGTTTAAATTTACTTTAGTGGGCAATTCAAGTTAAATTACCATTTATCAATGTTGTATTACGGGCTTCATTCAAGGAGTAGTTTGAGTAGTCAGAGTCTGTTTTTCGATTTGAAAAGATTGGCAGCTTTGCATTCTATTCTCTAATGTACCGTAGTGCTACTCTGCAAAATTTTGTTGACTTGCATAGAGCAAGACTGCATATTTTTAATTTTCATTAATTGCCACAATCTAAATTGAGGTGATGTAATAGATCTCACATTTTAATCTGGATATTTAAATCTTATTGAACCAACTTATTAGTTTACTTTATATTTTTTAGGAGTAATGAAAAGGATGGAGGTGCTTGTAGCTCAGTAGTTAGAGCCTCTGACAACTACCCTGTCATTCCAGCAGTTAAATTCAGACTCAGCAAAATAAAATGGGGACACGGAAAGCAATGGCAAACCGCCACATTATGCGCCACAGGATTGGCCATGCATTAAACTTTCAGTGAAAGGGGAGAGCTTTGCACATTGTGTACCTTGTGGTTTAGATGTTAGCATTGCCAGTGGTAGGAAGGATGACATCAGAAAACATGTGAAAACTGCAAAGCATGCTACTGCAGTTAAGGACAGTCTATCCAGTAGGAATATCAGGGGCTTCATGACAAAGGACAGATTTCTCTGTGATTAGGGCAGAGGTTTTATGGACAAAATTTATTTTCAAGAAAAATTTGTCTGTCTCAGTTAGTAATCAGTTCGGGACTCTGTTAAGAAGAGTAAGAGATGTGCCCACATTTGGAAATCGCTAAGAAATTTGCTTGTGGTCGCACAAAAACAACTGAGGTAGCATAGGGGGTACACCGTCCGTTATTGCAAATGTGAATCCATCGACATGTCACGATTCAAAAATATTCATTTTCCCTATTTTGTACCTGAGAAAGTTGGCAGGTCTGCAACTTGTTTTCTACTTTGATATGTTCCATATTTGACAACATATTGCATAAGGGGAAGTTATGTCTTAATCTGTCTTTTATACATATGTCATAGATCTTTGCCAAGTTGTAGAAAAGGGGTTGCTTCATACAGGAACATCTTACATCACATAGGGTCATTGGACCTTTTTCCATTAGTGTGTTTAGAGTTGTGTAGAGGGCTGAATGTTAAAATTGTAGCAATTGTTTTCCTTCAGACATGTAATGTTATTCTTGTTTTTTGAACAGGTGGAAGTAAAACTGAAGGAAAAGGAACGGTTAGCCTACGTTGACCCTGAAAGGTCACTAGAAGAAAAGGAGAAAGGAAATGCAGCTTTCAAAGAAGGTTTCAATTATTTTATTGTCGCACCCACACTCCCTTTTCCACCCCATCTTTTTAAAAATATTTTTATTATGATCTTTTTATACATTGCATAATATATATTTATATTTATTTTAAGATATAAATTAAATGTAAGTAAAGAAAATATAATCAAGTCTTTTCAATGTTTGGAATTGTTCCTTTGCAGTTGTGTTTGTAATTTTTATAACTTTTGTCTTTTAAGATCTTTAGAAATTCTGTTCTGACAATAACTGTTTATCATTTATTTCATCATGATTTTCTAAACTTAAGTTATGAAATTATTTTTTATTTGAAAGGAAATTATCCCACGGCAATTCAACACTACACAGAAGCTATAAAGCGGAATCCAGATGATGCCAAAAATTTTTAGCAACCGTGCTGCATGTTACACGAAACTCATGGAGTTCAAATTGGCATTGAAAGACAGTGACGAATGTATACGACTAGATCCCAAATTTTGTAAGTATGCATTTTAGCTATCTGTCATCTGCTGAAAATTGGTATTGACAATCCTTCATTCATTGATTCAAAATGTATGTCATAATGAATGGCTTTCAGCAGATTTACAGCTCATTTGGGATTTTTTACTTCTGGAGAAATAGATCCCATGAATTTGAGATATAATTTTGACATCGATGATGAAAGAGACCAACCTCTTCTTGTCTTCATTATTATATTCAACATAATCAGAGGAGCCAGTTTTATTAGAATTGTTTAGCAAACCACCTAATCTTTACACGCTACTGAACTGCATGTGTGCAGTTGGTGGGTGCTACTAGTAGATGCTACTTCTTTCTTTTCGTTCTGATCATTGATTCATCTAATGAATTAAAAATGTTGCCAGTGGACTTATTTTAAGTGATGTCTTTTAGTTTTATAAGACTGCGTTTTAGATTTATGCTTTCAGTTATACATTTTTATTATATTTTTTATCTCAACAGTGAAAGGTTACCTGAGAAAAGGAGCTGTTCTGCTTGCTGTGAAAGAAGCAACTCAAGCAACTGTAGCTTATCAAAAAGCACTAGACATAGATTCAACAAACAGTGTAAGTTGGTTGCTTTCTTTCCACATTATTTGACAGAATTAGCTATAATAGCTTGCATAAAGAGTATTATTATTTTTAGTATAACTGCATGGGGAGGAAATACAAGATATAGAGAAAAGAAGAAATTTAATAGGATACTGAAACGCATAGAGAAACTCATAAATGATGTAGAGCCAGAGAACTTTGAAGATCTGTATGAGATTCAATGCAAGATCAAACTCAGGAGTATACTTAAAGACAACACCCACCCTCTTTTTCTCCATACCCAAAATAAGTAGTAGAAGCCGTCGACTTATACATTTAAAATCCCGCACTGAGAGATATTTTAGATCTTTTCTTCCAAGCGCCATACAAAAGTTTATTCTATCTTCTTTTTAAAAAAATTTATGTAGTTTCACCGCACTATTTATTTACCCATCTTTGAATTTTTTTATACTTCTCCTAAAATTTAATGATTAACTAAGTTAAATTTGTTTTTGATTTGAATGCATTGATGTATTCTTTTATTTTTCAAACGGAATTTGTGATAACACAAGTGTAATTTCCTTTTTTTTAATTGAATTGAAACTACATATTTATATTCTTCATTTTAAGTTTGCATAGAAAAGTTTTCTTGATACAAAAAATGAAATCTTTGCTAGTTAAAATTTTGAAAATTGTATGTAAAACAAGTCATAATTACAAATAGCAAAAACATTGTAGTTTGGATTGTGGGATTTACGGGGATAAAACTTTCTGTTTTAACAAAGTTGTACCGGTGATTTTATGCTACAACCCTTTCATTTTATCTTAGTCTTTATCATGGCTTGTTAAGTCTGGAAAATCCTAAGCACAAAAATATGCTCATTAAATTGCCTAGAGCCTCCTACTTTTTAAAATTATCTCCTAGAAACTCCTAAAATTTCAACCAATTCAGCCCCGCATTTTCATTGTTAGGTATTAACATTGATTTTTGCTTTCACACCTTAACGTGTATAAGAAATATTTAAAGCACAATGGTATTGTTTCAGTGTCCAAGTAATTGTAAGAACTTTGTGATAATTTAGGAAATAGAAAAAAGCAAGGCATTGGTCTTCCTAGAATTTTTTATTTTTCGCGCCACAAGCCCTGATTTATTTGTCTTTATGTCTTCTTTAAGCTACACAAGATCGATCATAGGTTGGAAATTGCATTTCAGTTTAGCCTAAAAATAAAGGATCTAGGGATTGTTGTATTGCTTTCTCTTTTTTTTAGAAGATTTTTTTTTATACGCTCCAAGGGGATTGTAAGATGCTTGGTTATTCAGAGTGGCTTCAATCTCCATTAAAGTCATTGGAATTGAGCTTACAAAACTACTGAAGATTAGCACTCAGCTGTCATCAATCAATAAAATCTTTTAACATTTCCATTCTAGTAACTATTTTATGAAGTTTAATTTGGCTCCCTTTTATAATTTTATTGATAAAAAAACTGGCAGGGTATCATTGGTGTTGTGGCTTTATGTCAGCAGTCATCTAGTGCAATCTTTTGTTTAGATTTAGGTGGGGTATTTTGTTTGTGTGTGAAGGGATGATTTTCTTTATAGAAGAAAATAGATGTGGGGTTTTTCCCGAACACAACCAATTTGGTATTTTGGTTTGTACAATTTATTTTCTTTCTAAGGACGGGGATTGAACATACGGTTTGTGTGAAGTCTTTTCTTTCAATTCACATTTCCAATTACTGAAAGAAATGTTGAAATTGATTTTCTTGTTTGCCATGACTGTTGAGAAAGTAAGATTCAACGGTAAAGAGCAATAAAAGCTGTTGCGCATGAAATTATATTTATGAGACTTATCAGCCACTTTGTTACCAAAAGTATGTCTGTATTACATACAGTCATGTCTTAGGTGACAATTATGCTCAAAAGAGCTTTCTCTTTTAAAATATTCCGTAAAATTACATAATTTAACACGTGTTATGGAAGTTTCATGCTGAGTACGGAGAAGTGTTGGTACTATACCCTCGAGATGTGATTGAAGTAGGCCACTGAAGAGAGAGAGGGTGTGGGTGCTAGGCGGTAAGACTGATGAGAGCACAGTCCCTGTGTGTTCTGAACCTCTTCTACTTATCTTACCTATCTTACCTCAGGCACAATACACACCACTTCAAGCGTAATCATTACTTTAAAAAAAAAAAAAAAAAGAATTTTGCCTCATTTACGATCGGTTCTGCCATAATTACACTTTCCCTCAATCTCAAGTCGTTAACGCCAGTACAGGTCAGAAATTTCCACTCCCTACTTTCTCTGACACCAACTAGGGCTACAAGAAAGAGAGTAATCTTTCTCTCTCTCTCTCTCTCTCTCTCTCATTCTCACATACATACATACATACATACATACATACATACATACATACATACATACATAAATACACATACACAATAGAGGAATTAGGGATAGAGCATCCCGATCAGTGCAGACACATGTGCAGTAGTATTGTGCTATAATATTACAGGTAGGCTTTTTACTTCATGAGTATTGATTTTTTTTTCAGATGGGGTTCCCTATTCAGTATGCTCTTGGTAGAAAGTTTAGGGCTTGACTTGAACTAAGGTAGTTAATCAACTCTGATTTGAGCGTATCTAATAATATCTGAGACTCAAGTTCAAGTGTGAGTGGTTGGCGGGGTGCTACTGAAATGTACTACTTCTTTCATTTCACTCTTTCCTTGGTCTTTTGTCTTGTTGTTTCTTCACCTGATGATATGGTGCACAGGGTAAAATTGAACAAAAAACAAAATTCCCTATCGACACCAATGATGACCATAAAGGAGATAACTCACACATGTCGATTATTGGTGTATACTAAAACAAAAATTCATTGTCTACTTTTACTATTGTTACCAAACATTATGTTTCTGAAAGCTTTAATTTTGGGGTAGGCAACTCTGCATTTCTGAATTGTTTCCATCAAGGACAGACTATTTTTAACAATGTTTTTTTCTTCTGAAACAACACTGATTATGATTTCAGCCACTGGCAGGATTTTAATTTAATAACTATCTGTCATTTGCAAAATGCAATTTTAAACTTAGTTATGATTCAACATGTGTTTCCAGGAAGCTCTTGAGGGCTATAGAAAAGCATTAATGGCTGAAAATGAGGATCCTGAAGCTGTTAAGCAGAAAGCAATGTCCAACCCTGAAGTGCAACAAATTCTCAGTGACCCTGCCATGCAAATGATATTGGGCCAAATGTCCAAGGATCCTAAAGCAGCAAGCGAGTAAGTATTTTAATAATAGTCTTTTGTACTCTCTCTCCTGAAGTAATTCATAATGTTGTCGTGACTAGAATTCTTAAGGAATGCTTAGATGTAATCTCATCAACTTCATTTGAAGCTGATGCCGACACTTGATTGTTTATAACCGTTTTCTCCATTATTCAATATGTAATACAGTCTATAAGTTTTGAAAGGCACAAATGGAGATATTTTTTTGGAGGTGTATAAGGCTCGGAGAAGTGACCACAGCATATCTTCTATCTTATAATGGCTATTTGTTAAGAGTGCATTGCCCCGAGAGAGCACTCATTCTTTCAGAATTTAATTTTCTTTTTTTCTGATTCACTACTCATATTAACTATCACTGTATTTATTTATTTCTACTTCCCTCCCCCTCCCTCCTCTCTCTCTCTCTCTCTCTATTTATTTTTAAAAGTTCAATGAGGGAAGTCCTGATTTGTTTCATTTCTCCCCATGAGGGATTTTCACCGGTATTCATATTTACTTTGAGATATCTCTTTTCTTTTCTTTTTTTCAAACAGGCATCTAAAGAACCCTGAGGTAGCAGCAAAGATTCAGAAGTTGATGGAAATGGGAATCGTTTCAATGCGTTAACATTCACTTTCTTTGTTAAGCCACTTGTACATTGTAATTACTTACCAATCATTTGAACTTGTAATATGAATTTTTGAAAGGCTTTCTGCTGTTATGAGATTTAAAAGCAAACAAAAAACAAAAGTTGAAACTTCTTTAAATACAATTAGCCTACTGTCATTGCTTCCCACCTCCCTATCCGACCCTATGTTATAAAGTTTACTCAAAGAAATGCATTCACTGCTGTTTTAAAAGTTTTTTTAACATTCGTTTCACTACCGTTAAGTTTCTACACATATTTTTTAATTTGGCTTTTTTTTATTTATTTAGAATAAAAGTCATTTCCACACTTTTTTCTCTCTCTCTGTATACCTAAGTATTCTTTCCCCTTAATTATTGGCAAATCAGATACGTTAGTTGTCCTTTCCCTCATTTCACTGATAAGTAAGATTCTTGCTGTGTTGAGAAGATTGTAATAAGTCAATGTCGTTTTTTTTTTGTTCAGGATCAAATCGATTGTAAACAAATGTCATGATTTTAGAAAGGCAGGTAAAAATAATTATTTGAGATAATTTATTGTATGCTTATCTAAATTTTACATTTACTTTTATAAGCCAGTATGCTTTGGACTGATATTTTCATCCCTATTTGTAGTTGGGTTTTTTTTGTGCAATGATTACGTTTTGGTTTAATTATGAGTCGTTGAAACATTTAAATGATCTTTGGAGAGCCCATATCTCCATGATTCCTAATGTGGTGTACGCTGTCGAAAGTTTTCTAAGGGTATCTGATCACAGTTCTCATAGAATTTTTGTTTTCTCATTTTCAAAGATTGTTGCCATGTTACATATTTTTATGCTTTGTCTTACGTTGTATAAATGCAGAAGTCGTACATATTTTTTTGTCTCTATTGATGCACACTACATATGTACATGTTTTTTATGATGTGTTCAAAGTTGTGAAACGAAATGTATATCTGTAGTCAATTGGCTGTCTTTGTGTTGGAGCTGAAAAATATCATATATATACATGGGTAGACTCATTAATTCGCTTTTTAAACGTGCATACATTGTTGAAGACAATTTCATTTTTTAAAAACAAACATATTTATTTAAGCAACAAAAGCTTTTAACTTAATGATTAGTCAAAATGAACCAATCAGCTGGTCTCTTTAACGAGAAAGTACTAGGTAAGTTGCAAGATGTCTGTATTTGGAAACGGTGCTTCAAAATCACTCACTTTTGAACAAAAATTGCTTGACCGTCCATGTGTTAATTGGAAACGTTATGTATGTTTTTTTGTCCTATGGAAAGACCTGCATTTAGAGGAATGGGTGTTTTGTTGGGGTGTTTTAAAAAGCAAAACAAAACTTTCACCACACAAAATACATGCCATGGTAACAGGCTTTCAAGCATTTTCTCTCCCATTTCATTGAATGGTTTGTTTGCGGTGTTAGTATGTGAAATGAATTGAGGAATCCTTTATATTGTCTGAAGTATACGTTTGATGCTCAGTTCAATCTGATTTCTATGTAAAGAAACTGATGCTGATACTGATAGAGCAACAGCCTGAAAATATGTTGGTTCAGCCATCAGTTTTCTAAATTAGTCAAATCTGTTGCTTTTTGAATAAGATATGTTTGTTGTTTTAAGTTCCAGTTGAATGTTTCCCTACGTTATATTTTTGTAAAGAAGAAATGCCTGGCCTGTGCACAGGAATTTAAGAATCTTTATTAAAAATTCTTATGCATTGTGATTCAGTACCTTAAGTGGTATATCAAATTTTGTGGCATGGGGTTGGGTTTGTTTGTTGTGTGTTTTTCTCCTTTAGACCAGCTGATGCAATGTAACATTTAGATATTAAACAATCAGGACATCTTTCTCAGAAAATCAAAGGCCTAACTTTAAACTTTAAACTATAAGATACAACAACCATTTATGAAGGAGAAATCAGTCAGCTTTGAAAGAAGTCTTAATGATGTTGTTTGATTTATGCACTGGTGAGCAGTGATATTATTTTTCCAGCCATATGGTTTGTGAACAAAAAGATTAGGCCTCTTTTTCTTTTTCTTTTTTTTAAAGCATCTGGCAGTTTGTATATTCACACATTTACTGACAATCCCTCTTTGACGTTGATAGACTTATCTTTTCCATTTCCATTCCATTGTGCTTGAAGACATTCTAGCAATTGAAAAATTCAGTTCTCTGTGCCTATGCCCTGACTGCTTTAGGACACACCCTTGTTTCCTTAGGGTTGAATGATGAATGCCTGTGGAATACTGAGAAGTAAAAAGAGCCTGGTTATCCAGGGTAGTACAGTATTATGAGCTCTGCTGATGGCATGATAAGGACTTTAGACTCTTCTCTGCAATTCTCTTGGTATATTTGCCATGAACAGTGACTGGAAACGTTTTTGTGATAGGCATAAAAGCCAAATAAGCAGTTGAAGCTATTGTAAATATTTAGAAAAAAGTGATTTGGTTTTGAACCCAGTATATTTGCCTTTTTCTTTCTTTCATTTATCTAAGTTTTTAAAATTAGTTTTTGTTATTTAACTCATTTAGAATTTGATTTTAAAAAGCAGCCATTTCTGTGACATGTAATTTGTCTTAGATCAAAACAGTAGAGAAAAACACCCCTGCATACTGACACGTCTCATATATTATGATGCAATTTGCATGGGAAGAAATTATCGTGGATTAGGAATTTTGTTTTGTCCATCTAATTTTGTTCTTATTTTGTTGTTTTTTATTCCCTGCGCATGGGTTTCAATGAAATAACTGAGATGACTACCCACAGGGTAAATTTTAATCAATCAAATGAAAACCCTTTCATAGTTTTAATCCGGAATGTGATGCTATTCAATTTTCCAATGTATCATGTGCCACGTTAGTTAAAATAGCTCTAAGTGAGCTAAGCTACTCACATTTATCAAAAGCAGGAATTGTATAAATGGAAAGATTTGTTGAAGATTTGATTGGGTTTTTTGTTGTTTGAAAAGTGACATTTAAAGTTGTTTTTTCCTGATGTTTTTTTTTCTCTCCTTTTTTCTTATTTTGCTTTGCAGAGATACATGTGCTTGTTTCTAATTTGTGCATTGCCATTTATCAAAACCTTGACCAAACTACTGAAGGATGTTCAACTCTTAGTGGCTTTTTAAAAAAAATTGTCATACAGGATGTTTTTTTTATATATTTTTTTCATTGTAGAAAGCCTTCTCTGTTACAGTTTTGAGACTTCTATTAAGTACAGTGAAGCATCAGTTAAAGGATATGTATGTATTGGTGTAATATGTAATAAATTGATTACTACTTGTCTACATCAGGATGTTAGAGATCTTTGCTCCTTATTCTTTGGAAAGCTATATTTGTGGTTGTATGTACGCAATCTCTCTCTCTCTCTCTCTCTCTCTCTCTCTCTCTCTCTCTCTCTCTCTCTCTCTCTCTATCTCTCTCTCTCTCTCTCTCTCTCTCTCTCTCTCTCTCTAATGTGTTTGGCTAATTTGAAACTGGTTTGATATGTTTATGACAAATTATATCATCCCTATTTTTTAAGACTTAGAATCGAATATGATCGGTTAACTTCAGCTCCTGTTGTAAGAGGATTATTAAAGTACAGATAGAGAAGAGAGGAAAGTGGTAATTACATAGTCTTTGCTAGTTTTAACTAAACAAGTGTCTTATTATAGGCAGTCCCATTATTTATAGTTCTCAACTGTATTTTGCTCTTCATGTACACATTTATATTGCAAAGTACTGCATGTTTATGACATGTCTCTCAACTATCAGAGCACATTTTTGTGTCTAGTCCAATGAGATTTTATTAAGGGATATGGTAGGCATCTCCATATGTCATTTAGTGTCTGTATTTCAGAATTAGTGGGCAGTGCTGATAGGTTCTACTAGCACTACTTTCCTTTCACTCTTTTGCTCATTTTTCATCTTGCTATTCCTTCTTTATTCATCTGAGGTGCGGATGTTTGGCAGGTGCTATTGGTAGGTCCTACTTCTTCCTATCACTCTTGCACTTATCTGCGGGCCATTGGCGGATGCTGCTGGTAGGTCTTATCTCTTTCTTTTTCTTCTTTCACTTATCTTTCATCTTGCTGTCTCCTCTTAATTCACTTTAAGACCACCCCAATGGTGGACGGTAAATTTCAAAGAAAGAAATGCACTTATCTTTTACTTTCAACTAGCTGTTTCCTCTTAATTCACCCTGAGATCATTGGAAATTGTAGACACAATAAATTTAAATTAATCAAACACCCTGAGGTCATCACATAAGGTGGATGGAGTAAATTCCAAATAAACAACTTTGGACTGCACGTTATACTTGAATTATTTGTACTGAGCAATGCTTCTCTGGACTTTTTGTGCTTACCAATCTTCATAATTTTTCGTCTCAAGATATAAAATACAGACAAGCAAATTTGTGTACATATTATTGTAAGGATACTTTTATTGAAATGAAAAACAGTATAAAACAATCACAAGATAATAATGTTATAGAAATATGGGGAAATGTACACATGTTTATGATCAGAATTCATAGTAATACATGGACATCACTTTCTTGGATACTCAAAATGCATTATAAAATATAATAGAATTCACCCACAGAGACATACAATTACACTACATAATTGTCATATATAAAAATACAAAGAAATGGAATAAATATGCCATGAAATTTGAGTAGTCCTATTTGATTCATTTCGTAGAGGAGCACACATTATTTCCATTGACGATCAAAATCAAAGACCACTACATACAGTACTACTATGATCAAAGTATGACTACAAAGTGATGTCAATTAATTGCCTTCTTACTCAAACTGAAAAGAAATAAAATCAGCATATTTAGATCTATGGACATAATGTATTAGTAGTTACATGTATACAAAAAATATGCTATCTCACAGAGTTCTGTTGAGATTCAGCATTTACAAGACACTTTTTCAAAAGGTCATACCATCTGTGGCTAAGACTCATGACTTCTACTTCTAGTTTTAACAGACAATGGCTGAGTTTCCAAAAAAACCCTTAATGAACAGCAGCAAACCTGCTCTCGATAGAGAGCTATGCAAGCTCGGCATTGATAGGGGAGCCCTTTCTTACCCAATGTAATTCAGTGGGGCTCACCCGATTGCAGAAGATGGATTAAGCCGCAGGGACCCACAACTGGCACTGAGCCTGCTGAGGCCGTAAGAAGTCAGTCTCTGATCCAAGGGTTCTCGTGGAACTCGAACGTTCAACAATCCTTTCAAGGAGAACAGACAACCACACATTCTGACACATAAGACTAAGAAGACAGATCTACTTCAAGGTCAAGACAGGCCGTCAGTTGCCCTTTGTATGCCACAACAAAAATGTGCAACTTCAATGGGGTCCCTTCATTACATTGTCATTGAGTTAAGTGAAGTGATTTCTTCATTTCCAAGTACATGTATTTATAGAATTCACTACATGTTCGCTATACAAATAGCACTTTCAGAAACATGTATCCTTTTTGAATAGGCCTTAGAAACTGATGTGGCCAGTTATAGGTGCCTGACATCATTCCTCAACTATGATGATCCAAAATTTTGCCTGAGCAGCATGGAATGTTAAGGCTAAGTTTAGCTAAGGTTAGAGAAAAAATATAAAAGAATGAAGATTTGTAGTGGTTTAGAGGTTTTACAAGATCATGATATTAAGACATATTACAATCATAATAATAATATATAAATATTGTAGTTTTTGACAAGAGGAAAATGGATTGCATGATTTAAACCTTCTGTTCTATAACAAATCTTAAGAAGGTTTCTCTTTTATTTTTTCAATGAAGGGTATTTATAATTTAATCAGACACTACTCCAATGCAATGATAAGCAGTAAGGTTAAAGTTGACGTGCTAATGCTTTCAAATCTAATTTTAATCACTAAAAGAAATAATGAAGAATAAGTAAAGCCGCTGAGATGATTAATAGAAAAAGTAAGAGTTAAGTTTTTATTGCACACATGCAAAACGCACAGCCATTTGTCATGGAAAAAACTATTTTAAAATCCATAATGTTTTATAAGTCTATAAAAAACGATTCACATGAGTCGTTGAAATTGTATTCTTGTAATGCATGTACATGTATAACCTGATAATATTCATTAGAAGTATCATTTAAATGTTATAAAGCAATGGTTCCAACTCTAGCAATTCAATTTAAATCGTTGAATGGTTGTTAAGGATGAGAACGTTACCAAATTCAAAACAAAAAATACACGTATTGTAATAATATAATATATAAATAAGTAAGAGACTGTGTAATGGGAAGAAA
Source organism: Doris montereyensis (assembly GCA_037039925.1). Taxonomy (NCBI): domain Eukaryota; kingdom Metazoa; phylum Mollusca; class Gastropoda; order Nudibranchia; family Dorididae; genus Doris; species Doris montereyensis. Next base: position 92,012 of record JAXRKP010001665.1, read on the forward strand.
CAGGAATGAATAAATAAAACACCACAGGCGGAATTCATGACAAAAATCTCAGTAAAAAAAATCATAAACCTCAAACAACATTTTGTGAAATTGCTTACTAGACATTAAATCACAGAGAACTGAATAACTTGTTTCATACGGATAATGAGAGAAATGGGATATGAAATTCACGTGGAATGGAGAAAGCCTGTACCTAAAGCGGGGAGTCACTTGAATTTGCAGAGCAGCATGTGACAGAAAAGTTTATGGGAGAGAGAAGAAGTAGAAGGGATTGCAATTAATAATTAATAAGAGAAAATTGAATACAGTAGGTAGGATGAAATAGTAAAAGAGGTGCAAAATTTAATGTAATACTAATAACTGTACATTAATAGTGGAATCCAGGCAAATATTTTTTAAATTTTAAAAGGATTTTTGCAGTCAGAGTGGTTTCATTGATTGCGACTTATTATCATGAGGAATATACTATGCTTGTCAAATGACTCAATG